>CM034149.1:896012211-896493521 GCA_019776745.2 Taxus chinensis
CCTGTAGCAACTCGTTTCAGCAAGGAGCTTGGAGGGACATAGGCCTTCTCAGGAGTGCGAAGTGGAAACCAGTCAGGAAGCGAGATCAAATCCACTGCAGTGGCTCATTCTTCTACATAATTCTTCCTTTCTCTCTCTCTTCTCCTCTCACCAAACACTCTCTCTCATCAATGTTATATTTTGACGTTGAGGTTTGCACTTTTTAATATAACTTTAAGTGGCTTTAGAAACATAATGTAAAATTTAAGTCGCCTTGCTTTTATAAAAGGGACTTAAATATTCAAGTGGAATATGAACAGTCTAAAGTCAGATTAAAGTATTTGAAAAGTCACTGGGAAGATGAAAAGTTGCTTTCTCTTCTATAAATTGTAACAAGCTCCTCATTTGAACTTCTTCTTAAATGACTTCTTAGATTTTGGAGCTGTTTTTTTAGAATTCATGAGAGAGATATCCTTGTGAAGAGAGAAAAGAGATAGCAAATTTCTTCCATTTTCCCTACTCTAAAATGTCTTGCATTTCTATGCTATGTACAATTTTTGTTTGAGCTTCAATAAAGGAAGAAGGAATTTTAGCCTTTTTGACTAAGGATTTTAGTGGTACTTTGTGCTCATTAAACACTATTTGGTCTTGTTGTTGTTATGCGGATTTTTTTTCTTCTAAATTCAAGTGCATGTAATGAAATTTATGGCTGGTGTATGCAAGTATCTAATTTTCTACTTGTAACATTAGTTTCTCTTTTCTAACTTTCTCACTCCCTTTCCCGCTTTCCTAGAAAATTACTCCCTTGTAGATATCTGTAAGCTTTTTTCTGCAAGGTCAGTGGAGTGCCCCTGTTGGATCCCCAGCCAAAAGGCCACCAGGAAAAAACTCACATTTTACTCACGCATGCACATATGGTAGCTACACCGGTTAAGTAGAGGGACTTAGACTCCTAGAGCATTGGGAAGATAACCACCAATTTGTCCCTTGACAAATTTTCTCACCAACATGCACCAAGAAGTAAGTCTCTCCTCCATCACTGCATCAACATGTGTAAACGAGAAGAAAAACTCCTCTACAATATCTAGATACTATCATGTACCCACAAGCTATCCAATGAGCTACAATACTAGATCTCTATGGACCAATAATACAACATGGTATTATGGATCTATAATACAAGATCTCACAACAACATGTGAATCTATAAGAAGAAACTCTATGTGCTTTGTATACTATACAAGCCATTGCATTGAGACAATAACTATATAAAAGAAATACAGTAGAAAACATTACCCTCTTCTCACCATTCAGATGTACCTGTAATTTCCTTCTGTCCAGCTTCTCTCCATAGAAGTTATGTCTTCATGTAACATTTTTCTTCTTCTTTTTCTTCATCCTCTCAACGAAGGATTCCACATGCAATAATAATCAATTACATGCAATTATTACCTTAATCCTAGATTTCTAGCTTATATAAGCTTATGTAAACTCAAGGCATCTTAGATATGCATTTACAACCTTTGGATCACCTTTTAATCAAAGGTTGAATATAATCCCACGTCTAAAATAAAAAACATAAACGCATAGGTAACCGGTGTCGGTCCCCTAACCGATGTGAGTTCCCTGACCGATGTCGGTTCCTTCCAGGTGATCGATGTTAGTTCCATGATCAATTTTGGTTACTGTGTAAACTAGTAACCTGCAAAACATGATATCTATGAAGCAATTTAGCTCCACAACTCAACATAAAGAGTGTGTAAAATGTGAAAAGGAACATGTGCACCTGATCTGTGATGAGTGAAAGTGTAGAAAGGATCCTGAAAATATTGTAGAAGGACAAGTTTTTTAGGTGATCTCATGTCAAGAATGGCTTTTTCGGGCGATCTCGCACCAGTTGCGCCAAGTGCAAGTTTTTTGGGCGATCTCACGCCAAGTGTGGAAGAAGTGTAGGGAGAAATGTCTAGTGTTATTATCTAACCTTTGACTATTTCCTAAGATGTAAACACCACTGTAGATGGTGTGTTCAAATCCGATCCATTTCGATCCAACACAAAAATAGAAAAGACAGTAGAATACATGCATGTCGTGTGCTGAAGGACTGTGTTTTCCTATAAAATATGTTGTGTAAACTACTGTGAATTGTCCCAAACTAAGAAAAATTATGTAATTGTCCCTTGGTCAGAGGCCCCTATAAAGGGTCATGGTCACCCAAGCGCTACTGTCTGTGTTGTGTTGAGGACCCAAGTCAAATTATGGGTCATTGATGAGATTGAAGACTATGTTGTACAAGTATTGACTGTGTTATACTATAACTGTAGATTGTTGTATGGGGTTACTGATTCACCCAATGATGCCCCACCTCATTTGGGATGCATGCAACATTGCAAGGAGTATACAGACAAAAAGAGGACTAGACGATGTGCTAAAACTGATGCCCTATAGGGGAAAGGAATGTGCTTGGTAGAAACCAAGGCACATGCAAATGAAGTGGCTAGGAAAACAAGTGTTAGTGCAAATAAGATGAATATGCAGGCAAAAGATAATATGTAAGCTAGAAAGCAAGAAGAATAATACACAAGAAGATAATGTAGGCCATGAAAAGTGGGTTACAAACATGTGACATCACTCACAATGTCACAAGATAGCTGAGGCCGAAGTGACCAAAAGCATACAGTGTGTACACAAGAAAAAGAGAAAATCCCACAAACAATGGCATATAATATCAAGCAATGACAAACATCGACAATCAAGATATCAGACAACCATGGTAACAAATATTTCTTGTAAGACAAATGTTCCACGTGAAGCACCCATTAGCGTGTTAGGAAGACAAAATTTATGTCAAAGCATGTATAATCTGTTATAAAGTAGTGTGCTAGTATGAATAGGAAATATTCTAAATTGAAACAATAACACATGTGATGAGTACAAAAGTGGATGCCCCCGAGGAGCCATTGCAAGACTGGTAAAAGGTAATATGCCAAGCATTTGTGCTACGTGTAAGGATCTGTGTAAAATATATAGAAAAATAATGATGTATAAAGTACATGCCTAACATAGTAGGCAAAGTGTACATGCGAGAATAAGTAAACAAGACCAATGTGCAACCATATGCTATGAGTGTGAAATGGAATGGAATAAAATGTGAGTATGATAGGATTTGTGTGCCCCCTAAGCAAATGTGAATGAGTATGCATAAGACGAGGTTCATTTATAAATGCCCCATCAACAATTGATAATGAACCATAGAACAAGAATGCGTCATCGGGAAATGGTTTGAATTGTGTGTGTGAAAGATGTGATTAACAAAGCGGAGAGTGTAGAGAGTGCATGAGTGTGGTGAGGTTCATTTTAGATTTAGATCCTTAATAGTCGAGTATGAACCATGGAACTAGAGTGCGTCATAGGGTAATGTGTCATGTGATGGATGTGTGCGAGAAATATATGTTGTGAATGCATCGAGTATGAAGTGTGTAATGTTATGATGTAAGGTTCAGGAATGTAGTGAGCCCTCAATAGTCAAGCGTGAACCATAGTACAAGAGTGTGTCGTTAGGAAATAAGTGTAGCATGTGATAATAGATGTGAGAAAGAGATATCATGAATGTACAACGAGAAAAGTGTGTATAATGTATGATAGGAGTTGTTAGAAAGAGATGTAATGAATGTGTGTAGTGTGAAGAATGTAGTGATGTGATGTTCATGTATGTAATATGCCCTCAACAGTCAAGTGTGAACCATAACACCAGAGTGCATCATAGGGTAATGATGATACAAATGTATCAAGATGTGCAATATGCTTGTAAAAGATCATATGTGAAGCAAGAAGTGATATAGTAGAATTATAAGACACTTGATGGTGCTAAAGGGGGGAGGAGAATAAGCATGATGCCCCCAAGTGTGCAAGAGATGATGATTTATGGAGGTGTTTGAAATGGGTCTTGAGGATCAAAATAAGGAATAGTTTGATTGAAAAATTTGATTGGATGTGACAGTGGAGATTGTGAAGGGATCTTGAATGGTGCAAGTCAAAAGAGGCCATCTAGAGTTTGTTGGTCATGCGTAGTGAGTGGTTGCTGATTTGGGATTGATAACATTGCAGAAGATTTTAGAGGAGGTGGATTTAGAATGATTTTGAGAAGCGGTTGCTTATCTTGACTTGGTAATACCGTAGAATACTTGAGAGGAGGTTACTTAGGAAATACTATAGAAGGAACATTAGCAATAATGGTATGCTGCTCATTAGACATAGATGAGTCAGATTTAGGAACTCAATGAGACTTAACAATTAGAGATAAATATGCAAGTGCACTTTGTGTAGCAAATGAAATGAGACCATAATGCTTGAGGTGGCTAATTTGTCACTTTAGAGCATAACAATCATTGTCATTATGTCCATTGATTCAATGATAATTGCAATATGGATGACCCTGATATTTTGTAAGCAAAATAGGGAGGATATCAATGAGTAGATGACAAGCTGATCAACTAATGCTTAAGAAGCTCTAGAAGAATGTCATGTTGCTTAGCATGGAAATCAAAGTTGAGAGGTGTGTGGAGCGGTAAGTCTTGAGGCTCACTGATATGAGTACATGAAGAAAACATAGAATGAGGATGAGAAGAAGAACTAGCATGAGCATGAGAAGTGTTCTTAAGATGTTGAATTTCATATTTTAGAGATGCAATCGTAGATTCCATAGCTTGAAATTTTTCTTGAAATAAATAATGAAGAGCTTGAATGGATTTACAAATAGATTTATTGGAATTATAATCAAAAGATTCATCAGAAAGATGATTGAATATAACACTAACTTGAGTGGGTGGCATATCTCTAGGAAGATACGTGGTGTTTAGAGTTTTTTAAAGAAAATCTTTGCAAGGTGGTTGCATTTTAAGTAATTCATGTAAGGAGATTTGATGAACCTTAGGAGACATGAAAGAAGGTTGGGCAAAAGAAGAAAAATGAATACCCCAAAGTGTTTAAATGATATGGGTTCACCAAATGATTTAACAAAATATCAGAAATTTTATGTTAAACCCTATATTTGCAATGTACATAGTAAATGAATAAATCAATTAAAGCACATATTTGGTGTAAGAAAATAAGAAAGACAAAATGCAAAACCCTAAGTGCAAAAGGGAGGAAAGAGATACTTAGCTTGATTAACAATAATCACAGAGATGTACAGAGCTGGAAAATGGATGAAATAGAAATGCAGACTCTCGTCGACGATCCAAGAAAATTATGAAAGTGTCGAAAATGTTGGGACCAGGGTGCATGGATTGGGTCAAGGGATGTCTAGGTGTTGTAGACCTACCTCTGGGCACCTGTGAGTGCTCAGAACCCCAAAAAATGGTCTTCGTAGGGCCGCAAGATGTTCGCTAATGTTCGTCTTTGGTCACATGTTTGTCGTTGATCTGATCTGTTGAAGTTGTCTTGAAACCTGCGACTAGAAAGAGCACTTGTAAAACCCCAGATCACATTAAATCCTAAAAATTAAAATATGAAAATGGGGATTCAGACTGACCCTGGCGCGTCACCTAATTGAGTGAACTAACAATTCTGGTGCATCGTGCTACATTTTAGACTCCATATAGTTTTGTGTGTGTGTGTAGAATCATGCCCTAGGTGGCTCTTATGCCAGACACACTTGAATAGCGAGCAATAGCTAGATGTAGAAGATGTAAATAGATGTGTGCATGGAAAAATGAACTTCCCATCCTATGAAGTGTATGTAGAAATAACTTAGTCCCTTATGTGAAGAGTCGGATGGATGCTTGAATGCTCTTGTAATGGCTTTTGAGATGCAACCTTAGGTGGTGATAATAAATGCCTAGTGTTTGGTCCTTTATTATGGCTCACATAGCTTTGTATTTATATGATTCTCCTTGTTTGAATTTAGTAATTAACCACTAAAAGGGCCGACCATCAAGAAAATAAGATGCCCAACCAGCGAAAAAGGAACCAAAAGATGCGAGTAAGATACAAAGAGGTCAGGGGTGCCCAAAGGAGATGTGGGTACGCCTGTGCGCTGCCATCCTAAGTTGGGCACTGGTGTCCAGATTCAAAAAAATCTGAAGTGTTCAAAATTCAGACTGGGCAAGAGAGTTATGTAAGACCAAAAAGGAAACCAAAAAGAAAGCAAAGAGGCTAAAGACAATGGTCAATTAATAATTTTCTCACTTAAGAATCATATGAATAGTGGTATGTGACTATGACCTAGAAATGTACCCAATGTGCACGATTTAATGTCTACAGTAGGATCACATCTTGTTCATTATGGGAAAGTTCAACCACTAGGGAATACATACTTGGATGCCCCCTGAAGGTAAGGAGGCTACAATGGATTACTCTTGCTTGACTTAAGAGGTTCTATGGAATCTATGATGAAGCTTACCTTTTTATGAACCCCCCCTGGAATATGGAACCTCTGTGCTCCCTCTTTTTATTATCTTTCCTTCTGAAGGTTCATGTTTAATGGACCTTGGCTATACTGAAATGAGGTTTGATTGAAATGTTCTCTTCCTTGGGGGAGTGACCAGATTACAAAATATTTGACTGAGTTTTTAAGAACGCTGTTGTGAATGACATCAGATGGAATTGGGAGGATTCCTCGTTCTCGCATACAAGGTGCCCCAAATGAAGATCACCTATTTTATCTTCTTAACTCTAGAGTATGTCTAGAATGAAATCATATTCAGGGATGCTCATGTACCTTATTTTTCATATGTTCCCCATGGAAAAGGATGAATCCTTGATTCTTCACATATGATGGCTTGAATACTTTGATGACTTGACTAGCTCACTTTGACTTGCTTCTTGGAGAGATGATACTGGGCTCGAGACATGATGCTTCTCATCTTGCCTGATGAGTTTCTCATTTCACCTATGAACCTAATGACATCCTTTGGTGAACTTTAATTCTAATGCAGATCATGACTTGTTTCAAACTCTTCTCCGACCTCGCAATGTTCCTGATTTTCACCTGTTATGCCTTGATATGCCCTGTCATGCTTCTTGACACAAAAATGATTAGAATTAATGCTTTAAGATCCTTTTTGAAGGTCAATTTCTTCGTTTGAGCTATGTAATAACTTTACAACCATGTGATGATGGAAAAAAGCAACAAGATGAGTGAAAAAGGAGCCAACAACAACTTTTTGCACTAAAAATTGAAACTTTCTATTTTTGGAAAGTGGGGTCAAAAGATGCTATTTTGGGAAATTTTGGTTTTTTCCCCAAACCTTGTTCTCTGAAGCTCCTAACACACTTAGAATTATTCATTGGTGATATTTTTCTATTTTTATAAAGTTTCTATTTTTATCAAGTTACTTTTTCGGAACCTGCTATTTTTGGAAAGTTACCCGTTTTACCCTCTTTGTTGTTCTTCACTATTTTTGGATGTATTGAGTGATGGAGCTTACTGTTTTGAGAGGTTTACTATTTTTTATAATGTAAGTGTACAAATCATATGATATTTTTAGAAGCTAAACTTAGTAGTTTCAGATTGCGATGAAATAACCATTCTTGGATTCATATTTGTACTTAGATCCTGTGGTCCAATTTTCACCGTGTTTCTTTCGTTGGAACTCTTGGAAATAAAAAAGGAAATTTTGGAAGGTAGGGTTTCAGATTGATATTGTGAAAAATCAAGGGCATCATTTGGTATGAAGATATAGTCATCAAAAAGGTGCCTCGGAGTAGAATAACCTATGAAAATCTCAATTCAATTAGGTTTTTGGTTAATGAATTACGAAAAAAAAATAGGTTTTTAAATCCATGGTTGTTTTGGAACGAGTTTTCAAACATCTCTATCACATTCTGATTTTTTGAAAGTTTACCAAAAACAAAAATAATGGGGAATGAACAATGCAAATAAATTAAGTTATCTTTTACCTTATGGTTTTTTGCTTCACCTTTAACTACAGTTTGACCATGGGTTTAATGGAGTTAAAGCTGGGTTAAATGAGATTGCACGTGAGAACCCATTTTTTACCCCTCTATCCTTTTGGTATAAGGGGAAAAGAGGGACAAAAATGGGTGCATTGGGAGAAATTGTGCCATGTGTTGAGGTCTGGTGAAGTGTGCATCAAGTTGAAAAGGCCAGACAAGCACCCAGGGGCTTAAAAGGGGTCATATAAAAAACCACACAGGGGGATTTCACTTGGGAACCCATTTTTGTCCCCTATGTTACCTTGAAAAAGGGAAAAAATGGACATAAAAAGGTGACATGAGCAACATCATGACATGTGGCGGTCAATTTTTTTGGCTAAGTATGGGATCAACACACTCTGCACTAGTGAAGACTTGAAAACTTCACTCCCGGGGCAAGGAAAGGTCTTTTGAGTTGAAATTTTATATGATTATGACTCCAAGGAACCTTATAATACCAATGGAATAGGTTTAAAAACCTAATTCATATTGTAGGTTAAAAATATCTCTTTTTGATCAGGACGACAAGGTGCACATGCGAAAGTTGAGCTGCCTTGAGACATCCTTAGGTCTTATGCAAAATATGATTCTTCCATCAAGAAGAATATGTTATCTAAGCTTTACATTTAATTTTATTGCATTTAATATACATATAGAGCTCCTGGAATCATCTGAACAAGTTCAAGTTCATGATTTGACCATTTATTCCTTACCCCCGAAAACTCACTTTTGCACAAATTATCTCTAAACCATCAAATCTTTCTGAAATCTCCCTAAATTTATTTCAACACATTCAATGCTATCTGATACCACCTCCAAATGTTTATGATCTTGTTAGAACCTTCCCAGAGGGTGCACACATGCCTTAAAATGGCCAAAATTGGCCTTTCTAAGCCTGTTGGAGAACTAGTCTTCTTTTGTACTTTACTGAATGGAACCATGGACTCCATCACACCATTTTGAAAACTCACCCAATGAATTAGGAATAATTTCAAGGGAAATGTGATTATGACATGGGAGGCAGGATGACCAGAAGAGGGATTTTGGGAAGGTTTTGAAGTAAATTTTCACATTTGGTTTAGTTGTCATGTTTCAAATTTTGCATTTTTAGGCTAGCCATTTTGCATGACAATAAGAAGCAATTTGACAATTCTAACTTGCTCAACCAAAAAGTGACATTTTTTTTGTCGGGTTGTCAAGTAAAATGCGGATATATTTTACATGCCAACAATGTTCATATCTAAATTCCTTTTGTATTCAATTTTTTATTCACAATTAATAGTTTAACATGTATAATTCCTCAATTACATCAATTATATGATCCTTTAGTTGTTTTGACACCTTTAAGCATACAATTTTTTATTACACACTTAAAGGGGGGAAATATAGACACTAAAATTTGGTAACTTGTCCAAGTGTGCAATGCCAAGTTTGACCTTGTATCCTTGCTAAAACAAATGCTCGTATTTGGAATTTGATCTCCTAATCTCTCTATCCATTCTACAACATGATTTTATTTACACTATACTCTATCGTCAACTATGGGAATATTATTTCATCAAAGCAACATAAAACATATGATATTCATGACACAAATTTCAGTCTTAATGTTTCTCTCTCTGGTTCAAAATCGTATGGAACAAGATGTAGGGTCCAATCTTGACTGACCTGTATAGTCCCACCCCTTCACAATCACTGACTTTGTTTTCAATTTCAAATCATTTTTTAGGTCATTTCATATTCCTAGGGTCGACTTTATTAGAATATCTCACCTAAGGAAGACTATAAAATGAAATCATTATCACTTTATAACTCACCTAACATTCTTATAAGCTCATATTGTAAACATCATTTTGAAAACACTCAAATGATTCCTAAATATGCTCAAATCATCTGTACATCATCTATGACAGTTCCTACTACAAGTTTTAAGCACTCAACTAGGTCAAAAAGTGTAGATTCATCCATCTACAAGTATGCAAAGATCATAGATCCATGCATTAACAAGAGTAAAGCCATTCCGAGCGTTGCATAAGGGTTTCAACAAAAAAAGGATTAGGTCACATAACCGTGACACACTATATCTCACTATTACCATGCTCGGTACATTCTATACTATGTAGTTACCATATAATCTTGGTGTTAAGAGACACAAGGGCACTCTTAGGGGGTTGGTTAGCTATACACACTTGCAAAAACACCTAGGAGAGCTACATGAGGCTTGATTTCTGCAACAAGGATATGTAGTGCAACACTTTAATTGGTTTAATAGCTGGGAGTTTGACCACTAAGGGTGGTCTAGCCTCAAACGCACACATATGCTTTTCTTATTTTGTTTGTTAATGATTTCATGAAGGGTTCTGCAGGCTATTAAGGTTTCCACTTTATTGCAAGTTATCACAGGTCATCCCGAAGCTATGCAAAAAAGTGCGACATATAATGAGAACCATTTCTAGGTAAGTGAAATAGATATGAAGTTGTAGACCTAGACTATCATAGGGCTTGAAACCATATAACTCCTGTCCTAGACGATACATCTCTTTCTTAGATCGTACAACATCCATATGGTCCCACACTTGCTCAGTTTCCAATTCCAGAATCTTCAGTGCAGAATCCATAGTCTAGATCTTCTTGTTCCACTGTCCTACGCATCCAAATCATTCCTAAATAATCTTGAACAACTACGTTTGTCTCTCTTATCGTGTTTTAAGCAAGTAATTATCATTTATCAATACATTTTAATCATTTCAAGCTTGAATACATTATTTAGATTATGTATAAATGGTGTTGGAATTTAATTAGATAAGAATAGTCTACATGTGGCAAATGCTTACATCCTTCTCATTGTTGTATATTTACAATACTTAAAAACTAATTAGGGTGTAAACAAGTATTTAAGATTAGGATAAGAAGAAGGAAATACATATAAAAGAAAGAAAAAAAAGAAAGGTAGCTTATAGCATATATGAGACCACCTCGTACTCCTAATTTGTAGGATGAACCTAATTTAACTTCAAATACAAGGTGTACACACCCTACCTCCTCCATGATTCAAATCACGGCCTCCATTTCAAGAATAAAAACGTAAACTATGTCATTTTCTTAAGAGTAAGTGTGATGGTAGAAGAGGTATGCTTACCCTACCATGGGCTTTATGCATTTAACCCAAGAGCAAGGTTGGGCTTGGTATTATTGATCCCTAGATACAAGACAACTTTTTTGTCTCTAAACGGATTATTATAGCTATCATTGGAGATGAGCCTTAGAAGATTCTCCTTAGACATCATATTCAAATGATTGTTGTGAAAGGAAATAACATAATGTTGTTCTTCAAGATAAGTTGTTAAATGTTATTTTTTCATAATTCAAGGGTCTCCTTTATTTCACAATTTTTGGAAAGCTTGGTATGGCAATATTTCTTTGTTAGAAGGGTGACTCTCTTAGACATGGGTCAAGTTTTGCACTTCTTTGATATGGTGGAACTAGTCGTTCATTGCTAACGACCTCCCACTAGCCATGGTTAAACCCTTTAAAGGGTTATAGTTGTTTAAAAAGACATTCACTCTTCTAACAATCTCTGACACCCTTATGGTATGTAATGACTATCATGGCCAATTATAAGGTACTTGTTTCAACTCTCTGACAATGATAAACCAATCATTGATCACATCCTTTTACTAGTTAGTGATGAGTTGTTAGCTAAGATACTCACATAGACTCCTTGTAACTTCATCAAAGATTGGAAATGACACAATGGACATGTGTTTGAATTGTTTCATATCGAAGTTACTTGTATTTCATCTTTTGCCTAGTACTCACATATAAGGGAGACATAACTAAAAAGAGAATTTGCCAATGTAGCTCAAAAAAGTTCCATCAAACTCAATAACAAGATTTGGATTTCAAAAGTTGAGCCCAACTTTAAGCTTCTTGCCTAAAGGTTACTTCATTGTAAATTCCTTGTCACTGATCGACTTTAGTTTCTCAAGAATGTTAAGCCTTCTCATCCCTTTTATAAGAGAAAGGAACTGATTTTGCGTGCATTCTAGAACTGTAAAGTTTCCAAATCCATTTGGAGAATCGTTCATCATGATTTTCATTCTCTCTCCTGTTGTAAATTTTCATGGAAATGAGCTCTTCTTAGAATCAGAATGACCATTAATTAGATTTTAGAGGCTTTCAAACAAATGATCATCGAACTTATTTGGAAAAATAGATGTTATTCTTGTTTTCTGAAGATACTTTTCCTCATTTTGCTGTCATGCACCAACTTTACTTTGAGATGTTGTTTTGCAGATGGCATCACTATATCAGATTATGCACATTGCGCTCTAGCACAATGAAGGGCTAGTTAAACAACTAAAGACGATATTCATGAGATTGCCCAACTAGTTGCGAAACATTATTATTTAAATGTCTACATAAAGCATTAAATATTTACAACCAGGTCGTTCGATTACTTCTCACTAGAAGCTTTGAGCATATAAATAATCACTTAGTGTCAAACCTTCATCCATTTGAGATTACTTAGGATGCTTGCCCCGAATCTCAATAGTCTCCCACAGCTTCATTTCCATATAATGATCCACTTTGACTACAGGTTTTTGCTTTTAGCTAAGCATATCTTCATGTTTATTAGTGACACCCTGTTGATCCGAGACTAGTACCGTAATGCAATTTAGGTGGGCATATTCACAGTAACTATGGAACCTAGATGTTGTATTGTGGTTATATTCATTCTCCATTGTATTTTTAAAATTGATAGAGGGAAATTGCAAATAAAAAATATTGCATAATGAGAGTCGTATCCAATAGATTAAGCTAATCTCTGACTAGAAGTAGAATGCAAGTGAAGGTCTTATGTTCTTCATTCAAATACTATACTATTGTTAAATAGATGTGAATAAAAGAAGGAATGAAGAGAAACGCCGAGGATCTGTTGCACAGGGTTGTAAGGATTATGTGCCCGTTCATGTTTATTATGTAAGTTGATAGTTAAAATATGTATTGAGCGTGGTTATAACTATATAGCTCGCGTGACTGTTGGAGCTACAGTCGGCGGTGCAGTTGGCGGTGCCTTAACGGTAATAAACAATCACTGTTTTCTCCATTAGGCTTACATTATAAAAACAAACATACTGTTACATAAGATTATAGCTCAACAAAGCGCGTATTTTAACAGTTAACCCATGGCATCTCTCTTAGAAGCTTGGGCTCTATATGTAAAACAATTCTTTGACTAGGTAGAATATCCGTTCAAGCTACCTCGTAACCTTCGTAAAGGTGTCAGTTTCCCAAGATTTTGAGCTTCCGGAATTTCTAGATATCGCACCTCCCCAAACTCCCAAATTATGTAGGACAACTAGTCCATATTGAGCAACATCTAACGAGTGTTTGCATCAAATTTTAATCATGACCCTACCGTAAGGGTATAATTCCCAAGATCCACAAACTTTCCCGAACTGTAACTAGGAAGGCATCCATGATTGACCATCCTCTACACTAGATCAACTCTATCTTGTCTCGGAATTAAATGGTGAGCTTCTTATGATTATGTATTCTTCTATTAGCCCAGAAGATCTTTACCACTTTCATACATTCCATGCGAATCTTCAACAATGGCTCGATTTTAACTATCTTACATGATTGTATTTCTTGTTTCATTCTAGATTTATTACTTTCCAAGTGTGGAAAGTTGATGCTAGAATATTTGTTTCTAATGGAGTTTCCATTCAATCAGTATCCAAAATACCTCATTGATACATAATGAAGGCCTTCCCAAAAAATGGACATGACACATACAATATGTATATGTATATGCATATGTACATTTTACATGTAACTGGATTTTTTTAAAGACGAAATACAAGGAAAACCGGAACAGGTTGAAAATGTACCCTAGCTGACTAGTTGCATACAAAGAATGCTTTGCCAAACTATGTGCCCTAGAAATGAATGATCTCTCAAAACATTGCAAAGCTGGAGATGTGCATACTGTATTTTCTTATGCTTGAATGCCCTAAATACCATTTTGTAAAATCGCATTAATTGAGTTTTGTATCCAACATGAGCTAGTACCGTGTTCATATATAAAGATATGCCTTAAACTCTATGTTCTGGTCAATCTGTCATTCGATACTACCTATTTTATGGTTATAATGATGACCTTTATGGAATTTTGTCTACAGGTTACGTAAAAATGGGAGTTAATGATAGCATACATGATATTAGAAGGTGATAGAACAAAATTACTTTAAACTATGCTGTATTTTATCTGTAGATGCGAGTGTATCGATTTAATGAGAGCAATCTTTGTCGTATTAAATACTGCTTGATATTCTAAGTTCATTGTCATCCGAATACTTGAATTTTTTTATAAGCTATACAATGGAGGGATTGAAAAGTTACTAAAAAAAGTGAAAAGAATGTGTCTCCTTGTGAACCGAAGAATCACCCCATTTTGCTGCAATGACACTTATCCATCTTAGACGGGGAAAGGAGGAATCAGATTGAAGCGACAAATAGTTGAGATTTTGGTCGACAATCCTTGCTATTTTTGATAGTGCCATCGTAATGTCCCCATTTAATTAAGTACCCTTAGTCTATCATTCCTCGTGGGTTCTTGCAGAGCATGTTGCAATGGGGAAAAGCTCTATCCTTGAAATAATTATTATAATATTAGCACTGGAGTTTTGTCAGATTTTAATCACTTTGACATTGCTCACATATGCACATGGCTTATTTAATTCCTTTAAGCAATTTATGGCGCAAGTCAATTATTTACATTAAATTCCCAAAATGCAGGGGTATGCAATGTTTTACAAAGAAATTGTTCAGACATTAACCATGATACACGCATGTAAGATCTCGGCACTATTTAGAACATGAACATGATTACAGTTTGTCATGTGACATGAGCTCTAGACCAAAAGCAAAACCTCAGTCATGGAGGAATCATGTACATAGATGAAATGTGAAGATGAGGAAGGCTATGTAATGTGGTTTGTGGTAAGCATCGTATTACATAGCATCAATAGCACACAAAGGACTTGAGCTAAGTGACATCTTGGAAGCCAGTCACTCATATGCACATAATGCTTCTAAAGAATATAATCAATATAGCTACTCGTAAATAATCAATGCTCTACGTAACATATTGTATCGACTTTGATATCATCTCTATGTACACTGTGGAGGGGTAAATATCTATGTAAGGAGCCCTTACATTCTGCAAAATCTTATGCATTCATCTTCATGGAAGAGGCTAGAGGGTGAAATGCCCAAAGCTGTGGAATTCATCCAAAATCATCTTTGCAAGTTCTACCAGAAGCTTTGAGGTCCTTATGTGCTGAAATGGGTCTCCTTAAATTAGTGATTATTCACAAAACACGCATGAGGATGCATGTCATTAGCGTCATGATGACTAGTCTTGGAGGTCATGTTAAAATGACTACAAATAATTGTTCAATTCACATGGGTAAAATACTAAAGTAATTAAATAATGGTAAAATACTCTAATCAAAAAAGGCAATTATTATGCCATATTTTGAGGCACTGTACATCATCGTCCTTTTATGCTTACTTTCAAGGGTACTTCATACTTGAGCTATATCATTTTCTGCTACTAGGTTTTCATGTCAATATTGTAAGATCTTGCAACTTTTTATTACTTGACTAATTTCATTGTCTTCTTAAATTTTCAACCTCGTGCCATCCTTCATAGATCAATACGACATACTGTATTTATAAGTTTTTGTCTCTAATAAAACCTGTGGGAAAAATTGGTTTACAACAAAGCAACATCATGGAATAATGGAGTTAATTTCAGAAAGTACATTAAACCCTTGCTGTCAATGGATTAAATGTGAAAACCATCGTTGTGTTTAACTGTGAGCAGTCTGGTGCCCTTGTAAGCCTGCATGCAACATGTTGATGAACCTGAGCTTGTTGGCTGACCTTAACTTGGTTGGTCTACATACATACACGAAGACATATAAAAAAGACCTCAGCTAGTGCATATTCCACGTTTATCAGACTATATGCCGATGGAGTTTTAATAGACTTCGTGACAAGAGATCACAGCAATGTGACCATCAACACACAATCATAGCTAGCCATCCTTTCGATACATCATTAAACATATTTTGCATCCATGTCAGACTATGAAGCTTACTAGTTGTGGGAACTCTAGGATGAAGAACAATTTTGTTATCATACAGTGAGGACCATCTATCTTTATAACATAAAATAGTAATTGACTGGTGTTGATGCATCTTGGTAAGGTTTCGCAACAGCCAATGACTATCGGAGGGTGAGAGCCTCAACTTTGGACTGGGGGCTTACACCCCGTGCCAATAGCAATATAGGAGATACTATGAGGTAAGAATCTCAACATGCTTTGAAACCAATGCAATAAGATGTGAATGCCCAAGAAGACTCCTCAATAGTGGAGCTCGCCACTAGCCACAAGAAAACATAAAGATTGATAAATACAAGACAGCATGTGAGGGGTCAATCAACAAACCCCAAGAGCATCACAACAATGGCAAAACTCATCGAGGTGACCAATATATGTGCAGAAGCAAGAGTTGGAGTTCCAATTTTTCTTTTGAGCCATTACCGATCACTGTAAGAGTTGTGAAACTAACTAATGTTGTTTGACCAGTTTGACCAGGTACAGAGTCAGATTGTGGTAGACACTAGGAGGTAGCAAGACATGTGGGATGTAGAATGGCAAGTAGCATCCAAGGCCGATGTTGCTTATCCCATTCGTAGTAGCCTACATAAGCTTGTAATATCAGTTTGTCCCTGCGATCAAAGACCCTTAGCAGACAAGTAGTTGTAGATCCATGACAGCTGGAGAGGGGTGATAAGCAAAGCCGAAACTATAGTCTTAGCATAGCCACGATGCTATTATAGATAGTAGGCATGGAGAAAAGACACCTTATGAGGAGTAAAGCATCCGTTGATATTAATGTTATCCCAACTAATTTAATAAAAATAAAAGAGAGAAGATATCAGTGAAATTAGAAAAAAAGAAAAAGAAAAGCTTAGTCGCTGCCATATTTTTATTTCCTCTATGGGTTGAAAAATACGAGGTGTTCCATGTTGGGAGGTGATAAATGCTCAAAAAGCTCCATAGTTACCAGGTTCGGAAATCCGATTAAATTCGGAAGGGCAAAAAAATCCGAAAATTCGGAGTTCTTGAAAAAATCCGAAAAAATACGGAAAAATCCGGTTCGGAATATATATACATATATTATTATAAATTTATATTATTGTATACTTATATCATTATATATAGACAAATCATACAAAAAAGCATCCATCTACCATAATCATCATCATCATAATGATTCTTTCAAAAGATTGCAAGAAGTTGCTTGGTCCAAAAAGGTACAAAAATGGATTTTATGAAAATAAGAAAAATATTGCCATCAATGCGTAGAGCTCGAGAAAATATATACTTTTAGAGAAGACGACACCTAAAACGGAGCCACAGAATGAAAGTTATGGCACATGCAAGTTTTTGCTGCTACATCTTCCCGGACCCTTTCCAAAAATGGCAAATTTTTTTCCATGCTTGCGATTTTTTCACCAAAAAAAAAATTTTGCCAAAAAAGGAAAAAAAAAATTTCCTGGAAAAACAAGGCCCGAACCGAACCGAATTTATTCGGTTGCTTCAAAAAATACGGTTCGAACCGGATTTCATACAGATTCGGCCGAACCTGGTAACTATGCTTGGCTCTTCTTGTAGGGATTTGCATCGGAAGGTGACAACCTCATGAAGATAAAGATCCAAGTACAATTGGTCAGTGTATCTGAAGAAGGTAGCTAGAGTGTTGTTTGAATCTCTGTAGAGGCAATGCTATCTTCCTTGGATCTCATGATAAATGGGACATCTAAAAATGAAGTGGTCCTTGGCCTCTACCTCTTGGAGGGAGCAAAGACGACAAATCCAATCTTGACGGGGAATGTGATGGTCTATTTCAACCCGTAACTGGTGGGAGCAAACTCTCATTTGGCCACGGGGAAACCTTAAGCTGCGAGACCAATGGTGTTGGAGATAATAAGTGTGATGAATAATATCGTCCTCCACCTGTAAGAAATGATCAACATAGAAAGCAAGTTTGGGGTTGAGGGGTTCACAAGGGGAGATCTAGGTCGTCCAAATATACTGTTTGTAGATGTCCTCTAGCAACCCTAGTGACAAAGTCTTTAGTGAGAAGAAGCCCGGGAGGGGCATCTATAGAGTACATGAAAGGGGTAGCATGTCAATAGAGATGCCGATAGAAAGGAGTGGTTGAGTCTCAAAGTACCAATAATGCCGACATTTGGTGGGGACTAGTGAAGCAATCCTCTTTGAAGAGCAAAGTGCTAGGTAAGGATATCTCTCATGATCAGAAGCTGAGTCCCATAGGGATCTGAGTCTGTGGATGTAGAAAGTAAGCTTGAAGATAGTCTAAAGGTGTAGTGGGCGGGCGGCAAATTCATCTTGGATGATGCATTGAGGAACTGTCCGCTTGCAACGAATCATGCGCTGCAACATGAGAGTTTGGACCCTCTCAACATAGGCCTAGTCAACGCCCCCCTAGCTTGGTCCCCAAACCTCAGAACCATATAAGACTGTAGATTTGATGATAGTATCAAACAGGCGTAACTTAGAAGGGATGTCTTGGAAATGGATCTGAAAACACTGATGTTCCAAAACAGCTGCTATGGAGGAGCACGTCTGCTTTTCTGGATAGAGAATTACCTAAGTCTTTGTAGATACAATTGTGCCCTACCCGTATCTGTAGACAGGATACTCAAACATAAAATACTTCTCAGTCTTTACTTCCTTGAGGTAACATATGAAAACTTATGTTAGTGTGTGAAATGTGATGGGTTGTCCGAACCTGTAACTGGTGGGAGCACCCCGTTTGCTTGCCAAGGGGGGTATTCAAACCACGTGAACGACGACATTGGAGATAGTGAGTTTGAGTAATGTTGACATTCACATTTAATAAGAAATGCTCAACATAGAATTCCAACTTGGATTTGAGAGGCTGTGGAGAAGTCCAAGCTATCTGAATTCTCTATCGGCATATAACCTCTCTGATGTTTTTATCGATGATCTCCTTTGAGGGAAGAAGGCAAGGAGGGACATCCAAGAAGTATCTGAAGGAAAGAAGCTGATAAATAGAGACGTTGATAAATTGGAGGAGCAAAGTGGTTTTGGAGTTGAGCCTATTCCTTAGGAAAGAAATTAAGAGACATTTCACGGCTGATATATAATGGTCTAACAGTTTTTAGGATGTCTTGGGAGGAAGTATAAATGGAAGTTAAGAAGACTCGGTCTTGTTCTCTTTATGTGTAGAAAATTATCTTTAATAGGGGACTTGCCCCTGTTTGTGTTGTTAGGGGAGTTGACCTAAATGAAATATCAGTGAGGGAGATAGCAACAACATCATGAATGTGTACCATTAAGCAAGCTAAGTCTATTGGGGGCAAGCCTAATGTGTATAATAATAAATCTATTTACGGTCAATGTTTTAAAGTTACTTTCAGAGAGGTAGCTATGTTGTTTACCTATTCCCGTTATAACTTACAAAGATTAAATGACACACTTTTTGATGCCACATCAATCCCAACAACATAAGTGAAAGGAATGATAACCTGATCGTACCAAGCCAAAAACACAGATGCTAATCAAACACCATGATCAATAAGATGAAAGCAATTCGCCAAAATAGCTTTACATAAAACCTTTGCAAACAAATAAGCAGCAATATCATATATTATTATGGAACTCAATGCAATACAATGAGAATGGGCCTTGTTTAAATAGGCAAGGAATAACAATCTAAGAACCAGTCAAGGTCGTAGATCAAGCCATAAATCAAGGAAATAACTAGTCATCAAAGAACTAGTCAAGACCATAGATTTAGGAGAGAACTAGACATCAAGGATCTAGTCAATACCATAGATCAAGGAAAGAACTATACCTAACAAATAGATAATATCTCCTAATATCTAAATAAGATAAAAGAAATATCCACACACATAAGTGGGTGAGGATAAATACAATAAAGGTAAATAAAGTACCTAGGTGAACATGAGCTAAGGTAAATACCTACTCTAACAATAAGAATGATCCTTTTGCTGAGTTCACAGTTGATGTTACAGAAATTGCAAAGGCCAAGGCTGTACTTGAGAAGCTCTCCCAATGTGCAGTTACTTATTTTGTTCCTTGGAGGAATTGCTTCCTACAATAATATTGTTATCTGGATCAAAAAAGAGGGGATAAATCTCAAGGCAATGTTTTGACTCTTGTGATGAACCTGCCTTGTGGATTGTCTTTAGGTACACACCGCCTCCCTTTGTGCATCCACAAACACTTGAAAGTGCACTGGGTGCTTATAGATTTCCTTCTGGTGTTTCATTTTATTACCAAAACATGAAGTATGTTTTGAGATTTTGATTGTTTTAGTATAATCTTTTTGCTTTTGATTTGTTATTCAAGGTACTGTATGTAGGAGTACCTTGAGGGCATCAATTTAATTCCTCTTTACTGTTTGTTTGTTAGTTACTGCTTATGGATCATCTGGACTGGACATAGAGATGTATGTGATCTGTCATTGTGTGTGTTACCTAAATTTAGCATCAATTTGTGAACCATGATTGCTAGTTTCTTTTTTAAAACCAGAAGCCAATTTGTGAACCGTGAAGGCTAATGGAAGGTAGAGTTTTAGTTATGTTACAAAAGATGCTCTCTGAGATTGCAAATCATGCTAAAAGTAGTCAACACTCCACTATTCACCTTGTTCCTTGGGATTTAGGGTGTTGACATTTGCTAAATTGCTGGCTCTTTAAGAATGATAACCATCCCTAAATTTTGACCTATTATGTAAGCATCTTGAATCTTTGATTTACTGCAGATTCCTGGAGTCATGATGAAGGTCAGGCATGCTGGGCAGATAACTCTTAGCACTGCTGCAGTTTTTGGCATTTTTATTGGAGCTGGAAGTCTCATACATTGTGGGAAGTCGCAATAAATGGTAAGTTCTGGTTTTATATTTTATAGATTTAAAGATGTTCAATCTGCTGGAACATATGCTTAATGCTAGAGCTTACTGGGATTGTTGTGTAGATCAGGACCAGCTACCAAAGATGCATATTTGTATAGAATAACTGTATATTTGGTAGCACCATAAATAGAACACATTCCTACCCAACGAGTTGGGTGAGAGCAGGGATTGTAGATTTATTTTGACTACGATTCTAGCAAAATACCTGGGTAATTTGAAATTTTTGTTGATGAAGTTTTCTGTTGATCCTAACCTGTACATGTATTAGATTTCATCTTAGATATCAATAACTGGACATGGTAAGCCGTTCCCTGGGACCCTTGGATGCATTTGAAGACCCATGCCAAAGACATCAGCGGAAGTTGAAAGCAATATTTGCATCTAACCTAAGACACAACTAAAGGCCAACAAAACCACACATTGTTGGAAGCTTACCTGTTCATTTGACCTTGGATCATACAGATGTTTGGTCTTCAGTTGTCTGATTCCTTAATGGCCATAAGATTAAATTCTTTGATATGTTTAATGCTACTAAAGAAGAAACCAGTTCTCCAGTCCCCCCTGAAGTTCTTTAGTAGTTTGAAACACACTTCTACAGTCAGTTCAGACTAGCTAGATCCCTTTCCATGCATTTGTTCAACTTGCAAAGAAATTATTCTCAATGTGAACCCAACAGCAAGGATGCCATTTGCATGCAAATCACCACTGACATGGAGCCTTAGACGACGTTCCCTGAATCATCGAATTGTAGAAGATTGGATCATTTGGGTTCTGTATGTATTTCAAAACTCAACATATTTTGTGCGTGATTTTAAATTTGTTTATGAAGCAGTTTGAAATTGTTGGTGAGAAAATGTCAGTTGGGCAAATCAGGTACCTCCACCAATGTTCATGGGGCTACGCCGCTTTGCATTGAATGGTGCAACTCTCATTATTGAATGTAACTAATCTAATCCTAAACTAAATGCTGTAGGTTGGCCAAATAGGCCAGGGATCACATAGGAACACTCCATTGAACTTGTGGCAAAATGCTTGTATGAGGTACAAGGGAGGAAATTACAACTATGTAAGGAGAGGGAGAGAAATTAGGAAATAAAGGTTATTACTGTGTGTAGGCTAATTGCAGAGTTCACACCCAATAACTAGAGTAGTTCAACATTCAATATAGACGAAAGCAACAATGAAGCTATCTAGTGAGACGAACAAACCCAGACACCAATTTCTTAGATCATCTATCAAAGATACAAAGCTCTTTTTGGATCACTATGCTTGCAAAGTGCATAAGAGAGAAATAGAGGAAAAATATGAAAAAGGAGGATAGAAGACATGTAGTTTTTATTTCATGTGCATTGGTGATACAAAGTTCAACAAGTCACAATCCACTATTGCTACAAAGAACTAAACTTTCAGGATCCTTTGGAATGGAAAAGCCATCCCAATTTATAGCAATGTGAATTGACTCTTCGCCTACCCCCCACATGACTCTTCGTGGTCTCATTCAACTTGTGACTTTCTGTCTTCCTAAGAAGTGAGAAATAAGTTCCCTTTTTATAAATCAAAGGGACTTTTACAATGTAATTTTATAAAGTCACTTAAGTGAATGAGACAAAATACAATGATTACGCCCAACGAAGAAGTAGAAATGGGAGAGAAGGAAGAGGGAGAAAGAGAGGAGAAGGGGGAGGTTGTCATATTCGATGAAGAAGCTCCCTGCGATGAAGAACTTGCCGATGACGATCACAATCTCCTCCTTTTGCATGATGTACAAACACCTCGGGTTGCCGAATGAGTGTTTAGAAACACTGTTGAGAGCTCTCCTGATGTGAGCTCAAGATGATCGCAGGCATTGCTGATGATAATCCCTTTGATGCTCGATTGATCAAATCCCTTAACTTACTAAGCTTATTGAGCTCACTCTAACCAGCTTATTTCAAATCACCCAGCTCACCGAGGGATGAAGATGAATACACTTGCTGTGCCCTGAAATGCTTTGCCTTGCTTCTGGACACTGTTGAGCTCAAGATGATGCTTCCAGGACCCTTATGAAGCTCAACTGTGAAATCATCCCATTACTTTGTGGAGAGTCCAAAAAGTGGAAAGATGAGTGAAAATGGAGCTATCTGCAACTTTCTGCACCCAGAATGAAGGCTTTCTATTTTTAGCAAGTAGGACCGAGACCTGCTATTTTGGGACATATCACCTGTTTTGCTTAAACATGACCTTCTGAACCATCTGGCACACTCCATCCTCCTTTGTTGATGATGCATTGCTATTTTTCGCAACTTTCTATTTTTAGTAGGTTGTTTTTTCTGGATATGCTATTTTGGAAAAATTGCTATTTTTGCCCGGTATTTTGCTTTGCATTGTTTCTGAATGTCTTGGATGATTCAAACTTGCAATTCAAGGAGCTTACTATTTTTAGCATGTGGAGTTGCATAGAATATGCTATTTTTAGTAAATGACAAAAATGGCCTCTATTTGCGACAGGGACAATATTTTTAGATTCGGCTCTTCATCGCGATCTCGTGCTCCAAATTTCACTGTGTTTCGCCCACTGAAATGCTTGGAAATAAAAAACAAAATTTTTCCTGGTGAAGTTTTCGGGCCTAGAGCTGTCATGGCAGCCATTAATGGAGTCACTGAGCTTTTGAGAGTGCTCTTCCCCACCTCGGATCACGATGAAATCAACTTTACTAGGATATGTTTTTTACCTAGAACTTGTGCTCACAGTTTTAACTTGATCCGTCTTTCGAATCACTGGGAAACTGAAAAAGAAGAATGAAGGGCATTTTTTTAGGGTTTGCTGCTGTAAATAATCAGGGACACCATTGGATTTACTGTTTTATGCAGCTTGAAGGCACTTGGGAGGAAGAGAGATGGTGAAAGTTTCAACAACATCTGATTTATGGTTTGTGAAATATGAAGGTTTCAAGGTTTTTGGCCATGGAGTTCCTCTGGTGAAAAATGGACATGGTAGCAGCTGAAAAAGCACTCCTTTGTTGTTGCAGTCATGGACCTATAGGAATGATGGAGCAATGAAGAAATGGAGAGGGGCATTGGAGTTTTTCAAGTTCTCTGCAACTTTCTTCTGGCAGTGAGTTTCACGGGCAAGAATGGAGAAGCAACACGATAGTTAAACTTTTTGCAAAAAATTGGTTTTAAAACTTCTTTGGCTTGGGCGCAATTTTGTGCCCCATCTGTCCGAAGGGGTTTAGACATTTGGTGCACAAAAATGTGCCTCACCCTCGTGACAAGTCGCATCTCGAGATTGGCCGGTGAGGGAGAGAGAAAAAACACTTTAAAACACCCCAGGGCTGAAACTGGGTCATATGGGTGACCAGGGAAGGGGCTAGACTTGGGTGCATTTGTGTCCCGTCCATTTCAAGGGGCTGGGACATAAGGTGCAAGAAAATGCACCCTCACTTGGTGTTGACAATTGACACTGCAGGATTTCATGATGGCGGGGGCTTAAGAATGGTGCACAGGGGCTTAACTTGCTTGTTTGAGCTCCGCCGAGGTCACATGAAGGTCCATGGGTCTAAATATGGGTTGGGCACATTTTTGTGCCCCTTGTGTCTCAAGGGGACGAGACAGTTGGTGCAAGAAATTGCGTCACAACCTAGGAGTGACTTGTGTCCACCTAGAAAAATGACCAAGTCCTGAAGCGTACCTTGGAGAGAAGCTTGTCAAAGACATATCTTGAGCATCCGGAGGTCTTTTCATGCACTTCTTTATATGATTTTGACTGGAAAGGACATTTTGAGAAGAATGGCATGGGTCTCATCCTCTGATTCTGCCTGCAACCCCCTAAAAAATAGCCTTTTTTTCTCGGATTGCCGGTTGTGCATGCAAAAACAGTTTGTGGGAAAAATTGCTTGTCTTGTGAAGAACTTGAAACCACCATCACTTAGAGCATTGAAATACCTTTCCAATGGTATTTTGTTTGACCTCCAACTCCTTACGGAGCTCCCAGAATCACTTCCTGAAGCTCAGGTGTTGTTTTTGGTTGCAAGCTTCTTCACCCTTGAAAACCCGCTTCCGCTAAGCTTGTTCCAAAACCTCTGAAATTTCCTGAAATTTTTCAAAATCAGTTACACAATGTTCGTAGCTCCTTAATACCACTCCTTGATGGATTTGGGCATTCAACACAGCTCCAGGGAGTGTGTACTTGTCTTAGAAAGGGTAAGAATAGCCATTCCTAAGCCTGCTTGAAAATCTGCCTTGAGAGATGACATCCCGGAAGTACTTGAACAATCTCGTTCTCTCTAAATCACCTATGGGGAAGGATGACACACACATATGAACCACTGGAAGGACAGGATAGGACTGATACGGGGGATAGGCTGATTTGGAGGGGTACCTGGTAAGGTCTATAATGCAAAATTTTGACACTGGGGTTCGTTGTGATGCTTGAAAATATGGAATTTTCGTTGTTGCACATTTGCATGACAGCAGAAATGATACAACTATAATTTGAACTTACAAACGCAATATGGTCTCAGAAATTGGAAAATCTCATGCAATATACAACTTTTCTTACCTCATGACTAGGAACTAACCTCCTACGAGTCATCTGACTTTATGACCAACTGAAGAAAATGAAATGGAGTCTATACTAGAGTGGCTTAGATCTAGGTAATACAGTCTTTATTATATAAGTCCTGGCTTACTATAACCTTTGTTTTGGCCAGTCAACAAGGATTGTTCTTATAGCCATTGCAGGATAGAAGATGCAATAATGGAACTGAAAAACGCTTATAACCAGAATGGCCAAAATAACAGTTAATTATGCAACAAATGCAAGCATTTCTGGTGTGAGAGTTGTGGTAACGGGCCAAAAATTAGATCAACATTAGAATTCAACATAGGTCTTATTGTTTTCTTAAAACTCATCAAACAAGAATTTTGAACCAAGAACCTTCTGAAATTTTGAAAACTAAAAACAATGGGTTATGACATACCGGAAAAACTCATAAATCAAAGTACATAGATATAACTAATATCAAGAACATAGAACTGCAAACTAACATGATTCAAGTATGAATCACAAGGATGGATATCATCATCTCAGCCAAAAGGCGGTATATTGTTAAAAACTTAATAGATGATGCTTTGCCACTTGGCAATATAGCGTTCCATAGAACCATGCGTAAAGAGCTCTTCATTTACAAACATCTTTCATTTACACGGAGATCTTCAGCAAGCACGTGTCCATAGAATCTGGAATCAACTCTTACCTCCACAATCATAGGAAACATCTTCCAATCATCAATATAGCTAGTTTGTTTCCAACAGCTACGTAGGTTACGCTGGTCCAAATAGACATGGGACAAAACATTATAGTGATCAATTAGATTGCCGTAATTGTACCAATCATATCTAGTGTTTGTCCATACATTATCCATTGTCAACTCAACAGCTTTTGCTGCAGAACCATTCCCTAAATATTAAATACACAAGTTTCTTCTAATGTTGTACAGTCGAGGAGATAAGATCGTATGTATTATCTTAGTGCACCATATTTACTCATTGTACATTATTTCCACCTAAGTGCATGGTTTTTAGCCCGTCAAAGCAAGATTCCTAGGTTATTTTCTGGTTAGTGATTTTAGTTCCTACAGCCAATTTCTCTTGGGATTGGACATCAATAGGAGTAATATGATGATGATTTATTGCCTTCCTCTTTGCTCATGGTTGGATGCATTTTTTCATTTGGTAAAACCGACTTGTAATATTATTTCTACTGGCTTGGGGACTTTCACTTTTCCCTTCATGGTCACATGGGTGGCCTATCCTGAGGAGAGAGTGGTGGTACCCATTGAAATAATTCTGCCAGTTGTTTACTTGTTCTCAAGAAATCTTGCTTTCAAAAAGAGTATTTTAGGAGTGATTCTTCCTGTGTAGTGTAATGTCCCCCTTTCAAAATTAATCTAGAGGAAACCCTTAGCCTATTTTATTTCCTGTAGGTGAAAAGGGAAATAAATTATCAATTTAATTTAAGTTATCAAAAAGATTACTTCATGTTATATTGATTTAAAAAGGCAACTTATGTTTTACTGTTGGAAAAGTGACTTTTGATAATGTAAAACATAATATCAAAATAGAAGTGGGTCGATCCATTTGGGGACCTTTCTTTGTAATGTGTGCCATAAAAAAGTATAAAAGAGGTCGATGGGGTCATTTGAGGGCACTTTTTGCATACATTCTATTTTTTTTATCAAGGCTTTGAGTAGCTGCTCCAACTTCTTTTTGTAGTTGGGGGCGAAAACCCTCCATTGCAACAAGATTAGAGGATGGAAACCCTCCAATCTTCAGAGGTGACTCCATCCAGGAGTTACATTTGTACTTTCAGTCAAAAATTTCTAGTTCAGATCTGATTAATAAGCTAGGGGACGTTTCAAATCAGATCTCAGGTTTTTTACAGCTAGGGCATCATCTATTCAGCTAGGACAGCGAATTGGTGGACTGTTATTCCATTTGGGAGCTTTTTTAGAGGCTGACGTGACTCTCCTAGGGCTGCACAACTTCATCGGAGGCTGATACAACGTATGGTATGGTTGGGACTGGTGCCTAGGGCTTGCAAAGAGCCAATTTCAGCCATAAAACATCATCTTCAATCAGCCGGGCCAATATTTTGGCATTATTTCCCTACGTACGGTCAGCTGCAATTTTGCATTATTTCTCGGTCTGAAAAATAAATAAAAATTCTTTTTTCAGTGCAAAAATTCAGATTTCATTATTTTATCCTTTACTGTCATTTGTTATGCAAAAATATGTATTTTCTTATGATTTACCAATAATTTCTATACTTGGGGTATTTTCTATTTTGAGGGTTTGCATAAAAGAATCAGATTACTATATTTTTCCATTTGGTTTGCTAGGAATTCAGATTTCTTTCATTTTTGCCCTAAGGGGATATTACAGTGGTACTAGAGCTGGTTTACTTACCAGCCTGTTGGGAAATTAATATTCATGCAGGGTAGTGATAGATGATTCATATATTATCAGAGAGAGAAAGAAGGGTTTAGAAGAACCAAAGGAAGGGCTTGAACAAACCGATCCAAAATTTTGGAAAGGACAAGAGAAGGTAAATATGGCTGACAGGAATGTAGAGGATGCAAGGATTGATAGGCTTGTCCAAGGGCAAGAGCGATTGGCTGATATGACGGCTCAATTGGTTCATACCATGCAAAACATGCATGTGCCTAAACATCAAAATGGTGAAGGAAGTTCTTCAAGGGCAAACAACGACCATCAGCCCCAAAGAACTGTTATTGGTTCTCCTGCTAGGCCTTTCCAACCTAATTTCCTTACTAGGGAAGAAGTTATTCCAGATGTGGAAATTCAACACTCTATGGTAGATGACTTTGCTGCCAGCTATGTGGAATATAGAGCTCTTCCAACTGAGATACATGATGAAATATCTCTTGCAAATTTTATGGGTTTGAAGAAAAACAAAGGTAGACCACAACCGAAACCTAGACCACAAGCAAATCAGAGGGATCTTCAACATGCTTTGGGTAAATTAACACTTTGCACCTTTGATGGTTTCAACAAGAATACAACTCGAGCATGGATACAAAAGTTGGATACCTACCTATCCCTTAGGCCAATGTTAGAAGATGAAGCTATCAAGTTGGCAACTCTTCATCTTGAGGGAATAACACATGAATGGTGATACCATGGGTGGATCACACAAGGACATAATCTCATCAATTCCTATGATGAGTTTAGTAGGAGATTGATTGAGAGTGATAGAATTGATCCAAAAGTTCACTTAGGGAATTGGCACGACTGAAACAACACGACACAATAGACGACTATGTAGTTGAATTTCAGAAGTGGGTCGATCCATTTGGGAACCTTTCCTCGTAATGTGTGCCATGCAATAGCATAAAAGAGGTTGATGGGGTCATTTGGGGGCACTTTTTGTATACTCTTTATTTTGTCATTGAGGTTTTGAGTTGTTGCTCCAACTTCCTTTTGTAGTTGGGGATGAAAGCCCTCCATTGCAACAAGATTAGAGGACGAAAACCCTCCAATCTTCAGAGGTGACTCCATCCAAGATTTACATTTGTGCTTTCAGTCAAGGATTTTCAGTTCAAATTTGCTTCATTAGCTAGGGCATTAGCTAGGGCATGTTTCAGATTAGATCTTAAAATTTTTCTTGTTAGGGCATCAACTAGGGCATGTTTTAGATTAGATCTTAAGATTTTTTTGGCTAGGGCATTATCTATTCAGCTGGAACAACGAATTGGTGGACTGTTATTCCATTTTGGAGCCCTTTTAGGGGCTGACGTCACGCGCCTAGGGTTGGACGATTTCATTGGAGGCATCTACAACATGTGGTATGGTTGGGACCGGTGCCTAGGGCATGCAAATTGCGAACATCGGCCATAAAACGTCATCTTCAGTTAGTTGGGCCAACATTTTGGCATTACTTCCCTATGTACGGTTAGCTGCAATTTTTCATTATTTCTCAATCTGGAAAATAGATAAAAATTCAGTTTTCAGTTCAAAAATTCAGATTTCAATATTTTATCCATGGCTGTCATATATTATGCAAAAGCTGTACTTTATTATGATTTACCCGTAATTTCCAGACTTGGGTATTTTCTATTTTAAGGGTTTGAATTAATAATCAGATTACTGTACTTTGCCATAAGGGTTTGCTAGAAATCTAGATTTCTTTTATTTTTGTCATAAGGGGATATTACATGTAGAGAGAGATATAAAGCTATTTTATGCAAGCCAACATAATATTTGTGCTCCTCATCGCTGTGTTCTTGTTAGTGTTGTGTTCACACTAGGTGTGTTAGGAAGTGGTTTGAGATAATTTCTAACTAGTCGTTTGTCTTCACACTTGAAGTAAGCTCTTTTGTAGGGAGTTACATGGTTAGTTTTTAATAACCAAGTTATTTTTCTCAACAATTTGGTTGCACTCGTATAACCGTACCGTGGTATGGTGAAATCAATACGATATAGTACTGAATCGTAACTTGATCCGCTCCTTGTGGTTATATTCCCGTTGTATCTGTATTCTTCCCTGTGTTATCTATCGGAACCTCCAACCCCCAAGCTAGGAATTGGGAATTGCTGATCTGCTTCTTGGTTCGCTCATTGATCTGCCTCGCTGTATTCACCTATGTGCTCACTTATTGTTTGAACACTATTCGAAAAAGCCTATTTAATAGGCAAGCACATAATGCTTATTTCAACGAGAGAGTGATTAATACAAAAATATTGTTGTGTTGTTGTGTCTTTACATTGTGTGTATAGGGAGAGTGTGTGTTAGATTGAAGGCTTAAACTATTGCTGGTTTCCTACCTAGATCCTTTTGGCTAACCTTTATAGTATCAAAGCATAGGACTCGCATAAGAAGTTCAATCTGACTCTTAATCTAAACTGAAGATTTTTTGGTTTTGAGGTGAAAATTTTGACCTCTGTCCTAATTGCAAAAATTATCTCCGTAGTCCCCGACACCCTTTCACTCCACCAAGGTAAGCTCTTTTGTGTAGGTGAGCTTTTTTTTGAAACTTGGCTTGGTGAGTGGCCTCAAATCTTTGTTTTATTGAGTTGGCACCGATCTCTTTCATCTCGAGCTGATCTCTACATTGAGGACCTAAGATTAATACTCCTTCCTTGGTGAGTTGGCTTAACTCGTGGCTACTACTCTGACTCAAGGCTCCTCCAACTCGGCCTATCAAAGCTTCAAGCTTGCAAAGAACATTGTGATTGGACTCTGTTCTTTGACAACTTGGACTCCTGAGTCTTTTAATTGCCCTCAACTCAGCGCAATAAAACAATGGGATTGACCTTGTCAAAAACATCAAACACGACTCCGTCAAAACCTATCACTAGCTCGACATACCCCTCATGGCTTTGCGGCCCTCCTCTTTAATGACATTCAAAAGCTCCACCTTCTCTCTGCTGAGGCGTCTCTTGATCCAACCTTCCCTTCTCTCTTCGCAACGGAGGCGGTGTCTTTATAAGGCGAAACCCTAAATTGGCAACGCAACATGTAAGTTTTTTAACTAAGTTAACTTGCCCTCCAACTTGGTTAGCTGAGTTGCCTCTCTTTAATCCTTCGACTTTTGTAGGGAGGAGACATCTTGACGTTTGTGTATCCGAAGCGTTGGGTTGCTCGATTGGTTGGCTTGGTTTTGCAAAGGCTTTGTGTTCTACTCGGTCTCGGGTTCGACTCCAAGAAGGAAAGATAATGTTTTTGTAAGTCAAATTGCAAGTTGCTAAACATTAAGAAGTTTTTTTGTCTTGTATATATTGTAAAAGCATTATAGCCGAGTTGGTCGCTTAATTTTGTTGCTAGAACTTTCAATTTGGCTAGTCATGGGTTCGATACCAACCAAGATCTCCTTTTTTGAGCATTTTTTCAAAAAGCAATCTTTTGAGGAGATGGAAAGTTTTTTAAGAGGGAATATTTTTTAAAAGAGAAGAAGACCTTGGGAGAAAAATAGGGGGCATAATTGTTTCAAAAAACACGATTTTTTTGTCAAAGAGGGTATTTTTTGAAGCAGATAACTATTATGGGGAGGGAGTTTTTATGCCAACTAGTGATGTTCAGATCTTTCTTCTCCGTCACTTTTTCCTCGTCCGTGATAGATAACAAGTTGTTCGGACACCTCTGAACTTGTCCTAACTATCATGCCTAGAAATTGAAGAGAGATAATTGCTCCAGTCTAAAGGTCTATGGAGAGTGTTTCAAGAGAATGTTCTTTTGTTCATCTTAGAGAAGAATAAGTATGCCCTACGCGTGCAAGCAAGACAAAACTCTCAAATTGATTGGCTTGAATGTGTTTGAGAGCTTGTAGTTTCACATCGACGAGTCCAAATCTTTGAAAGAGCTATGGGAAATCTTTGAAAAGCTCTTTGGTAAAGTCAATGAATTCGGGATACTTTAGTTAGATATAGAGTTAAATGCTTTTTCGCCTTCTAATTTTCCGTCTAGTGAAGAATTTTTGTTAAAATTCAAATCACTTCGATCATTATTGAAAGCTGGTGGTAAAAGATAAGAAGGATGATGGATGTATAATTTTGATTTTCTCTAAGTTGAAAGGTCCTTATAGTGTGTTTGTATCCACATTTTACTCCACAATGGATGCTTTAGAAGAAAAATTTCAAGATGCCTACTTTTGAGTTATTTTGTGAAAGGCTTACTCGTGAACAAACAAAATTACGAGCACTTGATGCCTTACCCAACTCAAGTCATGCACTATTGGCAAATTCCTCTATAAGGGAAAATGGATACCACAACCAAAGTCAGGACCCTCCTCCAACAGAGTTTCACAAACCTTCTCCAAACCACCATTGAAACCTCTAAACCCTCAAATTCTGGCAAGCCTAAAATATTTTTTCAGAAAAAAGGTTTATGAACTTTGTCCACCCTGCAACAAAACTAATCATTCTGATTACAAATGCTATTTGAGAATAGAAACATTGGAAGCACAACTGAAGCAACATAAATTTGATATTCCTTCACGAATACAAGGAAAGGAAAAGCTCTTTTTGCTAGAACTTGTTCTCCTTTGAACGATACATTGGTTTTTGATTTTGGTGCTTCTCATCACCCAAGTCACTTGCGTGGTTTGTTGAGTTCTCTTTCTGGTTGCAACACTTCTCAGATAATCATGGGCATCTCTTCAAAAGTTGAAGTTTTGGGTTATGGTTCAGTGCAAATGTAGAATGAGTGCTTCAATGATGCACTCTTAGTACCTGAAATTTTATCTAATTTGTTGTCAATTTAACAGATTTGTAATTTTGGTTCCAGGAAAACAGCGGAGTTTTACTCCACACTGTTGTAATTAGAGATTTATTTGATACACAAGATGTTGTTAGCTACGGTTGGTGGACCACTATTCATGCCTTTATGTATTTGATAAATTTGAAACCTTTAACAAGGTCTTCACTTGTTGCTCAAGTTGACACAATGAGCAAACTATGGCATAAACACTATGCTCACCTAAACTACAGGTATTTGTAGCAGCTGAGCTCACAACAAATGGTGACAGGGCTTCCTCAGGTCTCTAGCTATGTTAGTGTTTTTCCAAGATGCATGCTTGAAAACAACATCAAGATTCTTTTCGAAAGGGACACGTGTCAAGAGCTAAGGCTCCACATTAGTTAGTACCAATGATTTGATGACTTTTCCCACTAGGTCATTTTGTGATGCAAAATATGTACTAACTTTCATTGATGATTTACACAGAGAACTTAGGTGTATTTTTTGCAGTATAAAAGTGAATTTTTTTGAAAACTTCAAAGTCTACAAAGCCTTTGTAGAGAAGCAATTAGGGCTTCTATTGAAGAAGCTTTGCTTAGACAAGGGGGGGGAATATATCAGCAAAGCCTTTAAGGCTTCGTATTGAGCATGACATTTTACACCAATTCGTGGTGCCATACATGCCTCAACATAATGGAGTTACTGAGCGGAAGAATAGAGCTCACAAGTAAATGACAAATTGCAGGATACAATCCAAGAACCTAGCACTTGCGTTCTAGGTTGAGGTGGTAAATTGTGCAAATTACATCCGGAACCCACATTCCCCACAAAACATTGCAAGAGAAGACTCCTGTAGAAGTTTGGTCAAGGGAAAAAACCTAATGCTTATGGATTTCGTGTCTTCGGAAGTAAGGCTTTTGCATCTGTTCTTGAGGATAAGTGCAAATCTATGGAGAAGAAGAGCTAAGAGCTCATTTTTTGTCGGTCATTGTGAGAATGTGAAGGCATGCCACCTCTTTGATCTTGACACACATGATGTCTTGTTTCGATGAGATGTTAGAGTTGATGAGAATCTCATTTCTTCAGAGCCAACTTCTGAGTCTTCTCCATCATTGGTGTCACCTCCTGCTCTTGATAGGGAGGGTATACTTTCCTGATATTGATGATGACATGATTGCTGATCCTTCTCCGCCTCCTTTCGCATAGAACATGCCCCAAATGGGTAAAATCTACTTTGCAAGCAACTGTTTTTTTGGTTAGTGATCCTTTTGTTTCTCGTCGCACTCAGTTTGAGACTTTTGGTATTGCTCTTATGAGCCAAGCAATTCTATTGATTCAGTATTGTTTTTTGAGATGATGGGTAAATCTAAGTGGGAAGTCGCTATGCAAGATGAATATTCTTCATGAGTGAAGAATAATGTGGGAGAGTGCATATTTCCTAAAGGAAGATAACTTGTGCGTTGTAAATGGGCCTATAAGACCAAATATGCAGCTGATGGTTCAGTAGATAAACACAACTCGTCTTGTAGCTAAGGGATTCTCATAAGTCGGAGGAGTGGATTAATTTGAGACTTTTGCTCTAGTTGCAAAGATGGATTCTATTGGCCTTGTTTTCTCCCTCGTTGCATCACATCGGTGGCTAGTCTTTCAGATGAATGTGAAGAGTGCTTTCTTGTATGTTGATCTCCAAGAGATCTATATGGAGCAGCATCAGGGCTTTGTGTAGGACTCTTCCTTGGTATGCAGATTTCTTGGTTGTCTTTGTAAGCTCAAAGAAGCTCCTCGAGCTTGGTATGCGAAGAAGGATAATATTTTGTTGAGTTTTGGGTTATATCGTTGTGAATCATCTCACAATGTTTACATTTTGAGATATTAATGTTGTCTGTTGATGACATCATTCTCATAGGCGGTTGAAACTCTTTGATTCATGACATAAAACAAATTTGATGGAAATTTTTGACATGACAAACATAGGACTTTTGCATTATTTTCTTGGCCTTCAGGTTCATTAGTCTTGTGAAGCTACTTCTATTGGACAATAGAAGTAATCCACAAATCTTCTTTATCGTCTTTGCATGGCTGATAGCAAGCCTTCTCCCACACTCTATCAATCAAGTATTAAGTTGATTGCTGATTGCAAATCTCGATTAGTTGATCCCATTTTGCATATAGACAATTGGTAGGCAATCTTTTATACCTGACTCATACACTTCTTGATATCATCTTTATTGTTAACCTGGTCTCTTGGTTCGCCCACGAGCCTCATGAGACTCACTGGCAGACAACTAAGTGTATTTTGCACTATATTTGGGGCACTCTGCATTTTGGAATTCAATACACACCTAAGGGTTCTTTTTGAAATTAAGGGATTCACAGATGCGGATTGAGGTAGATGTGTTGATACTGGATTGTTTTTCACCTTGGCTCGGGTCCTATTGCATGGGCATGTAAGAGGCAGACAATTGTTTCTATCTCTTCAACTGAGGCCGAGTACTGAGATACAGTGAAAGTTGGACAAGAGGAACTTTGGCTTTGACAATGACTTGGTGAGTTTGGTTTTCCTCAACAAAGTCCCACTTTGTTTTGGTGTGATAATAAGAGTTCCATTGAGATAGCACAAAACCCTATAGAGCATCAACAAACCAAGCACAGAGAAATTCACATGCACTTCATTTGGAAGCTGGTCCATGATGGAGTTATTCATTTGGAATTTGCGCCCACTTCTAAATAGGTTGCTGATATCTTCACTAAGCCCTTGGTTTCTTCTCATTATCTATAGTTGCGAGCATTACTTGGGGTGAAGCAAGGTTGTACTTGGAGGGGATTTTGGTTGAGTCATTCTTTCATTATTCTTCATGTTTGTAGATGGCACCTTATCAGACATATTAGTTGGGACCCAATTTCATGTTGTTTTTTCCTTCCTACGTCTTCTTCGCTTAATGGAGGGTGTAAGTGTTGTATTCACACTAGGTGTGTTAGGAAGTGGTTTGAGATAATTTGTAGCCACTAGTCCTTTGTGTTCACACTTGAAGTAAGCTTGTTATAAGGAGTTACATGGTTAGTTTGCTATAACTAAGTTGTTATTTTCTCAACAACTAGGTTGCACCAGTATAAGTTTGTTTAAACAATATTTGTTTGAACACTATTATAGAAAGCCTATTTAATAGGCACACATGGAATGCTGATTTCAATGAGAAAGCAATTAATACAAAAATGTTGTTGTGTGCTTACATTACGTGTATAGGGAGATTGTAGAGTGTGTGCATCAGATTGAAGGCTTAAGCCATTGTTGGTTTCCTGCCTAGATCCTTCCGGTTAACCCTCTATGGTATTAGAGCATAGGAATGGCAGAAGAGGCCCAATCAGACTCTAAATCTGCATTAAAGATTGTTGGTGTGAGGTGAAAATTTTGACCTCTGTCTGAGTTGTAGAAATTACCTCCGTAGACCCTGACACCCTTTCATTCCAACAAGGTGATCTCTTTTGTGTAGGCAAGCTGTTTTTTGAACTTGGTGTGGCAACTGGCTCGAGTCTTTTTTTTTTATCGTGCTCTCATCGATCTCCTCTCATCTCAAGCTTATCTCTGCATTGAGATCTTAAGAGTAATACTCCTTGGCGAGCTAGCTTAACTCGTGGCTCATACTCTAACTCAAGGCTCCTCTAGCTCGTCTTATCAAAGCTTCAAGTTTGCAAGGACCATTGTGACTTGGCTTTGTTTTTTGATAGCTCGAACTTCCGAATCTCTAAACCGCCCTCGGCTCGGTGCAACAAAAAGATGGGATCAGCCCTATTGAAATATCAAACTCGATTGCATCAAAAGTTGTCACTAGCTTGGCGTAGCTCTCACAACTCCGCGGTCTCCTCTTTAACGTCACTGAAAAGCTCCACCTTTTTTCGACCCAGGCCTCCCTTGATCTAGACTTCCCTTCTCTCTTCACAACTGTGGCGACATCTTCATAAGGTGAAACCCTAAATTAGCAATGCAATGTGTCTTTCAACAAAGTTAACTCGCCTGCCAATTTGGTGAGCTGAGTTGCCGCTCTTTAATCCTTCAACTTGTGAAGGAAGAGTTAAACTAACATCTTGACATTTGTGTATCCAAAGCATTGGGTTGCTCGATTGATTGGCTGAGATTTGCAAAGGCTCTATGTTTTTACTTGGTTTCGGGTTTGATTCCAAGAAGGAAAGATCACATTTTTGTAATTCAAATTGCAATTTAGTAAGCATTAAGAAGTTTTTTGACTTGTATATATTGTAAAGCATTATAGTCGAGTTGGTTTCTTAATTACTTTGCTAGAACTTGCAATTTGGTTAGTCATGGGTTCAATACCCACTAAGATCTCCATTTTGAGCATTTTTTCAAAAAACAATATTTTGAGGAGATAGAAGGTTTTTAAGAGGGAATATTTTTTCAAAGAGAAAAATTCCTTGAGGGGAGAGAAAAATAGGGGGCATAATTGTTTCAAAAACAAGATTTTTGTCAAAGGGGGTATTTTTTTTGAAGCATATAACTATTTTGGGGATGGAGTTTTTATGCTGACCAGTGATGTCCAAGACTTTCTTCTCTGCCAGTTCTTCCTTATCCACGATGGATAACAAATTGTTCAAACTCTTGAACTCATCCAACTATCATGCTTGGAAACTGAAGATGAGACGATTGCTCTAGTTCAAAGGTGTATGGAGAGTGTATCAAGAGAATTTTCCAATGTTCACTGCTGAGAAGGATAAGTATGCCTATGTGTGGGAGCAGGACGAATCTCTCGGATTATTTGGCTTGAATGTATATGAGAGTTTGCAGTTTCACACCAATGAGTCCAAAACTTTGAAAGAGGTATGGGAAATCTTTGAAAAGCTCTTTGGTAAAGTCAATGTATTTAGGATACTTTAGTTAGTTACAAAGTTTAATGCCCCTTCGCCCTCTTGATTTTCTGTCTACTGAAGAATTTATGCTAAAATTCAAATCACTTAGATCACTACTGAAAGGTTGGTGGTAAAGAAAAGAAGGATGGTGAATGTATAATTTTGATCCTGTCTAGTTGAAGGTCACTTATAGTGTGTTTGCATCCACATTTTACTCCAAAATGGATGCTTTAGAAGAAAATTTCAAGATGCCTACTTTTGAGCTATTTTGTGAAAGGCTTAAACTCATGAACAAACCAAATTGCGAGCAATTGATGCCTTACCTAGCTCAATCATGCACTAGTGGCAAATTCCTCTAAGGGAAAATGGAAACCACAACCAAAGTCAAAATCTCCTCCAGCATAGTCACACAAACCTTCTCCAACAACCAATGAGACCTCGTAAACCCTCAAATTCAGGCAAAAAAAAGTTTTTCTAAAAAAGAAGGTTTACGATCCTTGTCCATATTGTAGCAAAACTAATCATCTTGATTACAAATGCTATTAGAGAATAGAATCATTGGAAGCAAAAATGAAGCAACATAAAATTGATATTCCTTCCTCCATGAATATAGGGAAAGGAAAAGCTCTTTCTGCTAGATCTTGTTCTCCTTTGACTAGATGGATTTTTTATTTTGGTGTTTCCTCATCACCTAACTCACTTGCATGGTTTGTTGAATTCTCTTTCTGGTTACAACACTTTTTAGATAATCATGTAGCAACTCTTCAAAAGTTAAAGTTTTGGGTTCTGGTTTAATGCAAATGTAGAATGGGTGCATCAATGACTCTGGTAATTGAAATTTCATCTAATTTGTTGTCAATTTATCCGATTTGTAATTTTGGTTCTTGGAAAACTATAGAGTTTACTCCACATAGTGTCATAGTTAGAGATATTTATCTGATCCACATGATGTTAGTAGCTATAGGTGTGGTGGACCATCATTCACGCCGATTTATGTATTTGATAAATTTGACACCTCTACAAGGTCTTCACTTGTTGCTCATGCTAATACAATGAGCAAACTATGGCATGAACTTTTGGTCACCTGAACTATAGGTATTTGCCAGCAACTGAGCTCATAACAAATGGTGATAGGCTTCCTAAGGTCTCCTAATTGTGATGGTGTTTGTCTAGGATGCATGCTTATAAAACAACATTAGGATCCCTTTCCAAAGGGAAAAGCTTCAAGAGCTAAGGCTCCACTTGAGTTAGTACATAGTGATTTGATGACTTTTCCCACTAGGTCATTTTTTATGCAAAATATGTACTAACTTCATTGATGATTTTACATAGACGACTTAGATGTATTTTTTGCAAGTATAAAAGTGAAGTTTTTGAAAACTTTAAAGCCTTTGTAGAGAAGCAATAGGGATTCATTGCAAAATCTTTGCTCAGACAATGGGGGAATATATCAACAAAGCGTTCTTGAGGATTTTTGTACCGAGCATGGCATTTTACACCAATTCACAGTGCCCTACACCCCTCAACAGAATGGAGTTGCTGAGCTGAAGAATAGAACATTCAAGGAAATGAACAAATTGCATGATACACTCCAAGGACTTAGCACCTGAGTTTTAGGTTGAGGTAGTAAATTGTTGCAAATTACATCCAAACTGCATTCCCCACAAGGCAATGTGAGACAAGACTTGAAGAAGCTTGGTCAGGTGAAAAACCTGATGTTTTTGGAGTTTGTGTATTCGCAAGTAAGGCTTTTGCATTTGTTCCCGATGATAAGCGCAAATCTATGGAGAAGAAGAGCCAAGAGCTTATTTTTGTTGGTCATTGTGAGGATGTGAAGGCATACCACCTCTTTGATCCCGTTACACACGATGTCTTGTTTTGACGAGATGTTAGAGTTGATGAGAATCTCATTTCTTCAAAGCGAACTTCTGAGTCTTCTCCATCATTGGCTTCACCTCCTGCTTCATAGGGAGGGTCTACGTTTTCTGATATTGATGATGACACACCTAATGATCCTTGCTTCCACCTCGTCCTCCTACACAAAACATGCCCAAGTGGGAAAAGTCTACTTTGCAAGCAATCCATTCTTTGGTTGGTGATCCTTTTGATCCTCATTCACTCAGTCTGAGACTTCTAGTACTACTCTTATGAGCCAAGCAATTTCTACTGATCCAGATTTGTTTTCTGAAGGCGATAGGTAAACCTGAGTGGGAAGCTAGGAACTATAGGCAAGATGAATATTCTTCACTCATGAAGAATAACACGTGGGAGTTAGTGCTTCTTCCTAAAGGAAAAAAATTTGTGTGTTGCAAATGGTCTACAAGACCAAATATGCAGCTGACAGGTTAGTAGATAAACACAAGGCTCATCTTGTAGCTAAGGGGTTCTCACAAATTGAAGGATGGATTACTCTCTGAGACTTTTGCTCATGTTTCAAAGATGGATTCTATTCACCTTGTTCTCTCCCTTGTTGCATCACATCGGTGGCCAGTCTTTAGTGGATGTGAAGTGTGCTTTCCTGCAGGGTGATCTCCAAGAGGAAATCTATATGGAGCAGCCTTAGGGCTTTATGCAGGATCTTCCTTGGTTTAGACTTCTTCATTATCTTTATGGGCTCAAATAAGCTCCTCTGAGCTTGGTACAAGAAGGTGGACAATTTTCTGTTCGAGTTCTTAACTTCTATCATTATGAATCAGATCACAATGTCCTACATCCTGAAGCAAGGTGAGGATCATTTGATATTGGTGTTGTATGTTGATGACCTCATCCTCACAAGCGGTTCAAACTCTTTGATTCAGGACATCAAACATAAGTTGATGGAAATATTTGACATGACATACATGGAGCTTCTGTACTATTTTTTGCCCTCCAAGTTCATCAGTCTTCTAAAGGCATTTCTATTGGATAGTAGAAGTATGCCACAAATATTCTTCATAAGTTTTGCATGGCTAATTGTAAGCCTTCTCCCACACCTTATCAATTAGGTATTGAGTTGATTGTTGTTTGCGAAACTAGATTAGGTTGATCTCACTTTTTATAAAATTGGTAGGTAGTCTTTTGTACCTAACTCATACATGTCCTTTTATCACCTTTATTGTTAACCTAGTCTCTTGATTCTCCCATGAGCCTCATGAGAGTCACTAAAAACTAAGTTAAGCGTATATTTTGCACTATTTCGAGGGAACTCTTTATTTTAGAAATTTAGTAAACACCAAAGAGTTCTTTTGGAATTGAGGGAATCACAGATGCGGATTGGGGCGGATGGTTGATAGTGATACCCATCACTCTACTTCGGATTTGTTTTTCACCTTGGCTTGGGTCATGTTGAATGGCCATGTAAGAGGCAGACATTGTTTCTATCTCTTGGACCGACTGAGGTTAAGCATTGAGGTACTGTGAAAGTTGGCACTTTGAGTTTCAACTTTGACAACTTGGTGAGTTTGGTTTTCCTTAGCAAAATCCCACTTTGATTTGGTGTGATAATCAGAGTTCTATTGAGATAGCATGCTTCCCTATAGAGCATCACCAAACCCAACCTAGACAGCCTGGAAACGCCCTAGAGGGTCCCCCGTACCAGCTTGGAAACGCACCAGGTACTAGTACGGGGTACAGTACGCTGTGGGTACGTTTCCATCCGTACCCGTCCAAAAAAAACTTGCCAAAGACGACGATTCTTTCCTTTTTTGGATTTTTGGTGGAAAAATCACAAGCATAGAAATTTTTTTGCCATTTTTGGAAAGGGTCTTGGAAGATGTAGCAGCAAAAACTTGCATGTGCCATAACTTTCATTTTGTGACTCCGTTTCAAGTGTCGTTTTCTCTAAAAGTGTATATTTTCTCGAGCTCTACGCATTGATGGCAATATTTTTCTTATTTTCATAAAATCCATTTTTGCACCTTTTGGACCAAGCAACTTCTTGCAATCTTCTGAAAGAATCATGAGCTTTGATCGCCTGTAGACAGATTAGTAATTAAAAATACTGGATAGCTTTCCAAAACTCGGCGAGTATTCTCCCGTGCTCGGACTAATCGTCCCACCTGCCAGCTTGGATCCATATTTTTCCTGCTTAGTACATGATTTTTCGGGAAATATGTTAGTCAATACTATTCATGCTGAGTGGATCAAGGAAGGTCACCATGACAATCAAAATCCTTGAATCTTATCACAATCACTAAGAAAATAACTTGATAGAGAAATAATAAATTTCAATAAGTATGCAATCTATGAGAATTAAATTTCAATAAGTATGCAAATGCTTCTTTAATTTTATAATTTTGTACAAATATATATATATATATTCGTACCCAAAAGCGTACCGTATGCCAAGATTTTTTAAAATTTGCCGTATCGGCGTCCTGTACCCATACCCGTATCCAGATTGTCTAGAACGGTCCAGCACATAGAAATTCCTACATGATCACTTCATTCAGAAGCTAGTCCAAGGATGAACACTATTCGTATTGGATCTTTGTGCCCACTGCTGAACATAGGTTACTGACATCTTCACCAAGCCCTTGGCTTCTCCTCGTTACCTTCAATTGCGAGCATTGCTTGGGGGTTATTCTGTTGAGTCCTTTGTTCTTCATGTTTGTCGATGGGTACCTCATCATGCCTAGTAGCCGGGACTGACGTTTATGTTGTTTTCTCCCTACACCTTCGCTTAAGGGAGGGTGTCAGGGTTGTGTTCACACTAGGTATGTAGCTTCCAATTTATAATATCTAGCAACTAGTCGTTTGTGTTCAGACTCAATAAGTAGCTTGTTATAGGGAGTTATGTGGTTGTTTTGTTATAACCAAGTTGTTATTTTCTCAACAACTTGGTTTCACCCATATAAGTTTGTTCAAACAATATTTGTTTGAAAACTATTGTAAACAGCCTATTAAATAGGCAAGCATGTAATGTTGATTTCAATGAGAGAGTGATTAATACAAAAGTATTGTTGTGTGTTGCTGTGTGCTTACATTGTGCGTACTGGGAGATTCTGAAGTGTGTGTGTGTGTGTCTGATTGAAGGCTTAAACCATTACTGGTTTCCTGCCTAGACCCTCTTGGCTATCCCTATAGTTTTTCCTAAATCTGCCCATGTATTTCATATTGGCTTTAGATGACAAACATTGTTGGTCAGGTAATGCCGTCTTTCAGTGATATTAAACACATGCACATTTGTGGTAAGCATTAGTGATAATTTGCAGATGTTCAACCCATTTAAGTACCCAGGAAAAATGTGAACTTGAGAGAGAAATTGGAAGGAAGAGAGCAAAGCACTAGATCCAGTCTTCTGGAGAGACCTTTCTTGGCTTCCTGGTTTCTTTGTAATCATTCACTGCATAATAATTAATGATATTCTTTTCTGCATGCTCATTTTGGAACATCCTGATTTGAATGCAGAATGTTTCAATTTAAATTGATGAGGAAAGCTTCCCTGGAAAGTTCCAACATGCATCATTCAAATTCATGCCCAATCTTACACTCTTCTGCCTCCCTGGAGTCGGACACATTTTTTTCAATCCTGGTGCCCTTATTTCCTACAACTTGGGCCTTGGTGCTTGCACATTTAAGATATGAATATTAACTTCGAGCATCTATTCATCATGAGTCAAAGCCAGTTTACTCAATAACGTGTTTATAAATTGTGGTTAGTGTACTTCCAGTTACGTTGACTAGTTTATATCGGCATCTCCCTGATTGATGAATGGAAACATTGAATGATCAAAGAAAATTATCCATATATTGCAGTTCAGATGAGATGCCAGAAGAAATTGTTGGCAAGCACGTATAAATTGGTATGGTTATTTTCCCATGTCTCCGAACATGAGTACGTTCGAAATAGCTTAGTGGTCTAGTTGGTTGGAGGATGGAAGAAAGGTGCAAAGAGCGAGCTGAGTGTGCAAACAGCTCAGTGTTTATTTTTACTGTTTTATTGTGCTCTTTGTAAATTGTCTTTGGCCAAAAGAATATCAAGGAGGTGAGCTATTGCCACTTCCAGCTAGTTTTCCTACTCCGGGTTTCCAGGGTAAAAGCTTTTGGATCAATTGTCTGGAGTTCATGGTTATCTCCATTCATGCTTCCATCAACTCACAAGTTTAATATCATGCTTCCTTCAACTCACAAGTTCAATCACTTAAAGTATTTAAGACTTTCATTGAGGTTGAAATCAAGTAGGATAGCAGTTTGTGATTCTGTGAAGTCCAGTTGAGCATTTTTTGCACTTGAGAATTTGCAGATCAAAATATTTTAGGTCTATAGAAACAACAAAAGAATGTTCCTGCAGTACAGGGTGCAGAAAATGATGACACTTAGCATGAATAGAGATGCATTTGAGACTGCAGGATGTTTCCCTGTTTTATCTTCTTGATTCCCGCATGTTTGCTTCATAATGTCAAGAGATTCCTGCAAGCAGAAAGTAGAAAAAGGCTATTGACTTTTACTTTATTGTATTATTGATTTCTATAACATGCTTTTTATAGTCCAAGCACACTTCATGGTAGAATAATGTTACTGAGCTTTGTCATATATGTTTATCTCTAGCTTCGTTCCCTTGAATGTAAAATGTATCTTTTTAACAGATGAGTATAATTTTTCCATGACATCATTTTGTCTGTGCATTTTTTTGTGCAGTGATAGATGTTGGCAGCTTTGTGTGACGCATATCTGCAGCTAGAGTTAATGATATTTTATTCTTTTGCCCATTTTATATATTGTGGCTCAAGGATTCAATAAATAAACAAGGTGGATTTTACCCCTGCAGCTAAAGTAAATTGCATTTTATTCTTTTGCCCATTTTATTTACCACGGCTTAAGCATTCAAAATATAAACAAGATGGATTGTACTCTCCGTTCACCTCTATTTTAAGTGAAGAGAATAAAAATTTAATGATTTTAAATACTGATACAACTTATTCTATATTTCGATGGCTGGAGTTTGGCCTGGTTATGTTAAATTTGCCTAAATAAATCCTCAAATAAGACTCATGTATTTAGTTTGTCTAAAATTGTTCTTAGAAGATCAGGAGAAGATGCTTTTGTCTTTGGCTTTAGAAGCAGTTAAATGCAATGTTTTAAAAATCGGAACCGGACTCGGAACCAGCTGAGGTCTGGACTAGTTTAAAACTTAATGAACCAGTTTACTAAAATATACATAAAATATTACATATTTTTAATGAAAACAAGAAATTTTAAAGATTCCAACCCATGATTACAAACAATTAGAAACAAAATATGCAAAGTTTGCTCTTATATATATGCAAGAGAGGTGTTTATAGCAAAACGGCACTAACTCCAAGTCCAAAACACAATACATATATCATAGATGAGATTCCAAAACAAAATACATAAACAATGAGGCTCTAAATGGCCTCCATAGTTCGAGACTCCAAAAAAAACAACATGCTATGATCATTGATACATTACAAATACTACAAGTTACAAAACTCCAGAATAAACTAGATGACATCAATGATCAATCATCAAACTTTGCACCGCTGTTGGAAATGGGATTCTCAAGGTCATCCTCATCAATATCATCACCGGCCTCTGGCTCTGACTCGGACTCATCCAAATCCTCAGGTACATCTGCAACTACTATATTGGCACGAGGTCGGGGAGTAGCACGAGTGCGACTAGTGTCTGCTGTGTCTTGTGACGATGGTGGCGGTGCTGTTAATGGCTCATCAGATTCCTGATCCAAACCCATCCACCCCAAGTCATTGGGATCAAACTCTGCTGGCTGACTCTCCTCTACCCATTCTGAGGTTGGATCTATCTCATCCAAGACAATGGGATCAATATCAAGGCCTCGGTTCAACAACTGGGTGCACCTTAACCAACGTTTGTATTGCACAAAGACAAGATCATTTAGCCGTTGTTCCAAATGGTTTCTCTTCTTCGTGTGAATCCGCTCAAAGATGGACCAGTTGCGCTCGCACCCAGAAACACTGCAAGTTTGGCTCAGGATCCTAATTGCAAACTTTTGCAATTGAGGACACTAACTACCAAACAAATCCCACCAATGTGTTGCGATAAAAAGTGTAAATGTTTAATTAGTAAACAATGACGATAAAAAGTTAAAAACACATTTAAAAATTAAAAGTAAAACAAAAACTTATAACTTCAAGGTTAAAGTGTAATTCAACAAATTAGATAAGATTGTCTTATGCTAAAAATTCATAATTATTCATTAAATTTTTTAATCAAATGAACTTCAAAAAAACTTAGAATTTCTTACCTTGTTGGTCCACATCCCTTGTAATCTTTGCAAGGTTTTTCCCAAAGGTACCTATGGCTCTGCTGAAGAAGCTGATCTGTCGGTGAACCTCAAGTTGTTGCTTCTCATCAGGGACCATGCGCTCTAGGCACTTGTACAAACCATCTTTTACTTCTCTTGTTTGATCTTCTCCAAACTGAGCTCTGTAATGATATTTTCGGGTTTAAGAAATACCCAACTGCATGTGTATGCCGATGGAGTTGATTATTCCATCTATTATCTATGATCTCCTATATAGGCCCATACTTAGTTAACCTATCTTTGTATGCTGCCCTTATCTGCTCCTTGGCCTGATCCATAGCCTCATAAATATAGCCCATGGCTATTTTTTTCCCATCCACCAACCGCAAACACCTTAACAAGAGGCTCAACAACTTTCACAATTACTTGAACCTTCAGTTGTTGATATCTTAACGATTGCTTGATGTTATTATGTCTGGAATGTTCGAGTTTGGGATTGATTTGAATGTAGGAATGTAGAAACTTGAATCCGTGAGCTACCTGGGTTGTTTCAATTGATTATGTCTTCCTTATTTGGAGTATTGAAACATACTCTTAATCAATCTAATTTAGACTCTTGCTGAGCCTGCTATAGTTGTGATTTTAGATGGAATATAATTTTGTTTTATTTGTTTATTCCTTCATGTATTGATCTGGATGTTCACTTGAAATAGCAAAACAATATACATATTTTGGAAGGGAGATTTGTATATCTAGTATTACTTCTCGAAAATTTAGAACTGGTTAAATGGAAGATCTTAATTTGGAAATTAAATGATAAGGAAAAGTTCGGATGAAATATGAATTTCCCCTTTCTTTAATTCTGTTATTTGATTTGCAGCATGTTGAAAAGAGTTTTTTACAATGAAAAGTTAGGATTAACTATGTTGATTAATTATGTCTTTACTTAATCCTTACATATAGAAACTTTAAACTTTTCTCTCCTTCTTGGTTGTAATCTTTTAGGGAAAAGTCCTTACGTTTTTATTGTTGTGTTTTTTAAAACTGTTTCATAAATAACATGGTTCTTTTTATGAAACAATTAGATAAAAGCACAACGTTTTTAATTGCCATGTTCTACAGTGTTCTTGATCCAATCTTTCTTCCCTGATATATCCTCAAGCATGAGGTCTATGCAATGTGCAGCACATGGAGTCCAAAATATTGTTTTGTGTTTAGCCTCTAAACATCTTACTAGCAAGAACATAGTTAGAGGCATTATCTGTTATGATTTGTACAACATTTTCCACCCCCACCTCTAAAACAATCTCATCCAAAAGCTCAAACAATAAATTTGCATCTTTCACCCTGTCAGATGCATCTACTGATTTCAAAAACATTGTACATTGTGGACAAGAGGCAAGAAAATTTATTATTTTGTGGTTCTTGCCATCACTCCACCCATCTGACATGATAGTGCATCCTGTTTTGGCCCATGAAGCTTTGCAACCTTTCAAAATATTCATCTATGGATGCAACTTCTTTCTTCAAACGTGATCCTCTCAAGTCATGCATACGAGGGTCTTTGAAGCCCTTACCAGCAGCAACAAATGGAATCAAACATCAATTGGTAATAAGGTGAGTGGGCAGCATTGAAAGGGCTATCTGCATCATACCACCATCTAGCAATGTACTCAAAAGCTGCTTTTTTGTATTGCTTCTTCCAATGGTTATCTAAGGTGGGCTGATTTTTGTGTTGGCATGGAGGCACTAGTAGTAGCAGGTGTGGAAGATGGAAAAAAACTTTAAATGGTCTTTCTTTTTTGAGACCGGTTTTCTTGACTATGAGTGGATGGGGGAGGCATATATCGAAATGGGTCTCTAACAGTCACAGAAGGGTCAGAGCAAGATTCTTCAACACTTGAGGCATGTTTCGTCCTTCTCCCTATTTCAACTTCCATCTTTTTTTGCCTAGCCTTCTCTTCTTTATGTTTTTCAAGAATGTTTTTCATTTCCGACCTAATGGCATCAATATCATATCCGGTGCATCACATGGGGTAACTTGGCCTCTTTGACCAGCCAAGCGTTGTTTCAACCTATGAATCCCCCCCTTGATGTGTTTCTTACAATATTTACAAAAAAACTTGATCATCAATTACCTCTGCATGGGTCTATATAGGGTCTTTTGTTTTGGGGGCCATTGCAAATGCAAACAAATTTGAAAATGCAAATAAAAACAAAATAAATTTCATATTTCTTATTTAATAAAATTTACTAATAAGGGACAAGTTTAAAATGTAACATACCTTTCAATGTGCACACAAATGAGGTGAAGAAATGCTCCAAGCTTGTATATGGCACCACAAAGAGCCCACACTCCAAATGTAGATGTAAATGCCACCACAAAAAGCCCACACTTGATGCCAAACAACACTCAAACTCACTCCAAATGAACACTATTCAATGCTGCCCCAATCCTCCAAATGCTTGCAAATAAGAGAGGTTCTCACAAATAGAGGTGGGGTGCTCACAAATGGATGCCAATATCACCACAAAGAGCCCACAAGCAATGCCAAACAAGCTCCAAGCCTCCAACTTTCAAACTCACTACAAAAAATAAACTCTTCAATTTTATGCTCACAAATGCTCAATGAGAGAGGTGTGAAGTGAATAGAAGGGGGGAGGGGTGTATTTATAACACCAAATGAGGGTTTGGAGATAATAAAAAATACAAAAAAACAATTAAAAAAATGTATTTTTAAAGTTACCGCCATATAAGGCAAAACAGACTTGGATCGGTCGGTTTAGGATGAAACTGGACTGGTTTGACCGGTTTTAGTTCAAACCGGTCAAATTGATCCGGTTTTTTGAACGGTTCGTGCAAAAAAAGGTCAAACCGGCCGGTTCCGGTTTGACCGATTTTTAAAACTATGGTTAAATGTATGGAACCAGCCAGTTTGGGCTAAAACCGGTCAAACAGATCCGGTTTCTTGAACGGTTCGTGCAAAAAAGGTCAAATCGGTCAAACCGTCCGGTTTCGGTTTGACCGATTTTTAAAACTACGGGTAAATGTTTTTGTCTGTAATAGAGATCATAGCCGTTTTTCTGGTTCATTTGCCTAGTTTTTAATTTGATGAATGTATATTGGAAAGTTATACTACAAATTCATTGGCAAAACTTATGCACTATTTATAAATGTATCTATTAATAGGATCTGTTAGGATCCTGGCAGCACTTCAAAAACAAGTAATGTATGTAGCTCCATAATATTGAAAGCCTAATAAAAAAAATATTAATTGTACTTTTAAACAGTTTTACTCAGCTAAATGTTTAGGTGGGCTTCCAAACTGATTATTTTAAAGTTTCCCAAATATTCATAGATTATCAGTATTATTTTGGATACAAGTCAACTTTATAGACATTCTTGCTTTGTATACAGTTCTTTACGCAATGTATGCAATTACTTCTTTAAATCCTAGTAAGATGCATCCAAATATCATTTTTAAACAAACCTAGCTTAGAAAAAAGTTGTTGAAAGAACATTAAATTATTTATTTTCTGAAGTCCACATGAACTCATGGAGGTCATGGCCAGAATAGGGATAAGAAATTTAAGATGTGTGTGTATGAGATATGGGAAAGATAGCTGCGTCTTTCAAACCATCAAATTTTAAGGGGATCGAGAAGAGAATTTCATTCTAGGTGTTAGTCTACTTTTTGCCACGGGATTGGCTAGTCTCTTCTTTTAATAAAGCAGTTTATGCATTCTAGTTCTATTTAAATAGTAAGTATTGGGGGTTCCAATAAGAAAAATAAGTATTGTGCTGGAACAAGATATACGTTATTGACCATGGCCTAAGATAGGGTGATTGCAACGACTTGCAAAAACTATTGACAATGGCAGGCTCATAAGGAAGGTCCGGCACACTAAAAAAATCATCTACAAAGTCGTAACAGTTTCAGGAAACCTCAAAATCTATGGTTTCCCTTTGCATTTGAGAGTGATGACTCCCTTGTGGGATTTTGTTTTTTTTTGGATTTTATTCAAATTTTTTTGAAGTGAAAGGTAAAATTTGTGGGTACCACTGAAAATAGTGAAAAGGGCATAACAAAAGAAAGATTATGCCTGACATTTGCTCCAAGTTGGCGATTGGCAAGTAGTAAGAAATAAAATTGACAATGAGAAGGCACTCTTCCTCTACTATTTATAATGCGTGTATTGATAAGCAGGGGAATAAATCTTGTGTTGAAGATAGTTGAAAACCCTTGAGGATCCAATTTCCTCCATTTTCCCAGAATTTTTATTAGCACTCATTCTAGTAAAGCTCCAAGATTCAAAACATTAATCCCACATTGGCTGGTTAGCTTGGACTTTGGGAACATATAAACCCTAATATAATGATCTCTATGCCAATGGAGGTGACGTCATAATAGAAGTGCCCCTCCTACTAATATACTAGGTAATTGGTTGTGAGATTAGTATGTTTGCTTCCTTTCCCTCTCTTCTTTTGTGGCTTCATAATGCAATAGAACAAAATTCCATTAAATTGGCTCTAAATACATGCCTTACAACCCCAATTTGGATATGCCTTCTCAATGCATCTTGGAATTGCTTCTATGACTATTTAAAAATATCCTCATATGCAACCAAGACCTGTCTTATTCATCAAGAAGGACATACAAATACACTTAAGAGTGTCTCGAAGAAAAATACACTAGTTGGCAAATGACCAATAAAAAATGTAATGGTCTCGATTGTTTTAATGGGGGGTTGAATGGTCTCACACTTATTTGGGACACAATCACGGAGTCCGACTCGTTGACCTGCCAATCATCCAATACATTAGTAAGACATTTTTGCAACGCTAGTAAGCCATATTTGCTATTGCATTGCACCATCAAATAGATTTTAGGTGTCCCCCGCCTGACCGTTGTTGGGATTTGATCCTGGGTTACTCCAATATGAATGTTTCCACTTAACTGTTATAATCCAAATTGCTTTGAGTCTTATCCTCAATCCACTTGATGGAAGAAAACTAATTTATTACCATACATGGGTAGAGAGGGCAAAAAAGGAAAACATAAAAATACGTCAACATGAGCCCATTCTTTATGAGTGGGATATTTTCCTTAAAGCTTTGTATTTGTTATGTTTACAACAAACAAAAGTCCTTTTCCAGTTGGCATCATTTCTCTGTCAACTTTATGAATACAAAAAATGGGTATGTTGGTGAACTCTACAGATCTAGAAAGTTACAAGTAATAAAAAATATCAACTAAGATGCGAAAGTCTGCATTTTGTTTCATCTATCAAGTGAGGAAAGGCAAAATTAAGATGTCTTGTGATTTTAGGCTTGGTGTTCCTATCCTCATGGCACCAAAAATTGACGTCTCTTGACAACGAGGTGACAAAATACCCTCTTACCTCCTAATTTCAACAAGAATCATTTTCTTGTGTGCTTGTGAATCTTTATAATGGATATGTTTCTTTTGTCTTTCAACAAAAGCTTCCGAGTAATTGCTTGTAATTTTCTTTTTGGTAAAAATAATCGTAATTTTTACCACAAACACTAACAACATGGAACTCCAAAGAGTCCCAAAAGCATTGAAACAAGAAGCTTCGTCTCCAAATCCACATTCTACATATTCACTAACAAAATTTAAAAATAATTCAAATTGATGCATGAGTTTGAATGCAGAGCCATATGGGACACAATCATGGGAGTCTTACCCCCTGCACACCCAATCATCCAATGCACCAGTAAAACATTTTTGGTATGCCAGTAACCCATTTTGCTATTGCATCATTAAGTGGATTTTGGGAGATTGCTGTGAGGAGTTGATCTTGAGTTGCTCCAATATGAATGTTTCCACTTAACTGTTATAATCCAAATTACTTTGAGTCTTATCCTCCATCCACTTGATGGAAGAAAACTAATTTATTACCATACATGGGTAGAGAGGGCAAAAACGGAAAACATAAAAATATGTCAACATGAGCCCATTCTTTATGAGTGGGATATATTCCATAAAGCTTTGTATTTGTTATGTTTACAACAAACACAATTCCTTTTCCAGTTGGCATCATTTCTCTGTCAACTTTATGAATACAAAAAATGGGTATGTTGGTGAACTCTACAGATCTAGAAAGTTACAAGTAATAAAAATATCAACTAAGATGCGAAAGTCTGCATTTTGTTTCATCTATCAAGTGAGGAAAGGCAAAATTAAGATGGCTTGTGATTTTAGGCTTGGTGTTCCTATCCTCATGGCACCAAAAATTGACGTCTCTTGACAACGAGGTGACAAAATACCCTCTTACCTCCTAATTTCAACAAGAATCATTTTCTTGTGTGCTTGTGAATCTTTATAATGGATATGTTTCTTTTGTCTTTCAACAAAAGCTTCCGAGTAATTGCTTGTAATTTTCTTTTTGGTAAAATAATGTAATTTTTACCACAAACACTAACAACATGGAACTCCAAAGAGTCCAAAAGCATTGAAACAAGAAGCTTCGTCTCCAAATCCACATTCTACATATTCACTAACAAAATTTAAAAATAATTCAAATTGATGCATGAGTTTGAATGCAGAGCCATATGGGACACAATCATGGGAGTCTTACCCCCTGCACACCCAATCATCCAATGCACCAGTAAAACATTTTTGGTATGCCAGTAACCCATTTTTGCTATTGCATCATTAAGTGGATTTTGGGAGATTGCTGTGAGGAGTTGATCTTGAGTTGCTCCAATATGAATGTTTTTGTTTAACCTTTACACAACCTAGAGGACTGTGTCTTACTTTGATGGAAGAAAGCTAATCTTATAATACAATACATGGGTAGAGAGGAAAAATAAGGCGCATAAAAATACATCAACTTGAGCCCATTCTTCATGAGTTTGGGATATATGCCTTAAAGCTGTCTTTAGCGTGTTAACAACTGATTGCCATCATTTCTGTCAATTTTCTCTACAAAGAGAAAAATGTGCATGTTGGTAAATTCTGTATAGATTTAGAAAACTGCCAAGCCAAAAAACATCAAGCGAGACACAACTTTCCATTTTGTTTCATCTTCTAAGTTAGAAATGCAAATTTCAGCAGTTGATTTTAGGCTAGATGTTGTTATCCTCCTGGCACCAACAATTGTTGTCTATTGACAATGAGGTCACAAAATGCCCTTCCACCTCCCAATTTCAATAAGAGGCGTCTTCCTACATGCGAATCTTTGAAGCTTTTTTTAACAAAAGCTTTAAAGTAATTATTTGTTTAAGAAAGCAACTTTTAAAATAACTTAACTTTTACCAAATCACTGAACAACAGATCTAGAACTCCGGAGTTTGAATTCATTGAAACAAGAAGCTTCCAATTCTTAATTACGCGCTACATATTCATTAGCATGGTTTTGACTAACTTGATGAACAATTTTGTTTGTGGAGCCACTTCATGGAGTTTTGACATCAATCAAATTTTTTTAGCCCTTCTAAAAGCCACATGATAAATAAAAATGTCTTGAGCTAACTCGCAACACACTAATTGCTATAAAAATATTGAAACAATTTTCATTATCAACTAAAAGGTGCAACATTATAATACATATAACCAAAAGTTATATATGAAGAGTAAAGCATTCTAGGGTGCACATTAAATGAAAAAGTACACTAATTGAGATATTGAGAAAGCCACTAAGTAGACATCACATGGGAGTTATTCTTAGCCCGTAGGACTTGTGACTAATTAATCAAACTTTGGTATTCTCATGAGTTTCGATGAGACTAAGTTGTAACAACTAAGCGAAGTCTCTACTTCTTAAATAAATTTAGGCAAATGCTTAGAATATCAAGGACTTTCTAATTTATTCAATTAATACACGTTTATTGATAATGTGTATTAATTGATAATTTCATTGCCATTTATTGAAACTGGGAATGTGTAAATTCATGCAAATAACATTTTTTCATTTGTTAAGGTTGGGAACATATAAACTCATGCATATAACAACATTTGTAGTCCTCCAACTTGGGTGAATGGAGAAGAAACCTTTGATGATTCAAAGTGAGAGTATTTACGTATAGTCGAGGCTAATGATAGTTGAATTACAATTTTATTTTTTTTATTTTTGATTGAAGCTATGAACCAGCATTACAATCAATCATAACTAGCCTCAAGTGCATATTGAAAGACAAAAATGCCTATAATCCCACTCATATGGCACAAATAACAACATTTGTCCATTTGCTAAAATTGGGAACATATAATTTCATGTATGCAACAACATTTGTATTACTCTAACTTAGATGGATGGAGATTAAAGATTTGATGATTCAAAATGGGAATGTTTATATATAATCAAGGGTGGTATTAGTTGTGTAACCACCTTCAACATCTTAACTACTATTATTTTTGATTTGTAAACAATTTTGACTGGAGCTATGCATGGGTACTACAATCAACGACAATTGACCTCAAATTCACATTAAATAACTGCAATTGGCCTTAATCCATCTCATACAGTCTCATGATTAGTGAGAGTTGGATTTGGTTGCATTTTGGCACAACCAACCCAATTAACCAACTCATAAACATCTCTCCAACTTAACTTCCTTTCATTTTTGATTCATAAAAGATTTTGATTGAAGCTACAATCTTATATTACAATCGTCACAACTAGCCTCAAATCCACATCAAACAACTATAACCGGTCTAAGATCCATCTCATATGGCCTCATGCCTAGTAAGAGTTGAACCTAGGTGCATTTAGGCACAACCGACACGTCTACATCTCTTTGGCCTAACTAAGTTCGTTTACCTTTAGTCAATATTCACAATTTTAAACGAATAAATTCTCACTTATGCAAATATTTTGTATTTCTAGATTTCTGTAGGTCTTGAAAGTCGATTTCCCAACTAAGTTCATGAACTCGCCAAATTTTATGGACCTACTTGGGTTTTATGGACTGGAGTTGCATTTTGGAAATCGTTAGAAGTGTAAGATGAAACTCTTTTTCATAACTAACTTAGCATCAACAAATTCGTGAGTGTTAATTCAATTTTTAAAACTTGACCTACATTATAAAAATGCAGAAGTGTAATATAAAACCCAATTTCTTGACTACGTTCATGTTTGAGCCAAAGTCAAGGGACCCAACTAGGTTTTAACAATGTGAACTGTATTTTGGAAAATGCTAAAGTGCAAGATGAATCTTGATTTCCCCTTCTATGGCACTTGGAGAAAGTGCACTTCAATCTTAAATTTCTTATATTCCCTAAATCCAGAAAAAGGAAAAACATTTATATGATAACATATGTATGCGTATGGAAAATTTGCAAGGGTAAAAATGTCAGAAGGGATAGAAAATGTCCTTTTCAATCCCGTAGGAACATTTTTCTTGACCATTGTTGCATTGGTTACATCTCTTGAAAACCCAAATTTGGCTAAAATCCCTTATTTGGTGATTATAACATAAAACATTTCATCCCAAGGTTACTCCATTGGCTTGAAGTAATAGCTCCACCACAACAACCCTTTGATTGTTGTCATAGCCTACCTATCTCTTATTTGTATATTTTTACTCAAGTTTAGAAAATTTTCGAGTTTTAGATACTTGAGTTGCACTTTAACAAATGCTAGTGTAAGATGAAATGTGATTTATTAAATGAGTTCATGCATTCTCTAAATTCAAGGTTTTCTTTTAGGGTTTATGAACTTTTGTGGCCATTAAAATTCTTAATCATCCATCCATGAGTGTGCAAGAGCCCGATAATGAAGAAGTGCAAGAAGTCAACCCTGAGACCAACCTTATGTTCTTTGGTGTTGATGACTTTTGTGCAATGAATCAAGCCATGGAAAGTTCCAATAGATCACGCGTGTAGGTTGCTGACAACACAAGGTCTAAGAAGAGAGTATTGGATACTCTCGCGCAACCTTCATCTTCTATCAATTAAGCTGATCTTCATAAGCAGAAGGACAACACAACTCTTCCCAATAGCTTTGGCTTACCTTTTGGTGCATGCGAGCCTTCGCGTGTGTCACACATCCCACATTTTCATTATGTTTTGTCACAAAATAAGCTATTTATTATATGAATAATTTACAAACGCAAGAGGACTAATGTTGTTACATAGTCTCATTTGCAACTATACATACATACATATATCCCTAAAGGATATATATACTTATGCGTAGTTACATGCCCAACATCATAACCACGCTCGTCATCATGCATTCGTGGGTTACTTAATATTTTATGACTTATTTCGTTGTGCTTGATTTTATGATTCTACTTTACCTTGCTTGATGTAGGTAACGATTTGGTAATATTGACAAACTTGTTACGTGGATGTATTTGTATTATTTTGGTGTCGAGAAATAATTATTTCTGTATTGATGTTATGATTAGAGTATTATTATGACGGTCAAAGATCGCAAAACAATAAAAATGATCTTCAATGTTGTACTCGTAATAATTTTAATCATAAAGGTAAATGTTTATTTAAGATTGATCTAAAATGATTTTGACTTTGGAAAGGTGTAAATGCATTGTTTAAATTCTTAGGGTCATAAACCCCAATTATATCGGTTGGTTGTTAGAAACAATGACTTTCTCCTTTGTTCCTAGAAGGCAATAAGGTAAAGCGTTAATGATGCTTGAATTGGTCACAAACCATAGCAATTGGAAATTTTAAACGTTAAGGCAATGTTTGATTCTTAAAAGGGTCATTGACCATGGCAGATTAGGTAAGGTTCATGATAGTATATTATGGGTATATTATGGGTAGAAGCTTAAACGAATCATGGTTGACTTAACATCGAAACGATGAAATCTACCTATTATTAAAATAGTGTTGTGTAATGAAAGTGTGGGTTCTATGTCCCGCCTATCCATTTGATTGAACCATGTCCGTACCACTTTAGGATGGTAATGGAAAGGGTAAAAAGTATTTAATGACAAATGTCATTAAGTAGTCATTATATTTCCCATAGGAGTTTTAAATGGGACTGAAAGTGTACTCTCGAAATGAGAGACGAGTTCTAGATATGCAAATAAAAGAATTTAATCTTTAAAATAACGAAATGTGATCCAGATAACTGTGTAGAGATAACTATTTGATGATAAGACAAGTTTCGTTTGGCTTATGTGCAGTCACAAAACTAAGAATGCAATGCATCACTTGAAAAATTTGGCTTAAGTAGTGTAACTAGTTGATTACGCTATCAGTTCAGCTAGTTCCTATCTTATTGTGTGAGATGTTGGATGAAATTTAGTTGACTAATTTTCAGGTATAAACTTAGGAATTGCACTTAGTTCTCATACTTAAATGAAAATATTAACCAATTGTATACAAGTTATACACACTAGGTTAGAGTGATGTTAAAGGGGATCAGGTAGATCTAATCGACCTTTACAGTTGCAAATGGTTATAATGTTATCAGATGGATTGTAAACTTCATTTTATTCCATATTATAATTGTTGCTAGTTAAAATCATTGAAGTCATTGAATGAGATTAAGGGGTTTGTTTCAAAAGAAAAAAATCCCTTAATTTGGAGTAATTATAACAAGGGTGTTACAACGCGAGGTTGTATATGAAGTTATGTGCAAACCTACACGTGAACCTCCTCCCTTGGAAAATCAAGTTGTTGCGTAACCTAAGGAGACTATCTTAATGTCTAAACAATCAAGAAAAGAGAGTGTTGCACCTCAAATGCACAAGTCCATTGGTCTTTAATTCAACATTGTTGATCAGACAAAAAAGACAAATGTGAATGTCACAATGTGGGATGTCTTTGGCTATTCCATTACATCACGAGACCTACTGCATGAAAGCCCTTAAATTGCGACTACTTGCATGCAGATCCATTAATTCAAATAACTTTCAATGATGATGTAACCATATATGCCAAGAAAAGGAGATGAAAGTAAGTATTTTTTATCAAAACCACACACTTTCTATATGTCCTTGATAGTAGGAAAACATCTTGTTCATAACTGTATGATCGACTCAGGGGATAGTAATTTTGTCATGCCTGATAAAATTGTTGATATCCTAAGTCTTAAGTACAACCATATCTTGAAAGGAGTATTGTAACTTGATGGACTCAACTGCTCATCATCCTAGGAGTCATCAAGTATATGTGAGTTAACTCTCCATGCTATGTTCGAGTCTAACCATAACGCAAGATGTGTCAGTCATTGAATTTCCTCCTTTGTTTTCCCTATTGCCTATCAAGAGACTTACTATTGCCAAAGTGGGTGACTAACTTGTCTTCATATTGTTATCATATGCTTCTAAGAACAAGGTATGGTACCATATTTACCATATAAGTTGAGCCTATATTTTCCTATCATGTTGAGTCATACGATCCCTTATCTTCTCCAATCAAACTTGCCTAAATCCATGAAGGCCAAGAGACAAGAGTCCAATTTTAGAAGAGAAGCCTATCTGCATCCTTCAATACCTGATCTATTATGAGATGAATGAGATAAAGAGACATTATGAATTTTATCCATGATGGTACAACAATTAAAATTGGACTTGGAAATTATTGCATCCTTGAAGAAGAAGCCACTATGCCTACCCCACTCAAGACAAGAAAATTATGATACTTTTGGACTATGGAAGATGTTATTTGATGGTTTTAGAAGTAGAAATGACACAGGTGCAGGTGTTGCTCTCATTTCTCCCAAGGATAAGATAAATTCTTCTTCACACATAGACTATAGTTTGCATGCTCCAACAACATAGCATAATATGAAGCATTGGTGCATTGTATTCGCTATTATTGAAAAGAGATAGATTAAAGATTTGCATATCTTCAATAACACTGAGTTGGTCATCCATGAAGTCAAGGAACCAATGTGCCGTAGAGAATAAGCTTCTTCTAAAGCTTATAAACACGCAATTTGGGACCTCTTAGAGAGATTTGATGGTCTCAATCTAATGACGGGTGCCAAGAAAATTGAACAAAGAAGCAGATCAGATGGCAGCCCTTGGTTCACAATTCTCACCGATCTAAGGATTTTGTCCAAGGTAATGCTCAACACATCAAGATGGTGATTAGACCATTTGTTCCGAATAATGAAACAAGTTAGCAAGTCTTTGACAATGATGCACAGATTGTGCAGTTCATCTAGAATGAGGCTGAGTTTTCTTCCAAAGTGAAATTTGATTTGTACAACAACTATGGTGATCAATTGATTCATGTTAAGAAAAACAAGTTGCCAAAAGGATTGGTCACCTTAGAACATATTTTCAGTCATGATGACGAGTTCAAGGGAGAAGAGAAGAACATAATTGCAAAGCAAGAAGACTGCCAGCCAGTCACTATTGCACGTGGTAGAGACTTGCTGCTTGGAAAATTATGCACAAAAGAGTAAAAACAAACCTTCATCTTATTAAGTCAAAGATATAGTGACATTTTCTTATGGGACTATGAAGACCTCAAAAGATTTGATCCAAGTATTGCTCAATACTCCATTGACCTTGATCCTAACATCAAGCCCATCCGAAAAAATTAAAGGCATGTCAATCCTAAGATAGAGCCCCTCATGAGAAAGAAGTTATCTAAACTGATTGAGGAAAAAATAATATTTCCTATCAAGTACTCTACTTGGGTCACAAATCTTGTTCTGGTGCAAAAGAAGAATGGTGAAATCAAAATTTGTGTTGATTTTAGAGATTTGAATAAGGATTCATTAAAGGATCATTATCCTTTGCCTTCTATGGATCAAATTTTGCTGGCAGTGGCCGACGCTAAGATATTTTCCATGCTTGATGGTTACTCAAGTTTCAATCATATTATGGTCAAGGAAGAGGATCAATTCAAGACTACATTCACAACCAAATGGGGAACATATGCCTATCAGAAAATGCCTTTTGGTTTTTTAAATGTAGGTGCTACTTTCCAAAGAGTAATGGACGTTGTCTTCAAAGGGCACATCAATGAGTTCATCCTAGTTTATCGGGATGACACAACTGTCTTCTCAAAGCAGAGCACGAATTATATCAGTCATTTTGAGAAAGTCTTTGAGAGGTGCAGATAATTTGGGGTGTCTCTTAACCCTAAGAAATGTAAATTTTTTGTTGTGAAAGGAACGCTGTTGGGGGCATGTTGTCTCAAAAGATGACATTTCCATTGATCTGGAAATAATTTCAACCACCCTCTCTCTCCTTGCTAGCTCATAAGAAGGCCTTGCAATCATTCCTAGGAAAAATTGGTTTTGTCAGGAGATTCATTCTTAACTTTGTAGGAATGATTAGGCCCATCACTCTTATGCTCAAGAAAGATACAATCTTCAAGTGGACATCAGAAGGAAAGGAAAGCTTCACCAAGATCAAACAAGAAATTGCTCGCGCCCCAACACTTATCAATCCTAATTATTTTAAGGATTTCATCCTTTATGCATATGGAGATGATACTAGTGTTGTTGTTTTGATGCAACAAAATGACCAAGGATTGAAACAACTAGTGGCTTTCTTCAGTCAGACACTGAAGGATTATGAATTGAATATATTCACGTGGAAAAATAGGCTTCGCCATCATGTGTGCACTGAAGAAATTAAAAAGTACACTCGCCACTAATCGTGTCAAGGTTCTAGTTTCACACTCTAGTGTGAGAGACTTCATCACGTGAGTAGAAATCAATGAGAAAAGAGCTTAATGGGTGACCAAAAATCATGGATTATAATGTGACTATTGAAGCCACAAAGTTGGTTAGAGGAAGAGAACTCAGTGAGCAGATTGTTGTAGATGCACAACATGATCAAGAAAATTATTTGTTCATAGAGAAACTCTTGCGTGCTGTAAATGAACAAGATGGAAATCTTGGCGTGCGTGGATGGATTGATATAATGAAAACATTCCTTTCCTTTGGCGCATACCCTCTTGGACTGAACAAATCAAAGAGGAGTCATTTGAGGCTTCAATCTATTCCCTATGTACTCATTGATGGGTTTCGCTTCAAAAGAAATATTGATGGTGTGTTGCTGAGATGTATCGATGGCGCATAGGTCAACCAAATATTAGAATATTTTCACAATGGATTCTCTGGTGGACACTTCTCTACCAAAGCAATTGCAATGAAGATCATAAAGGTAGGATACTTTTGGTCTACATTGTTTTCTGATACACACAGGTGTGTCAAAAAATGTAAAGAATGTTCCTTCTTCATAGGAAAAAAGAAGTTGTTCGCGCTTCCCCTCCATCCAATCCAAGCGAATCATCCTTTTGCGCAATGAGGTCTTGACTTCATTGACATGATCAATCCTCCTTTAAGCGCAGGCCACAAGTGGGTCTTGATAGTGACATATTTTTCACTAGATGGACAAAAGTTATCGCGCTCAAGGAAGCAACTGAATCAGTTGTCCTTGATTTTTCTTAAAGGTATTGTGACTAAGTTTGGCATTCCTCATACCATTATCTATGATAATGCAAAGGCCTTCCTAAGTATAAGAATTTCTGATTGGGCTCTTAATGTTGGGATTTATTTGAAGACCTCTTCTAGTTATTACCCTCAAGGTAATGGCTTGGTGGAGTCTACTAACAAGATCCTGATCCGAATAATGAAATAGATAAATGGATATCAACCAAAGGCAATTACTCAAAAAGGTCTCATGTGCGCTCTGGGTAGGCATAATAACAGTGAAGAAGACAATTGGTACTTCACCTTATAAACTTGTTTATGGTAAAGAAGCCGGGCTTCCTTTATCACTTGAGTTGCCTTCACTAGAGTTGGCCCAATAGTTAGAATATGAGGGCATGGATCAAAGAGAGATCAAAATGGTAGAATTGGTTAAACTCGAAGAGCTAAGGAATTCTGCCGTGATCAAATCAGAACAACACCATAAATCAACAAAACAATGATTTGACAAAAAGACTAGAGTTCATATTGTCAAAGTAGGTGATTTGGTCTTAAAATGGGATGCTGACAAAGCTAAACCTGGGTGTCATTCAATGTTTGATGCACTTTGGAGTGGGCCATATATCATTATTACTTGTAAGGAGGCTAACTCTTTTGAGTTGTCTCAGCTTGATAGAAATGCACTTTCAATCCTAGTTAATGGGATATATCTCAAGCACTTCTATTAAGTTTTTCCTTTGTATCATGTACATAATAGAGTACTCTGAATTACTCCAAATTTGAGCCTGCTATATAGTGTTTTGTTGCAGCGTAGGTTTGTAGGGTGTGCGCTCTTTGTTGATTTTGGATGACAATTCCTGCGCATAATCATATGGTTTCAAAAGAAAGAAGTATCCAATAGTTCTCATGTGCATTCCCTGGACAATGATCCATGCAGAGCTCAAATCAGTGTTTCATTTGGCCTCAGGTGAATTCTTAAAGTTATAGATCAGTTTCATGTTCTTAGGCTAACTCCATGTCCAATGAATGCTTCAAGGCTACTGATCATCCTCATCTAGCAGGACTTATTTCACTAAATCGGGACATATTCCAGTGATAGACTGCTACAAGTATTGGAAGAAATCCATCTCCATTTTTGCATATATTGGATTCCATTTTTGGCTATACTGGATTCCATTATTACTATTATTGGATTCCATTTGTAGCAATATTGGATTCCAATATTGTCATTATTGGATTATTCGAGTTCCAATTTCACTATTATTGGATTCCAATTTCTATTGGATTCCAATTTCATTATTATTGGATTCCAATTCTAATTTGACTAATATTGGATTCCAATAGCACTATTATTGGATTCCAATTTCGCCACTAATGGAATCCAATTTCTAAATCCTGATTTTTGGATTTCAGTTTCACTATTTTAGGATTTATATTTTGTTATTATTTGATTTCCCCACATAAGCCTTGCGCCAGCTTACATAATCCAAGCGGTTGCTAACTTACATAAGCCAAGCAACGCAACAACTTACATAAGCCAAGTGACCCTAACTTCAAGATACCGTGCGTAAGTGATTGTTATCATTTATGCCACATAGCAATCTTAATATCATCATACATATATGACTATTTATGCATACCTTATTCAAAACAATAAACGTTGACGTTGAAAATCCTATCCTTGAACATCCTTGATTGGTGTTAAATTTGACGGTTGTTTAGACATTTTATCATGATTTTAGACGTAACATACTTTCAAATATTTCATAGAACTGACACGTGTGACTCGAATGGTGTTAAATTTGATGGTTGTTTAAACGTTTTTCGTGATTTTAGATGTAACATACTCTCAAATATTTTATAGAACTGACACGTGTGACTTGAATGGTGTTAAATTTGATGGTTGTTTAAATGTTTTTTGTGATTTTAAATGTAACATACTCTCAAATATTTTATAGAACTGGCACATGTGTGACTCGCATGTTTAAAAGGTGACCGTCAATTTTTGTATACATTTATATAAAAATTTTTATTCGTATATATTAAGCATAGTTAAAAAAATATGGAATTGTCATTTATAAATTTTGAAAGTAGTGTATAAGTGCGAGTGATCGCACTTACAAGTGCGATTGGTTGCACGTCTAAGTGCGAGCACTTCTCTTGAATCACACTTGTAAGTCTTGACTCACACTTTAAGTGCCAGTCTATGACTCTCACTTCTAAGTGCCAGTCTCGACTCACACTTCTAAGTGCATGTCTTGAGTCACACAACTAAGTGTGAGTCTTGATTCACACAACTAAGTATGCAATAAGTCAAGTGAGTCATTACTTATTTCAATTGAAAATAATTGAGGGAGTTAAATCTATATATAGATATGGGGACGGGCCCTTGTCAAACAATTTTTGGGTAACGGTAAATTTTCAACACTACCTTTCAAAAATACAAAACAATGTTTATTTATACCAATTATTTTGTATAAATTTAATTATTTTTAATATATATTGATGTAATTTTGTATAATTTTTATAATTTATATATAAATCTATATTAATAATTGACGGTTAAATATTAAATATGCAATTCACATGTGACATTTATTACAAATATTTGCAAGTATTTTACGGCTACAATCAACAAAAATGTCTAAACGGGCGTCAAGAGTCGCACGTCGAAGTGCAAGCACAAGAATTAAGGGCTTTATTTTACTTGAATTATATAAGGGATTTTATTTACAGTACAAAAATTATAATATTAAATTCTTACATTAATTCTTTACAATACCAAATGCAGTATTAATGATAACCATTTTGTAAGGAAAAATGCTAATTAATGTTGCGGTTGCCTCAACATTAATTAGCCATTAATTCGAGCTATGTAAAATTTGCCATTTAAAAGTACATGCGCCATTCGAAATATGTGTGCCTTTTGGAGCATGTAACTATTGTCAGCCATTAATTAGCCATTTAATGAAAAGCAATGTAAAATCATACGCGTGCCCTCTTAAATTCGCGCGCCAATGAAATTGGCGGTTGGATTTGTCAGTTACATATCACTATAAGTAGACAATTTTTGAGTTTATATTTTTAACATTTTCCTTTCTATTCTCTTCGTCAATGCGTAAGCTTATTCATCAATAGAAAAATCTCACCAGGGCAAGCGTCGAAAATTATGTGCTCGAGTTCTGGAAACATTTTGATTTCCTCTCCTGTGCCAAAAATTGGTATGCATTCTCACCTTCAGTCCCTCCAAAATTACAAAATTATGTAAAATTTTCCATAGCTGATTGCATTATAATGTAAAATTTTCCATAGCTGATTAGGGCTTATATCCATGTAGGGATTTTGTAGATAATTAAATGAAAGCAAGTTTTTATTCAATATTTTGTAGAAGGTAGTTTTTTTTATCAAATAAATAATTTCGTAATATAGTAAACATTTTTTAGAGCAGTGAAAGAGGATCGGAATGGAGCACATCTTGATAGAGAAATGAACATAACTTAATACGTAATAACATGAGAGGAAGATTTACAGAATTTTTAAAAACCCATAACACCTGCCAAGAACTTGTTTTGTTGTGTCTTGAAAAAGAATCCTGGTGGTATGGATGGTGGCTCAATTTGCATAAATAAAAAAGTGAATATCGGAATCGATTTATGGTCATGGTGGTGCGCAGGAATAGAAGAGCAGATGTATTTTATAAAATTGATATTATTTTGTTGGCCTTATTGTTGTCCGCAAATAGTCCTCCACTGCACATACTCAACAAAATTCAATGGCTACGACATCATTGACATTGTCAATGACAATATTTTAGAAGATATTCATGTTAAGAATGAGTTTCCATTCAATGTGTTGGTGTTGGATTACAGTGACCTATTTGATGAAAAAATATGGTAATGCAAGAGTAGGAGAACCAAACAAATTTTGGAGAACAAAAGAACGGAATACAATTTGTGAAAGGAGAATTGAGGAACAAGGAAACTCTAAGATGCTACTACTATGGAAGCAACAACTATCCTCAAAACTTTTCAAAAATGTAAATTTCTCTGTTTGGGTCGTGGCTATGTGGATTTTTGTCTTTTGCTGCCTACAGGATTTCTCTCTTCTATGCTTCAATGTCATATTCTTCCTTAAGGACCTTTTTGTAAAAGGATGTGGGTCCTTTCAAAACCCCCATATTCACCCTTATACAAAAAATGGACATAGTTTTTGTACATCGAAATATGTTGTTGTGGCATAACCTAAAGACTCTATGATGACAATATCTTACTTTATTTTGTTAATTCCTATCAATCGATAATATCCAATTACTATGGTGTCACATAAGCTAGCGGATGCTAAGCTAAAAATAATATTCTTTGACTTGTTAAATTCTAGCGATCCATAAGCTCAAAATATTATATTGTGGAAGTATTAGGTTACCTTAGCGGGTGCTAAGCTCAAAACATCTTACTTAAAATTTCTCCTAATCCACCAATCAAAATAAAAAAATTCTATAACTTTTCAACTTTCTAATGTTTATAATTTATTTAAATAATTTTTTAAACTACAAAACTTATTTATATTTTTCTTTATTTGCTAGTTAGTATTGATTTGAACAAATATGAGGCCTTGTTGCAACATTGATTTATTCTATTTAATAAAAATCATAATTCTAAGAAAACAATCACACAACTAGCACATCTAGCACAATCACACAACTAACACATCTCTCATCTGTGAGGCATGAACTTGCTGCTCTGTCTTGTTTAATTTAAAATGTCATTAAAAAAATTACTATTAACAAGGTTTATTAAATATACATGAACATAATGATTGGCTACTTTATACAGGGATTAAGGCACCCAGAAACCTTACAATAGAATGCATCATGAGCATCACCAAGAGTGAACAAAAAATAAACAGGACAAAAAGGGCTAAAACAACTTATCCCAAACTACAGTCCAACAGATCAATACAAGGAAAAATCGTAAAACATGGAGGGAAAACATCCCAAATGATACAGTCCACAAACAGTCAAACAAAATCTCCAAGAGCCAACAAACTAGTTAGTCTTCAAAAATTTTTACTCCTCCGGTTGACGCTCTTCCTGTCCTTTCATATTATCATCCTACTCGCTCGTGATAGGGATGTGGTCTTCAACCTACTCTTCCTCATCAGAACTACTGAGGTGGAGATTATACCTAAAATTTGTGTCCCTGCTCTAGCTTGACCACATGCCCCTGACAACTCCAAAACCAAACTTTTGATCTCTACCATATCGGCCCTGATAGAGTTTTGGGTGATGCAAATTTTCTTAGAGGTGTCGATGTAATGCATGACACTGTTTCCCATATCCGTTCCAACTTTCCTAAGGCCTCCATATCCATTTCCACCTGACTCACCCTGAGAGAAATTTTATCAAAAGCCACATTCCAACCCAACTCCACTCTCTCTTTCCCTTTAGATGACTCCCCTTTCGTATCAATCAGAGAACCTACAACCCCAAGTACCAATATTTCCCTTCCCCTGAGGTTCCTTACTCTTCTTTCTCCTCAGTTTGTTCATATGGTCCGCAAGAGTACAATTTTCATCTGAATCCCCAGATTCAAGCTCTAATTCCTTTGCCACCACCAGTTTACCATTCTTAAAAAGAAAAAGAATTAGTCCATGGTGTATCAGGGTATCAATATTTCCCTGTTGAAAATCATGCACCGACGCAGAGAGCGACATAAACAAGAAAAAGGGAAGGCTCATACCAATCTTATGCCTAAACATATTAAGCATAGTAAGATGGTGAGTAAATATCTTTCTATAATTCACTTCAAGAGTAATGTACCTCATAAGGTGGAGGCAAAATGTATTCCAAATATCAGGGATGCATAATCTAGCTATATTGTCTACCAGAAGGTAAACCATTTCTTTACCAGTGGAAGAAAGTCTCAATTTCGTGCTTGCGTCTGGTGTGGTCTTTGAATATATTTAAGCCCTCCATCTCCATTCTAGTCACCTGCGCTATAAATCCTCTGAAACCTTAAATTTCCATGCCTATGGATCACCATGTTGCCATTGTTCCATGCCCGACCAAACTCCAACACAAGATAAGGATCAAACCCCATGATTTTTGAGATGAAATTCCTAAACCCCCCAATTTTTAGAATGCGCCACAAGGAGGGGTTGTCCTTCAGGGCACCATAGCTCATGGGCTCGGTTCTCAAACGACCACCTCCCATGGTTTTAGTCGACTGAGATTGAAAATGGAAGAAATAATGGCCAAAATGAATTGTAAGAGAAAAATTAATACAAATCCCACCATATATCCTGCACGTGATGAAGGGTCCTATTAACCATAAGTACAAGGATGACATCCCAACGAGGGAAAATAACCATTGGCACATTAGTACTTAATGTTATTAATGAGATTAATAACATTGGTGATATCATCTCCCCTCTCACATTTTATATCAATTACTACCTTTAACCCCCAAATTTCCCTTAAGATTACATTTATTACCCTTTTTGAGGGGTATGTCCATAAGAATTACATTTATCAAATCCCTAGATTTGGAACAAAGATAGTATCTTAAAAAAAAATATTTCTTATTCCAATTATTAATAATTCCTTTCTAAAATTGCACCAACGTTTAGAATACATTTTTTGAAGGGAACTATTCCAATCTTATGCCTATCAAGCATACTAAGATGGTGAGTATCTATATTTCACGTGGGAAGACTATACCCATAAGGTGGAGGCATCCCATAGGATCCAAATAACCATGTAGAACATTTATCATTACATATTCTCAATTTTTTGCATCCAGTATTTGAATACTTGCACAAAATCCTACAACTTTAATTTCCATGTCACAGAATATGCTTCATTGTTACATTTATCAAATCTTTCAAAATTTTCTTTAGATCTTTAAAAATATTACATTGCCACAAGAAGGGGTTTTCCTTCAGGGCACCATTCTATGGTGTAATTATTAATTGTAAGAGAAAATCAATACAAATCTTTCTCACAAGTACAAGGTTTAACAAAAAATAACCACCAGCAATCATAAATTCTCTTAATGATATTTATAACATGGGTGATATCATCTCCCCTCTCACATAATTTAAAATTACTACCTTTAGCCCCCAATTTGGCAGTCTACACATTATACCCTTTCTAGGGGTATGAATAATTACAGTCTTTCATAAAATTTTCTTTAGTAATTTAAGGATATTTCTTATGGTCTAAATTGTATCCTTTCTTTTGTCAAAGGGTTAAAATCATTGTTTTGTAAAGCTAACCAGAAAAACATGTTGACATTGGTGAGTAAATCCTTAATCAAAATTTTCCTCTACAAATCCTTTTCAAGACAACATATGTTCGGACAATGAATATGTTTGGTCCAAGAACTGATATGTCATGTGTTATACTTGAGCATTATAGTCATTGATCTCCATAAATGTATGTAGGAAAAGCATTTATGTGAAAACAATTGATCTAGGATGTTTAAAAGACATCAAATTATTTTAGAAACATGTTCAATATTTTTCATTCAAACAACAACATATTATAAGTACAACATAAAAGGTATTTTGTAGTAAGTAACAAATCTTTCAAATAAATACAATTTTTTTCTCCAATCTTTACAATTCAATTCCAGTTAAGGCAGGCAGTCTTCATGTTGTTGACCTTGGGGAGTAAATCCTTAGTCCAATTTTTCCTCCAGAAATCCTTTGCAAGACAACATATGTTTTGACAATGAATATGTTTGGTCCAATAACTAATATGTCACATGTTATACTTAAGCATTGTAGTCATTGATCTCCATCAATGCATGTAAGCAAAGCGTTTTTGTGAAAACAATTGATCTAGGATGTTTAAAAGACATCAAACTATTTTAGAAACATGTTCAATATTTTTTCATTCAAACAACAACATATTATAAGTACAACATAAAAGGAATTTTGTAGTAATTAATAAATCTTTCAATCCTTCCAATAAGAAGAACTTTTAACATCCACGATGCTAGTTGCACTTCTGTTCGAGTAGTAACAAATTTAAAAATAGGTTACAAATTTCACTTCAATCCCAAACTACTATACCTTTTTTTGTTATATCAATTCAATCCTCCAACCAGGTGGAAGTTCATTACGAGATTAACACTGGAGATACTAGCGGAAACTAAACTCAATATGTCTTTCTTTAGCTTGTTAAATGATAGTGACTCTTTAGCTTGAAATATTATATTCTTCAAATACATTCACGACCGCTAAGCTCAAACTAGGTTGATTTAATTTGTTAAATCCTAGTGACCACTAAAATCAAAATAATATCTCACTTTCTTTTGTCGAAACCTTGAGACCACGAAGATCCAAATATCATTTGTGTAACTTGTTAAATGAAAGTGCAACCACTATGCTTGAAGTAATATAAACAACCAACTACCAACTGTACCTACAACAAAACAATCTTGATTCAAGTTAATATATATACCCACACCAGTCTGAAGTCATGTAAGGGTTCAATATAAGAATAAATTTTAACATCCACGGGGCTAGTTAAAAGATGAAAAAGCATATTATTCTTGTCATGTACCATAATTATACTTGTAATTGTGAATGTAATTGTACCTGTAAGAGAACACAAACCCAATAAGCATATTATTCTTTAGGGCATACATGTAATTGTACATTTAAATTTATCTTGGTCTGAACTAAACACGCCAACTCTCCATTGAAAAAATCAGACCCTGGGATGGAGAGGACTCGTGGGGATGCATTTTTTTTCGAGACAACACCATCCCCATCTCATTCCAATCAAACAGTGTTTTGTGAAATCACCTCACCAAATCTCGCAAATGAAATTCCCATCACAAGTGCTTCTTGTGCTCCCTGTAACATCTAAACCTGTGCTTACCCACTTCATTTCCATGTGTAGAATGAACAACCTTGGAGAACCTAAATGTAACAAATAGATGTGTCAATAAAGAAATTCTAATAAGATATTGCTTTATGGTTTGTTTTCTGATAATCTATACAGTATGAAATCATGTCTAACAATGTTAGTTATTTCACCTTGCTTCATTTTGTTTACAAATTCTTCCTTTATAATATATATTAACTAAATACATCTAATATCACTAACATTCAAACCTTCAACCTCCACTAAATGTAGTAATTGCAAGAACATTAACTAATTAATGTTGTGGTTGGATGAACATTAACTAACATTACAATAAAATTTGTTAGGTTATGTTGAGGCATAACCTCTTTTGGTAGCGACAAGAGGATATGACATTTGTGGTTTTTTGGGCATTTATGACATTCATAGATTGTGTTCATGTGATGGGAGGGACCAATTAATGACTATTACTAATTACATCAAGATTTCAATTAGAAATCTTGGAGACACTTGTTGAAGATTGGAATGAAGGTGCTCGACATCTCTATTTAAGCATTATTCTATATCAGGCCTTTGGCAATCACTATCACAATAGCCCTATTCACTATGGGTGGCACCATCAAATGCATTGAGCCTTCTTCCTGTGAAGAGGTCAAGGCCGACCTGGTAGTATGGAATATTTTGCATGATGGTGGTGTTATGTCATTTATGGAAAGACTATCTGGTCACTCTGTCTGAGTGACCAGCAGTGTACTGGCAACCTGGAAGAAAGGAAGAGTCAAAGTGGGAAAGACATTTTTTTTTTATTTTGACAGAGTCCATTGTGAGCTGCGACGAGGGTCCCCATGGAGGGAGACATTTATTTTAAATGCTCGCTTCAGGAGGAGATGGATGATTTCCTGTATCCTGGTGAAAATATGACAATGTATCACTTGGGCTATGAATGGGACTCACTTCCATAACCTTGGGATAGGGTTGTTGAGTAATTGAGGAGGTACTTCACGCTGCAGTGATGCTACAAAGTGATCTATGGACCTCAAATTTTTCTTCTTGCTGCATCTTTGACATGATCAGAAGGTAAAATTTGTGGATTTTCTATTTCAATCGCTTGAGAGGTCCCTTAAAATGGCTAGAGAAGATGAAGGTCCTTTCCTACACCAAGGCCTTTTGTATTTTCTCTTTAAAATGGAAGCTTCCCAAAAATAAATCTCGTGCTTCCCCTCTAAGCCAGGAAAGCAGCGTCATGTCCCCCCTCCTCTTCTGTAACCAGCTCCCTCTTTCTGTCACCATCGTCACCACCTTCGTCTCCCTTTGAATCCAATTCAACATCATGATCATTAGCCAGAGTGGTCTAGTGGTCTCCCCCCGTTATTTCACTCTTGGGTCTCCCTCATCTTCTCTAGTGGCTCGTAACCCTTCGAGACACCTCAGAGCACTCTCCTAAGGTCTTTGAACCACTTTCAGACCCAACATCTACTTCCTCTCCACCTCTTGTCGACGCTTCTCTAGCTTCTCCTCTCATCTCCACGGACATTGTAATGGCTACAACCGACTCAACTCACCTAATCACGGAAGCATGTGTGGCTTCCCTCCCACCTTTTTGCATGGAAGTTAGCATGGAATCAGAAATTCCAGATGTGTTGTGGGATCTCTCCTTGGTTTACCCTGATTCTCCTCTGTCAGAGAAAATGGGCTCCCCCACTGCAGCTTCAGAACACAAGGAGCATTTAGAGAAGATCTCTCCTGATCCGCATGAGGCCATTGAATATTATGTTACACTCAGTATCTGCTATCAAGGAATGGAAAATTCACATGGACATGACCTGGATGAAAATCAATGAAGACTTCCTGGAACACATTAAGTTAGTGGATGTGCTGGTTCAAGGAAGCCCTACTGCCGATGCTAAGGATGAAGCAACTACTCTCATGAATATCCATAAAATGTAATTTGGCTTTGTCTAGTTTGGGACTTTTTGGTTTTTTATTTTTTTTGCATACAAGATTGTTCTCTTCTTTATTTCACTGTAATATCTGGCCATGAGGGATTTTTTGTGCAAGTATGTGGGTCATTTGGGAAAACCCCCTTTTACTCTAATTCCAAATAGTTTTATGTTTTGGCATATCGTAGTCATGGCTAAGCTCCTAATATCTTAATGAGTTTTCTTACATCCTTAAGATCACTATGCTCCAAATTTTATGTCTTGGTATAACCTAGCGGCTTCTCAGATCACAATATCCTACTTTATTTTGATAAAACCTAGTGACCACCAAGCTCCAAAAATTTATGGTGTGGCATAACGTACCATTGTCTAATATCAAAATATAATTCTCTTACTAGTTAGGTGCTAGTGAAAACTAAACTCAGAATATTATATTGTGGGTTTAGCACAAGAAAAGTTATGAATATCTACCTCTAATTTGTTAGATGCTGTAAAATATCTTAATTATGAATTATTAAACCCTAGTGATGAAATCACCAAATAACATGTTGTGGAAAAACCTAGCGGCCACGAAGATCAAAATAATATATTGTTTAAGTACCTAATGGCCGTTAAGCTCAAACTATGTTGATTCAAATTTGCTAAATCCCAGTCACCATTAAGATCCAAATATTATGTTTTGGCATAACCCACCGACAACCAAGCTAATAATATCTTATTTCTTTTGTTTAAACCTAGTGAGTGCTAAGCACCAAATATTATGTTGTGTCATAATCTAGTGGATGCTAAGCTCAAAATATCATTCAGTAACATGTTAAATGATAGCAACCACTATGCTCGAAATAATATATTATGGAAGTACCTAGTCTCCACTTAGTTCAAAATATGTTAATTTAATTTTTTTAATCCTATTGACTGTAACCTCCATATATTATGTCATTGTTTAAACTAGCATCAACTAAGTTCAAAATATCTTCATGTAATTTGTTAACTACTGTAAAATATTGTAACTATGAATTATTGAACCCTAGTGAATTCAATCTCCAAATAATATGTTGTGGCATAGGCTACCGACTGCTAAGCTCAAAGTATCTGAAACCACTGATAGTCTCCAAATATTATGTGGTAGCATAACCTAGCGGGTGCTAAGCTTGAAATATCTTAATTCCAAATCTTAAATGCATACAAAAAATTCAACTAATTTATACTGGTCTTGATTGCTATAAAGATCTCCAAAGTCAATGTCTTTCTTTTGTTTGTTAAATACTATTGATTTTTTTAGCTCAAAATATTATATTCTTAAGTTCTTACTTTCTTTTGTTGAAACCTAGAGACTGCTAAGATCTTAATATTATGTTGTGGCATAACCTAGTGGCCTGCTAAGTTGAAAATATCTTAATTTAATTTATTAAATCCTAACCACCGATAGGCTACAAAGATTGTGTGGTGGCATAAACTAGCGGGTGTTATGCTCGAAATATCTTAATTTGAAATCTTAAAATCATACAATAAAGTCGACTAATTTATACAGATCTTGATTGCTATACATTTCTCCAAAGTTACTGTGGTTGATTAACTTAGAGGTCGATAAGCTCAAAAAACTTACTTTAATTTGTCAAAACGTAGCGACTTATAAGATTTTAATAAAAATTATTAGATTATTATGAGGGGTAACTTTTTTTTGGTGACAAGAGGATATGACATCTGCGGATTTAATGGTCATTTATGACATTGATAGATTGCATTCGTGTGCGATAGACGAAATCGATTAAGGGTTATACACACATGACATGTAAGATGGCATTGGGAATTTAATAATTTTAATGGGAAGCATGATATTTATGATTAGGATATCTAATTGATGATCTTCGGTATCATCACACTTACCTCCTTTCTTGTGTTGTGCACTGGTGGCTTTATATCTCTGGGTTGACTGGAAATTTCACTACCCCTTTCCTACTTTTCATTTTTGGTTGTTGTGCTTCTTTTTCTCTCTACGATGGTGACAGGGGTGTTGGTGGTTTCTTGGGTAGCATGGAGTGTGGTCCTAACAGGAAGAGGCAGAGAGATATGATAGGAAAGGATGCTGGGGAATCATTTACTTCTTGGATGGACGGGAAAATTCAGAATCACAACTATGTGAATTGGCTCGAGAAGGTTCTAGTCGGTCATAGATCGATTCAAAGAAGAAGATGATGGTGATATTTGTGAGAGCATGCACAAGCTAATGCTTGACCCAAACTAGTCCAAAGGGCAGAGGAACATTTTTGACATGGCACAAGGGTTGAGTATGAAAAACATATTGTCCAACTCTTTGGGGTAGTTTATCTTACATAAGGAGAATGAGAAGTTAGAAGAGCATCTATTCATCCTTTAGTATCATGTCCATGCCTTGATGTGGGGGATGCAGGTGATTGTGCGTGGTCTGGAGGTAGTTGCGGAAAATCAGGGTATAGAACTCCCTTGCTGGTGCTAAAGTGAAAATGTCAGAATGATTATGTTGATTCGTCCTCCTCCTCTGATCAGAGTAAAGGGGATGCAGATGTCGAGATCATCAATGAGGTGGAGCTGAGAGGCCAAACGACCTAATATTTCCTGAATGCATTTGTCTTTAGTTTTTTATTAAGGGCTGGAATGACTGTCTGTATAGCGAAGTGTATAGATATAGGAAGTATTTATGGGTGAAGTGAAGCTGATTATAGCTCTTCCCCATATTTTGGCATATATTTAGTACGATAAGTTGCTTGTAATCATCATGGGAGTCCACTACTGGAAGAATTATCATGGACTGGTTCCTCATGTACTTTTTTTCAAAGACTTATGATTGAAATATCCTAGTTTAAAATCTTAAAATCATAGAATGAATTCAACTAATTTATATATATCTTCTTTGTGATACATAATGCTTGTGATACATAAACTAGCTAAATTGAATACCCAAATAATATATTGTTGCATAACCTAGCAGCCACTAAGCTCTTAATACCTAAATTTATTTTTTAAAATCCTAACTACCGCTAGGTTCCAACGATTATGTGGTAGCATAACCTAGCGGGTGCTATGATTGAAATATCTTAATTTAAAACCTTAAAATCATACGATAAATTCAAATAATTTAAGCACATCTTGTTTGCATCTTCTTTGTGATACATATCATGTTTGCGATATATAACCAAGCGAACTGAATACCCAAATAATATGTTGTTACATAACCTAGTGGCCAATAAGATCTTAATACCTTAATTTAGTTTTAAAACCCTAACCACTGCTAGGTTCCAACGAGTATATGGTAGCATAACCTAACATGCTGTAGTGTCCACACTTTTTATAGCTCAACAGTTGTTTCTTTGCTCATAGACATGTTTTGACAGTGATTGGTTATAGCTTGGACATTATATTCAGATATTTGATCTTATTAGACAGGTGTGGACATTTGGGCGTATAGCGCCAACATAGCTTAATTTCTATATTGTTGCATTTTCTTGTTATGTCATGGAAACTAAGGAATATGATGATGTGTTTGGAACATAATTATATTGATGGATAGTTGTTGCATGGTGAGATTATATGTCACTTTATCATTTTGTCTAACTTTTGGAATATGGAACATAATTGAGCACATTGTCACATCTTGATTTCAGTAGGATGTTAGGTTAGTTTAGAACGCATTGATATCTTACTATGTCATTAAATTATATTATATCGGACATGTGCGGTTAATGTGTGCAATGAGTGTGCAGGTGACAGATTTACAGAAGAACGTGGGATTCAGGCCAGCTACTCAATCTTGCACAAGCAGCCTACGGGCTGAGCCCTAGCCATGTTCTTTGTGTGAAGCCTCAGGATAGATGATTATTATTTTGGGCACTATGAGTGACCCCAATGTATGTAACGTATTGTGCTTTGATTTATTAATTTTGGTTAAGGTAGTTGGTTAAGTTGTAAACTTGTTTTGGGAGTTAATAACTCCTCTTTCATTTAAATTGTTGATTATGTTTAATGTGTCACTTAATCACAAGGGTTTTGGGTCACATGTGAGACCCTTGGGTGGTCCCCACACGCTCTACCCTTATTCCAAAAATGCAAAACCCGAAATTAGGGTATTTTGGGCATTTTTGGGGACCCCTTTGTAGCTTGGGAGTCCTCCTAACATAAAAATGAGCCCTTGGACCCTACCTAATGGGCAGGGGGGCTTATTTTCAAGGCTAGAGGGAGTTTTCCCTCCCTTTTCACCTCTTGAATAGTCACATCCATGTAAGGGATGTTGATTTGTGTGTTTATCAAAAGTTCCACTTATTTTGTCTTGCTTACATTTAAGGGAATTTGGGAGAAGAGGGAAAAAAGATAATTTTACCCTTTCTCTCTTTTGATTTGACATCTTTGACCTTGATGAGGGAGAGGGGTGACACATGTCACCTCCTCATTTGTGAGGATGCTTGTTTGCTCCTCTTCAAATTCTCATTCATGGGAAATGAAAGGAACTTTTTTTTTTTTGGGGAATTTCTTGCTTTGGATGCTTGTGGATTTTGGAGCTTGGAGATTGGCTTGAGTCAAGGTGTGAAGAAATTGAAGTAGGAGAGATTTTTGGAGAGCTTTCCTTGAGGTAGGCTCTCATGTCTTTTGTTGTGTTGTTGCATTTTTTGTTGTTAGATTTGTTGCTTAAAATTGTTATTTGTTGTATGTGGATTTTGGTTGCTTGCTTGTTTTCTTTAACTCCCTCCATCATATGGCATGATGGAGTTTTGGAGTGTGGGGGAAGAGAGAAGGAATTTTCCCTCTCAAACCCCAAGGCTTGATGGACAAGCCTTGTAGGATCTTATTGTTGTTCCCCTCAAATGGTTGAGGTGGGGAAGTTGATTCATTTGGCTTGAATCTCCTTTCCCATTCTTGGTAAGGAAACCCCTTTTGGGGTTTGAAAATCCTTCTAAGGAGGACTTGGAGAAAAGGGGAGGAATAAGGAGGGTCTTGTTTGAATAAGGAGCAATAAGGAGGATATGAAGATGTGTTTATTGTGCAAATAATATTGATGCATAACTTTAGAGAACTTTCTCCTCTCTTCCCCATTTTTGAGGATGAACATGGGTTCTCCTCCTTGTAAAGTTTGGAGTCTTGTTTTGTATTTGTCCTATTTTATTTCGTGTGCTTGCATCCTTGTTAGTGTACCCTTCATCTTGTGCAAGTTTTGGTTAGCTATCCTCTTTCCCATGGGCTTGGGGGAGGCTAGCATGCATCCCAACCTTGGATAGACATGTGATGATGCCTATGGTTGGGTGGCAAACAAGCTCCTTCTCCTTGTTCGATCTCTTGAAGGCATGAAGGATGTTTTCTCAAGCTTGGAATCTCTTGTCATCTTGGTGCTCATTATCTCCTTCATTTTGTTGGCATTCCTCTCTTTGTGACTCTAAACTATGGCTATTTGAAGAGCGTTCATTTTTTTTGTAAGGTATCCTCCTTGTGGATTGGAACCACTTGTAAGATTGGAAGCCCTTGTATTTGAAGACTTTCTTCCAACCTTGGAAAGAAATTTTGTTGGATTGTTGCTTTGTATATTTAGCATGCTTGTACGAAGTATTGAGTTATTGAAAAACTTGTGCAAAGAAGATTTGTAAAATAATGATATATTATTCTTCTTTAAAATACATTTAGCAGAAGCATCCTTGCTACATTCCTTTATCATGCTTGTAGTTGGAGTAATTATTTGACAAAAAATATATATAAATTCCTTTGCATTGTATTTGAAAGGCACAATATTACTTTGTTGATGGTTTTATGAATAATACACTCCTTTGCAAAATATTAGAAATCAAACTCTTCTATTTTTCTTTTAAAAATAAAATAAAAATAAAAAATAAAATAAAAATAAAAATTCTCTTATGTCTTCCCTTATGTCAAATCTGAAAAAAATCCATGGTATGTGGGTAGTGGGAACATACAGTTCATTTTGTTTAATAATAAGGTTAAAATCGATATTTATTCTAAGTTGGAATCAACTTTATTATCTTGTGTACAAACAAATACATAGGTAGAGATTGTGCAAGGTATGTGTTGTAAGGAATTTGTGTAGATTTATATTTGTGTATCACTTCTCTACTCAGTTTTAATATAAAAAATAAAAAATAAGAAAACATATACATGTATAAAGTTTGTATTAAATAAGCATTCAAATTAATATATATATATATGTATATGTATATATGTTAAAACTTGAAATAGTTATAATCTAAGTTAAATATGTGACTATATGTGTTTAATTTTTGAAATAACAACATTATATATATATATATATACACACACACACACACATGTTTGTTTTAAGACAATACATATGAAAATAAAAAATAAAAAATAAAAACAAGAAATTTTTTTTTAATACAAAATTTAATTAAACAAAAAAAAAAAAAAAAAACTGTGTGGGGGGTGGGGGGGGGGGGCGCACGTCTGCTTTTTTAAAAAACAAACCAACTGGTGGGGGGGGGGGTCGAACCCCCCCACCCACTGTGCCATCCATGGGGGGCGCTGCCCCCCCCCCCCCACAGACCACGGCCCCCCACAGCCCACTCTGCCGCGCCCCCTGCCGCCCTGTTCCGCGGCCCCCTCCTGCACGTCTAGCTCCGCCGTCGCCCCCATGCCTCCCTCCTGCCCACAACCACCAGCAGCCGCGCCTCCCTCAGGTCAACCGCCTTCCCCTCTCCTCGTGTGCGCAACCCTCCCCTTCACACAGTCCCTATTCCAAAATGAAATCCGCCCCCTCCTTCATCTTCTCCAAATTTAAAATGAATAAGTATAAATATACATATAAATACATATTCTTCATACAAAAAAAACAAATAAATAAAATACAACAACAAACAATCAACCAGATCTCCTTCTATTTTTCTCCTTAGATCTTTCCATCAACATGTATGAAGAAACCAAGACCAAGCAAAACAAATGAGAAGAGAGAAATAAGAGAAAGAAAAAGAAAAAGAGAAACATAGAGAAGTTAGGGCAATCCTAGGGTAAAAGGAGATCTAGGGCCAAGATTCATCTAATTTGAGGGCTCAAATAAAACTTTGCTCATTTTTAGTCATGGGAATATTGTTGGAAATGGTAAATTAATTAAGTGGGGTGTGGACTTTTTTTTTTGGGGCCCTAGTAAATCTAAAATATAAGTAAATAATTAAAATCAGGGTCTAGGCTAATAATTCATTTAATTAGGTAGATTAAAATAGTATAAAATTAGTAATTATCAGGAAATGACAAAAAGGATGTATTAATAGTAACTAAACACTTTAAAAAAAAAATTTACCCTGAAATTTTGGTCACATTTGGTGCACTCTTTTGGTGTCCCAGATGGGGCATTACACATGCACTAAGCTCGAAATATCTTACTTTAAAATCTTAAAATCATACGATAAATTCAACTAATTTAAACACATGTTGTTTGCATCTTCTTTGCGATACATATCATGTTTGTGATACATAATTGTTGGTCTTCAAACTTGCACCCACATCTTAGATCTAGAAGGATTGAGGTGTTTTAGAAAATAATGGAACCGTTCCCAAGTTTTGGGACCTTACGCGCTTGGGACAGATCTCTGGAGAAGGCCGGTTCCTCTATCTATTTCTACTGCTATCACTACTCCTAGTGCTGAAAGGGGAAAGTAAGCTAATAAATGCTAAGGGCCCAAGGATAGAAGGATAACATGAACAAAATCTACACTAAAAGGCGATAACACCAGAAAAGAGGGATGACCACTATTTGTTCTGAGTAAATATGTGAGGGAATGCGTAAAAGAAGGCTAGGCAAGTGTAGCACAACTTAAAACGTATCAACCAGATCAGTTTCATGGGACAACCAGATCAGTTTCATGGGACATCCAAATAAGGAGCTGCAAAGGACATGAAATGGCACAACCAACACACAACACAAAAGAAAAGGCAAGAAGAAGGAATGTAAACACATTAGGACATAGAATAGTCACAAAACAATGCTTCTATTACTTCTAAAAATGCACAGAGCTGTTACAATGGTGAAAGAGGCTGATATACACATGCAAGAGCTAGATCTAGTGGTCTACAACTCAAAATATAGAAAGTATGAAGTCCTTAGCAAAATGCATAAGGATCTAGAGTGTCCAACATAACAAATGAGCCTAGCTCTTACATTTAGAGATGAATCTATAGAAGGAGAAGAGAAGGAGGGAAAACCTGAATTTGAAACACAACCACCAACAAGAAGCATTCAATGCCTGCAGATCCACCTAAGAATCTATCAAATGCACTTCCCTAGGTCTGTTTTGGTGTGTTGGATGAGGAAGGAGGTCGGATCATATCAAATTGGGTGGTTGAAGCAATCATATCTACTTCATTAATGCTTAGAAAGATATTTTCCCATTTCTAACCTACTAGATCCACCAAAAAATTGAATTTGAATACCTAGCACTGTGGCTAATGTCAGCAGCTCTCTGATAAGTCTAGGCACACGCTAATCAGAGATCTCTATCAGAAGATACGTCTGTCAGAAGTTTGTTGGAGCCGTCGGTGCACACAAGACATGTGGCGTGCATGGATTAGCTGAAAAGATGGCCAACTATACAGATGTTTTTCATTTCTGTCATGCGTCAGTTACTAATTTGTTGTAATGATTCGACGTCCTGTTGGCGCACTTTGACCGGTTGTGTGCGACAAACTCAAGCATGTTCAAGGCGTAACTATTACAAAGTAATGGGCGCGGCACACGAGAGGGCTAGAGACTTAGCTGATTGAAGCAAGTGTGAGACGTGCGTGCATGGAAGAAACTGATTAGGAAGAAAACAAGTGCACAGAAGGTGGGCGCAAGCGAGGAGTGGAATAAACAGGAAAAGGAAAGTGGAAGGAGAGAACATAAAGCGGGAAAGGGCATGTGAGGAAAAGAAGGGGTGCCAAGGGAAAACTGTAACCAAGGAAATGTTCCAGTTGAACCTGAGCTCACACAACCTTCAATGAGGTGCTGAGAGTCAGAATATGCATATAAGTTACCTAAATAACTAGGAGAGTTGTTTGGATAACAATAACCTAGGAATTGAATACCTAAATAATATGTTGTTGCATAACCTAACGGCCGCTAAGCTCTTAATACCTTAATTTAGTTTTTAAATCCTAACCACCGCTAGGTTCCAACGAGTATGTGGTAGCATAACCTAGCGGGTGCTAAGCTTGAAATATATTAATTTAAAATCTTAAAACCATATGATAAATTTAACTAATTTAAACACATCTTGTTTGTATGTTATTTGTGATACATATCATGTTTGTGATATATAACCAAACAAATTAAATACCCAAATGATATGTTGTTGCATAACCTAGCGGTCGCTAAGCTCTTAATACCTTAATTTAGTTTTTAAATCCTAACCACCGTTAGGTTCCAACGAGTATGTGTTAGCATAACCTAATGGGTGCTAAGCTCGAAATATCTTAATTTAAAAAATTAAAATCATACGATAAATTCAACTAATTTAAACATATCTTGTTTGCATCTTCTTTGCGATACATATCATGTTTGCGATACATAACCAAGCAGATTGAATACCCAAATAATATGTTGCTGCATAACCTAGCAGACACTAAGTTCTTAATACCTTAATTTAGTTTTTAAATCCTAACCACCGTTAGGTTCCAACGAGTATGTGGTAGCATAACCTAGCGGGTGCTAAAATTGAAATATCTTAATTTAAAATCTTAAAATCATACGATAAATTCAACTAATTTAAACACATCTTGTTTGCATCTTCTTTGCGATACATATCATTTTTGTGATACATAACCAAGTGAATTGAATACCCAAATAATATGTTGTTGCATAACCTAGTGGCCACTAAGCTCTTAATACCTTAATTTAGTTTTTAAATCGTAACCATTGGTAGATTCCAACGGGCGCTAAGCTCAAAGTATCTTAATTTAAAATCTTATAATCATATGATAAATTTAACTAATTTAAACACATCATTTTTGCATTCTTTACGATTCATACCATGTTTGTGATATATAACCAAGCAAATTGAATACCCAAATGATATGTTGTTGCATAACCTAGCAACCGCTAAGCTCTTAATACCTTAATTTAGTTTTTAAATCCTAACCACCACTAGGGTCAAACGAGTATGTGGTGGCATAACCTAGCGGGTGTAAAGCTTGAAATATCTTAATTTAAAATCTTAAAATCATACGATAAATTCAATTAATTTAAACACATCTTGTTTGCATCTTCTTTGCGATACATACCATGTTTGCGATACATAACCAAGCGAATTGAATACCCAAATAATATGTTGTTACATAACCCAACGGCCACTAAGCTCTTAATACCTTAATTTATTTTTTAAATCCTAACCACCGCTAGGTTCCAACGAGTATGTGGTAGCATAACCTAGCGGGTGCTAAGCTCGAAATATCTTAATTTAAAATCTTAAAATCATATGCTAAATTCAACTAATTCAAACACATCTTGTTTGCATCTTCTTTGTGATGCACATCATGTTTGCGATACATAACCAAGCAAATTGAATACCCAAATAGTATGTTGTCGCATAACCTAGCTGCCGCTAAACTCTTAATACCTTAATTTAGTTTATTAAATCCTAACCACCACTAGGTCCAACGAGTATATGGTAGCATAACCTAGCAGGCGCTAAGCTTGAAATATCTTAATTAAAAATCTTAAAATCATACTATAAATTCAACTAATTTAAAGACATATTGTTTGCATCTTCTTTGCGATACATATCATGTTTGAGATACATAACCTAGCGAAGAGGTGTTTGAGACCACAATGGAACCATCCCCAAGTTGTGGGACCTTGTGCGCTTGGGATGGATCCTTGGAGAAGGCCGGTTCCTCTACCTACCTCTAATGCTACTGCTACTCCTAATGCTGAAAGAAAATCCTAGACTAAACATGCCAAGGGACCAGGGATAGAAGGATGTGCAGAAAGGGGAAATCCTAAGCTAAGGAAGGTGATAGCACCAGAAGGAAAGGGTCGATCTCTCTCCACGAGCGGCGAAGGAAACAGAGAGGGTGCGGGAGAAGAGGGCGGACGGACTCGCGCCACAGATCAACACATAGGCTCGGCCTTCCAGCATGCGCAACACATGAACGTGGGGAATGCAAGCACAGGAGTACGCACAACATGCCAGAAAATGCAAACAGAGAGGCGAGATGTAATGAAAATGAGAAAGGGAAGACAAGAGTTCCACAAAACATGATTTTATTGCTTAAGGGATGCACAGTCATTTACATTCACGACAGGAGGTGAGAATACATTGCAGAGACCATGCCAAGGTTTGAGACCCATGGGAAGTTAGGCCACCATTTTGGCATGGTGTCGTTACAACAAGGAGGGATCCTTTTTACAAAGCAGAACTCTGTTATTTATAGAAGAAGAAGGAGAGAAGAGAAGGAGAAAGGGAGGGAAACTTGGATTCAAATCTTCAACCACCAATAACCAACGATAAATGCCTATAAATCCACCTACAAGGCTATCAGATGCACTTCCCCATGTCTGTTTGGTGTGTGGAAGAAGGAAGAAGGCAAGATCTGATGAAATATGGTGGTTGAGGTCGATTGGATGTGTGCATTGATGAGCTGAGAGATGTTTCCCTATTTTTTTCCTAAAAAATCCCACCTATATTTGAATTTGAATAGTCCAACGTGTAGCTTGTGTCAGCAGTTCTCTGACAAGTCTAGGCATGCGTGCCGATCTGAGCTCTGTAGCAAAAGATACGGCTGTCAGAAGATGTTAAGAGCTGTCAGCTGCATGCAAAAACACGTGGCACGCGTAGGATTGGATGAATAAATTGGCCAACTGTTCATTTGTTTTGTCTTTTCTACCACGTGTCATGCACATTGGTTGGTTGTCTAGATTTAATGCCCTTGTTGGCATGCTTTGATAGGTTGCGTGTAGCACACTCAAGTTTGACAGAAGATGATATGGCATAGTGACTGGCACAGAAGAAGGCGCAAGGTGCGGGAGTGAGAAGCAAGAGGCGCGTGCGCATGAAAGGGAAATAGAGGGGAGGCACGTAGAGAGGAAGGAATGCTTGCAGAAGGAAAGTATGGAAGCGCGCAAAGACGCCGAGCATTCAACTAAAGGAATAGGGGAGAAACACGTAGGAAGAAGAAAAGGATGGCAGTGCGTGAAGGTGCAAGTCTATGTAAGCTTGAGCACAAAAGGAATGAATAGGGACTTAACTGATAGGGAAGGTAAGTCTGCAGAGGTGCACACAAGGAGTGCATGACAGAAAGATAAGAGAGAAAGTGAGGCGCGTGTAGGAGGAAGGTGTGCAAGGGAAAATGGAAGGAGATAGAAGAATGTAAAAGGGAGCAGGAAGGCACAAGGGTGCGCAGAGGAACTGCAACTATGCCAAGGTGTCAAAAGAACAATCTTGAGTGCACACAACCTAAAATGTGAAACACCAGAGTCAGGATGAAAATATAAGTTATCCACATAACTAGGAGAGTTATTTGGATAACAGTTTTGGTGACTTTTGGGGGCCATCTGCCTGCTAGATGAAGAGACCAGTAGCCTTAGAAGTCCATTGGGCATGGAGTCAAGCTGCTAATCTTGAAGATCTGATCTGCAACTTTGAAGAACATTCCTGAAGTCACTTGAAGCTCTGTCTGAACTCTGAACTAAACTGCTTGCTCTCATATGAAGATATTCTGAATTGGATTGATGAGAGTGAAAGCTATGCACTGACCGTTGGAACTGCCTCTACCAAAATTGAACTATCATCCCAGGAAGCAACAAAAGGGGCACATGCGGGTGCAAAGAAAGGAAAGGTGCCAGAGGGAGCACACCAAAATAGAAGCACAACACTATGTACAAAAGTTGAAAATCATACATGTCCCAAATGGAACATGCAGAGTGTGCACGAGCACTTGTGTTACTGAAAGCAAACCTAAACTAACCTAAACTAACCAGAGGCAAGGGGCGCTCAAGTAAAACCTGCAACAGGCAGGGAGAAGTAGCTTCCCTTCCTCACAAATTGTGACCATGTAATTGATTTGGCGTTGAACATGGTCAGAAATGAGAGTGAAAAACCACCTTGCAGATGGTGTTTCACCCTCCTCAAAGTATCAACAAACATAATATACACCTCCTGGAGTTGTTCTGTACTTGGATCTGGGAGGTGTTGCTGCTGACCTTTGGCATGCTGAAGCTCTACCTCATGCTCTGAAATGAGCATGACCGTGGAAACTCTATTTTTGGCTCTAGGCTAGCCAGATATCTGATTGGGCATGGTCTGATCCTTGTGGTTTGCCCATTACTTTGAAGCTCAATCCCACAGATGGGATTTTCTTGTAGACTTTCCTCCTGAAGGAGAGTGCTTGCAGGCTAGGGCGCACGTAAATCTAGGGCGTGCATGGTTCTACCTCTACAAGCAACTCGGTCTCCTCCAGAACTATGCCCTCTGGAGCTAACTAATTCTCCTTTGGAATAGGCACCCGTATGATTTCCTCTTCCCAGTCGGAGTCACATGAGTCACACCATTCTTCAACTATTCTGCAGTCATCGAACATGATGACGTTGGTTGGGAGAGGTGCATTGGCTGGGGGCTGTTCATTTTTGGTACAGCTAGACAGAGGGGACTCAGAAGAAGATGGAAGGATGGGCGCATAGAAGGGATGGAAGGTGCACACGCTAAAGGAATAGAGGTGCATGCAAGAAGGAGAGATGGTGGAAAAGTGAAGGTGAGATGGAGGGGGGGATGGAATTCAATGGGGGCAATGCAAGAAGCTAGGGACACACGCAGTGGGCTGAGATGATGTAAGTTGGCGCGGAGGAGTGGGAGGGCTGTAGGATGGTAGTGCAAGGTTTCCCCATTGACAGGGCTACCACACACTAGATTTTTGAGCCTCCATTTCTTCTACCCACTCTGTAATCTGGGGCAGCATCTCAGTGATGAAGTACAACTTCTGTTGGGTGCTAAACCATCTTGGTACAGGGTTTGACCCATGGACAAGGGACCTTGTAGCCAACTTAGCTGCCTTTATAGAGCACTTGACTCTGAGCTGCATCATGTCCATCTCCATCTTTTGCACCTACCTCTCAAAATCAGCTTCGGCCAAGGAGTTTCCACCATCATCTGCATAAACCTGTTCTTCATAAACATTTTGGTTAGAAAAAAGTGGGTTGTATGCATTTTCGGGATAATGGGGCTTATAAAACTGATTTGGAGGAGGATTTTGAAACTGTGGGGATGGAGGGAAATAGTTCTACTACTACAAATGAGAATTCCATGGTGGGAAAGAAGTCATGATTGCACAACTTCAAAAGAGGAATGTGGAATGATGGAAAAAGGAGAAATGAATGGAGGAATGAGGGGAGACTGGTCTGCACATGAGATAATGGGTGCGTTGAATCAGTGGAGTCACTAGATGTGTTGAAAAATTGCCTCCAAAGGCTAGATCTCAGCAATAACACATCAAACTTGCTGAGATGAAGATGTAAAGCTCTTCACTCTGGTCCCACCGAGCGTGCCAGAAACTGTTGGTTGCTCAAATGTGCACCCGCGTCTTGGATCTCAAAAGGCTGAGGTGTTTGAGACCACAATGGAACCATCCCCAAGTTGTGGGACCTTGCACGCTTGGGATGGATCTCTGGAGAAGGCCGGTTCCTCTACCTACCTCTAATGCTACTGCTACTCCTAATGCTGAAAGAAAATCCTAGACTAAACATGCCAAGGGACCAGGGATAGAAGGATGTGCAGAAAGGGGAAATCCTAAGCTAAGGAAGGTGATAGCGCCAGAAGGAAAGGGTCGATCTCTCTCCACGAGTGGTGAAGGAAATAGAGAGGTGCAAGAGAAGAGGGTGGACGACGTGTGCCACAGATCAACACACAGGCTCAGCCTTCTAGCATGTGCAACACATGAACGTGGGGACTGCAAGCAGAGGAGTACGCACAACATGCCAGAAAATGCAAACAGAGAGGTGAGATGCAATGAAAACGAGAAAGGGAAGACAAGAGTTCCACAAAACATGATTTTATTGCTTAAGGGATGCACAGTCATTTACATTCATGACAGGAGGTGAGAATACATTGCAGAGACCATGCCAAGGTCTGAGACCCATGGGAAGTTGGCCACCATTTTGGCATGGTGTCGTTACAACAAGGAGGGATATTTTTTACAAAGTAGAACTCTGCTATTTATAGAAGAAGAAGGAGAGAAGAGAAGGAGAAAGGGAGGGAAACTCGGATTCAAATCTTCAACCACCAATAACCAGCGATAAATGCCTACAAATCCACCTGCAAGGCTGTCAGATGCACTTCCCCATGTCTGTTTGGCATGTGGAAGAAGGAAGAAGGCAAGATCTGATGAAATATGGTGGTTGAGGTGATTGGATGTGTGCATTGATGAGCTGAGAGATGTTTCCCTATTTTTTCCTAACAAATCCCGCCTATATTTGAATTTGAATAGTCCAATGTGTAGCTTGTGTCAGCAGCTTCTTTGACAAGTCTAGGCACGTGCCGATCTGAGCTCTGTAGCAAAATATATGGCTGTCAGAAGATGTCAGAGTTGTGGCACATGCAAAACATGTGGTGCACGTGCGGATTGATGAATAAATGGCCAACTGTTCATTTGTTTTGTCTTTTCTGCCATGTGTCATGCACTGGTTGGTTGTCCAGATTCGGTGCCCTGTTGGCATGCTTTGATAGGTTGTGTGTAGCACACTCAAGTTTGACAGAAGATGATATGGCATAGTGAAGAGTGCAGAAGAAGGCACAAGGCACAAGAGCGAGAAGCAAGTGCATGAAAGGGAAACATAGAGGGGAGGTGCACAGGGGAGGAAGGCATACTTGCAGAAGGAAAGTATGGAAACAAGATGTGGCATTCAACTAAAGGAAGGCATGTGGAGGAAGAAAGAAAAGAGGGCGCGTTAAAGGAACTGAGTCTATGTAAGCGCGCAAGAGGAATGCCAGGGACTTAGCTGATTGGAAGGTAAGTCTGCAGAGGTGTGCGCAAGGAGTGCATGACAGGATAGGAGAGAAAGCGGAGCACGTAGGAGGAAAGGTGTGCAAGGGAAAATGGAAGGAGATAGAAGAATGCAAAAGGGAGTAGGAAGGCGCGCAAGGGCATGCAGAGGAATTGCAACTGTGCTAAGGTGTCAAAAGAACAATCTTGAGTGTGCATAACCTGAAATGTGAAACACCAGAGTCAGAATGAAAATATAAGTTATCCACATAACTATACTCATGAGGGCATAAGAGTCAAAGGAAATCATCTTAGACATCAATGGGAGTACCTCATCCAAATGATTTACCTAGCTTTTGAAAAATCCTTCTTTGTCTTGTTCACTTCAGACAATGTTCCAAGAGCATACTTGATGAGAGAAATAATGTCTAGACACAATGACTTTCCTTGCTCAATGATTTTATCAATCCACTTCTCATTGGTCTTCCACCATATGTTGTATCCTAAAGGTAAATATATCATGTTCATAATAACCACTTATAGAATCAACACTTCTCATGTGTTAACAACTTCTGATCTGGAGGAATTCTATATTTCTGATCGAATTTTGGGAGAATGTTGATTAACATTTAAGACAAGAAGGGTTGAATGTGGGCACTAATAGCTTGTACCAAGAAGTCTCCAATGCCCAATTGTTTTCTAAATACAAAGCGATCTTTTTAGTTGCACCCTAAGGGCCACTAAGTCTATTCCTAAATAAATAGGAATCATGTTCCTCATGCAAGCTATGGTTATTTAAATTCTGATTCAATTCATAGAAATCATATTGAAAAGCTATAAAAGATAACAAATAAATCTGGTGTTCTATATAATGGATACATAAATATACGTGTAAAATCATATCTTTAATATGTTATACATGTATACGTATAGTTTTATCTACTTCTTACAAGATTTTGGACTTCCAATTATTTTACATTTATGAAAAAATATGGTAAACTATTGAGTTATCCTTGAGAATCTATAAAACAAGTTTCTTACATATGGGAATGTCTCATCTACTCGATTGGCATCCTATTGGAGCTAATCTATCTTAAGAGCTTGTTGTAAATATATCATGTTCATCAATGAAGCTATTTTATAAATCTAAATTGTTAATATTTCCAATAAATAACAGACTGACAAAGAACAAAAGTGATTGCTAGGACCTTTCCTGTGTTGCCTATATAAAACTTTCAACTTATCCACGAGGGGCCAAGGAAACTGAATGTTTTTCCAAATTACAATTATAGCTCCTAGCTCACTGCTAGGGTAGAGCATTTTTCCTATGGTAGAGTTTATTCATAGAAAATAAATCATATTTGAAAAGATACAAACGATAACAAATAAATCATGGAATTTATATAATGGATATATAAATATACATGTAGAATCCATGTATGTAATTTGAAATAGAATTGGGGTTTCGTAAATAGGTTTTGAAACAACCAATTATATTGTTTGAACTATGAAGCCTCAAATCTATGTTAATTTTTAGCATAGATTAGCGGGCTCAAAAGGAAGAATATATTAATTATAAAATGCATAGTGATTAAAATTAGATTTAATAATATTATTGCATATATAATGTGTTTCAACTTCCAATGTACATAACATAAAAATGATGAAGACATTACATTTGGTTAATTCTACATGGAAACATGTATATAATTGGAAATAATTATCATACAATTGAATTATTAATATAGTTTTATAGTTTTGAATTAATTTTTTAACCTCATATATTTTCCTAAAATATCTAAGTAGACAACCATGTAAAAAATGTAATATGCATTAATTAACGAGGTTTATTTCATCATCTTAATGAACAAACATTAAACTATTTTTGGTTCTCCTGAACCAAAATAAAATTAAAAATAAGGTGAATGTGCCAGAATCTATCATTATCCTAAAAAACAATCACAGGAATGAGAACAAAAATTAAACATGAAAATAGCCAAAGAGAGACATAGAATGGCAGAAATGGGAAACATTTAATACAAAGATAAATACGTAGAGTAGAAAAGTTGATTAAAATTTCTTTCATTAACACAAAAAAAGTGATTTTTCATGAAAAACAAGCCATTTTGGCATGGAAGATCAAAAGAAACTAGAAAGCAAGGCTTGACTGTGGAACATGATTCAGTAGGACAAAGCAGGGCTTGTGCGGATCACGATTGGACTGCCATGCAAAACACAAGAAATAGTCGACTACAAAGAAACTAATAGATCCGACAATAAAAAAGGTACACCTTTACTTATAAATACCTAGTTTAGTAATATCTGGGATTATTTCATGTTTTATGTTGTCTATAAAACCTCCATCTGCTACCTCAATCAAACAATCTACGTGATTATTTTCACAACCTTTGTTGTTATCCTCCTTCATGTGCGTCACTTTGTGTGCATCCTTTCTGTGATTATTTTGTGTGCCTTCTCTACAAACAAGATTATAATCACATGCAAAAAAATTAGGATTCAAACACTCAACCCTACAATCTACGACCTGCGTGTAATTTTTTTATTTTGAAGACATGCTTTTCTGATTGAACGAAAAAATAAGAAACCCTACTCAATATTTCTCTGAGGTATTTAATAATTTGTTTAGCACATTCCATGAAATAAATTTCAAAAATAGAAAAAGAGCAGGGATACATAAAAATTTGAAATTTTCACTTTCCCCCTCTAAAAGCAAAAGGGCGGGCTATTGAAATTTCAAATATCCAAAAATTGCGGGGAATTTGAATTTCCCTATTTTTATTTTTCCATTGTTTAAAAATTAAAAAATAAACATTTTTCATTATTCTATAGCCTATAATAATATAAACATAATAACAAATATATTATACAACATATAATTAAAACAAGCATAGCAAAAAAATATATTATAAGAAAACAAAAGAAATAAATCCTAAACATAGTTTTGAAGTTTATTAGAATAATATACAGACATTTACGTTCCATTCTTTATCAAAATTGATTTCTACAATGTTATATATAGTGTGCCCTAATTTAAATTAATTATCCAATTAAAATGTGCCACGTGGTAAGTTTGAACAAGCTATTTGGGATACATAATAAGGCTAGTGATCCAAGACTGTACAAATAGTGTTACTGTATGGCTATTTTCAAAATAAGAAATGTTTGAGCCTAGGCTCTAATATGTCATTTATGTCAATAAGTTAAGGAGCATAGCGGGCACTAAGCATTTTCTTTTTTAAGAAATGATGTGAAATATGTCTTGAAAACCATATATCTTATGGTCAACTACATACTAAGCCTAGTGATCCACAACTTTATAGATAGTGTTTAAAATGAGAAGAGGTAAAGGTAGGAGCCTAGCAAGGTGCTAAGATAAACCATGATTTATTATTTTATGGCTACTTTCAAAATAAGAAACTTTTGAGCCTAGGGTCTGATATGTCATTTCTGTCAATAAGTAAAGGATCTTAGCTGGGCGCTAAGCATTTTATTTGATAGGAAATGATGTGAAGTATGAGTTGAAAACCATGTATCTCATTGGAACTACATACCAAGGCTAGGGATCCAAAAATGTAAAGATAGTGTTTAAAATGAGAAGAGGTAAAGGTAGGATCCTAGTGGCCACTAAGCTATACCATGATTTGTTATTTTATGGCTATTTTCAAAATAAGAAACTTTTGAGACTAGGGTCTGATATGCCATTTTTTGTCAATAAGTAAAGGAGCCTTAGCTATTTTTGGGTTACTAAGCATTTTATTTGATAGTAAACGATATAAAATATGAGTTGAAAACCATGTATCTTATGGGAACTACATATTAAGGCTAGCGATCCAAAACTGTAAAGATAGTGTTTATATTGATAAGAGGTAAAGGTAGGAGCCTATCAAATGCTAAGCTATACCATGGGTTGTTATTTTATGGCTATTTTCAAAAATAATAAATTTTTGAGTCTATGGGAAACACATAATATGTCTCGATCCATTTAGAGGGTATGTAATGTGGGAATTTCTCTCCGCCACACATAGCCTAGCAAATATGGTGCAATTAAAATAAATGGATAACACTATCGTTCAAAATTCGTGCACATAGTGTTGAAATAAAAAACAGTTGATCTAGCGGTCGTTATGGTGTTCCATTAAATCATACAAAATATTAGCGGTCGCTAAGAATTTTCTCTCGTATGAACAAATGTGAATTATATGTTACAAACAATACATCTTGTGAGTACTACATAATCCATGAAAACACAAGTAGCGACCCAAAGCTATATACATATGGTATTTATAATGAACTGGTAGTAATGGTGGGAGCCTAGCGACCGCTAAACTAGAGCATGATCTTTTATTTTATCGTTGTTTTCAAATTATTAAACTGTTGAACCTACCGTCCACTATGTTCCCTTACTTTCGATAAGGAAAAAATGCTTAGCATTCGCTAAGCATTTTCTCCCATAAGATCTGATGTGAATTATGTGTTTCAAACAATATACCTTATGGGAACTATGTAAGGCTTGATCCCTCTATATGGTATGCAATGTAACTATTGTCTCCACCAGGTACATTCCAACCAACATGATATAATTATAATCAATGAAAAACACTAGCAATCCAAAGTTGTACAGATAGTGTTTATAATGACCGTAATGGTAGGAGCCTTGTGGTCACTCAGCTAGGTCATGATTTATTATTTTACCACAATTTTCAATAAAAGAAAATGTTGAAACTATCATGTCCGTTGTGCCATTACTTTCGATAAGTAATGAAACTAAGCGTTAGGTAAACAATTTTTCTGATACGAAACATTGTGAATTATATGTTACAAACAATATATTTTATGGAAAATACATATGGCTTGATCCCTATCGAGGATTTGTAGTGTATCACTTGTTTCCGCCATGGATAGTCTATCGAATATGATAGAATTATAATCAATGAAAATCATAGCGAGCCAAAAGTGTACAGACAGTGATTACAATGAAAAGATGAAATGGTGGGACCCTAGCTTCCACTAAGCTAGGTCGTGATTTGTTATTTTATCACTATTTTTAAATTCTTAGTGCTTTTTTACCCTCAATGGATACAGCATATCAGGAAGTAAATGTTTGCAGCCTAAGAAGACTGACACTATAAATAAGTTAACATAAGTTCAAACAATTTGGAATAAATTTCTTCAATTAGTATTGTAAATCTAACTTATAGTCAGAGTAAGAGAGAATAGACCCTTGTTTTAGTGGTACTAAAAAACATTGTTAATAATCAAATATTTTCTCAAATAGGTTTAACCCACCATGACCTTATAGAGAGCATTGTTTCCACGAAAAATGACTATTGTGAAGAGGGTCATACTTACGTTTAGGAAAAGTGTAATCCTTCCCGTTTGTTTTTGATAGCTTGTTGTGGAATTTCCCACCAAGCGCTACGCTTAAAATATCGTACTTAGAGTAGTTATAGACATTTAGACATAATGAATAAAGTATGTCCGATATACATATATTTCACATTGTCTTATATAACAAAAAAATGATGAGCTATCACTAACTCTGTTAATGTGATTTGTTGCTCAAATACTCTCCTCAAAATACCAAACATTAGATCTTCTGACCGCTATCCTTTAAACATGTTCATTAGTCTTGTTACATGCATCTAATCCTCACTACTACAGTATGATGATATACACATAAATCACATTGTCTTCTAAAACAAAAAATCCCAAGCTACCGAAAAATCTCTTCGAAATACCAAATATTACATCTTAATGTCCTCTACGGTTTATCATTAAATAGGTGTAAATGGCTTTAAAAAATGTTTTAGGTTGTTCTTTTATATGTTGACTAGAAGTCTATCTGCCACTAAAGTGTGTATTTTTTAATGTTCCTATCATGCCATCTATATAATGTTATAGCTTTTCTGGCTCATATGTAATACTTTCAAAAGGTGCAAATGGTTTCGTATCTTTCAATGCATCATAATTTGATTTCAGACTTTTAGAAAAAAATGTTATTATTGATTTGATCCACAAAATATGAATTACTGTAACCATTTGAATGATACATAAGATGTCCTATCGAAGCCTAGTGGTCACTAACCATTAAGTTAATTACTCTTTTATGATACATAGTAAAGAACTCTAGAGGTTGGTGTCCGCTAGGGTAGTATTTAAATTCCTTAACAGACAATGTGAGAAAAACACTTTAAAGTTTGGAAATGACCTAATTATTAATGTATTTTACTCTAAATATAGGTAAAATGTCTTCCATTGTTCACGCTCCATTCAAAACAATTCCATTCATCGCAGGCGGTATTTTTTGGAAGAAAAGAGACGAGGAATGGTTTGTGGAAATTAATTCCCCTAAAAACTACCATGTCGACCTGTGGTTGTTTTTTTTATAGATGAAAATCATGAGGAAGTTGGTATTGTTCTATCGTCAAGAAGTTATTGATTTGGGGACACTATGTGTCCAGGTGGAACACTTTGACTTTGAAAACAATAAGTGTCTTATTCTGGATATGGAGTTGGATGTTTCTTTATTTCAGGAAATGGGAAATGCATGCCTCCATAAACAATGAACCATATTCATGTTCAAAATATGGTTGGAATTTGGGGATTCTAATAGATTCTGACAAAATTGGTTGTTCAAATGCAGAAGACATTCAAAATGGTATATTTACAGTATTCAAAAAATTGTATAGAAATGAGAAAACATCTTGTGTTTGTCATTTCTTGCATAGAAAAGGTTTTCTTTCACCTCCAAAACATGCCAAGTTGTTTACTATGTTGAGGTGAACATATTTGACTAAATTGGAGATAGACCCATCTAAATCAAAATTGCATGGGTTGAAAAGGAATACTAAATCAACTGGGTCTTTTGAGGCTAGTGTAATAATAGAGACATTTGATTCTTATTGCCAGAGAATAAAAGGAGACAACAAAATGAGAGAAAAAGTTCTACATTATTTGAGAAATAAGCATCTGAATAATATTGTATTGACATCCTGCAGTGAATCCAATGTAATCAAAAAATTTAAATTGCATGAATCACACTACCACCAGTTGTCTGTACTGTTGGGTGAAGAGAGAAATGGAAAAAGAAAATATGATTCCCATATAGGGGAAAAAATGGAAAAATGGAAAAATATCATGAGGTGGAAGAAGTTCTTCCCATCATGGCTCAGACAATATTAGACAACTATGTGATGTCACTGGAAGGAAATATACCAGCAAGGATGGAAGTCACAGACAATTTTTCTTGTAAATGTGCATATCCATTCCATCTTCCATCAACTTTATCATCTATTCCTTTGACTAATCCTTTCAATGTTGAATGTGTGATCTGATTTTTACAATTTGGCCAATGATATTTCTTCTGATGTCATAATGGAGCTTCTAATAGTTATCAGAACCAGTGTGTTTGGATTGTATTATTATTGTTCTAATACCAATTGGTTATTTAAAAATGTTAAGTGACACAGTACAAAGATACATGGAAAAGGTTAAAGACATTGGAGTATCAATTCTTGGATGGATGCTACAAGACTCTACGATAGCAACAGATATTCAAAAGTTTGTGTCTTATGTACACAATATCTTGTGTGCACAACCATGACAATAACGATGATTATAGAGAAGAGGTCACTATGGATTGGATGGAGAAACTACCACAAAAATTGGTAACTGCAAGCGAAATTGGCCTACAAGGAAACATCCAGCCTTTTCTTTGTGAAATATCGTATGAGTTCTGGGCTGAGATGTTCACTCGATGTTGTTCCAAAAATTCTCTAGTACTAGTGCTTTACGGTGGCAGTGTCACACTCTGTGCATTTGTGGATTCCAAACTATCTGTTGTTTTTATTGTTGAGACACATAGTCAAGCAAATGTTTCTGAAACATTACTATTCTCATATGAAGAAAGGTTTGTCTCTGAAAACAACTTCAACAAGTGATTTTGTTTAATGGATTTTAACCTAAATATGCTACTTATACAATTATTGTTTATGCAGATAACCACAAAGCTATAAAATTGATGTACAATCATTTCACCGTGACGCTACACAACCAATTTAACATGGTGATTTACTTTCAATCATTTTATAAATATGTTTAATGAGCTCTATCTTCAATTGTCCATGGTTTTCAATTTTTTTAACAAACTTATGTTTTTTACAGTTCAGATGACAGATGTGGAGGATGTGGGCACATCGGCCATGAATACACCATCAGATCCAGGTATGTTAATCATGTGAATTTACAAACAAAACCGCTAATAAGCCCCACAAATTTATAAGACAATAAATGATTATGCAGACAACCAACAACCAAAACAATGTAACTGTGGAGGGCGCAGAGGTATCCAACATGAATAAACACTCACAACCTAGTATGATATCCATGTGTATTTTACAAAAAAATATTTATAAGGCCCACAAATTTATAGGAAATGATAACTAACAGACATTAGTTTATATGCTTGGCATAGGGTCAAAGAAAAAGTTTAAGGAAATCCATTTGTAAGCTACGATAACAATTTAAAACGAAGTATATAGAGCTTAGTGGACTCTATGCATCCACGTTCAATACAGTAATGGTTTGAACTAAAAAACCTTACATTCATCAATATCTCACTGATTTACAACTGCATATTGTCTACAATGTTTCACTGATTCACTACTGCATACTGACTATTTACATTGAATTAACATTGTTTTGGCTTCAACATCATCATAAAAAGAACTACATATGGCTTGATCCAACTCATACATATGTAAAGTAACACTTGGATAGCCTCATTAAAGGTTTTCCAGCTAAGTGTAGTTCGGCCAATGATGGCATAGCCTAGTGGTCGCAAATCCTCATCAATAGCTGAGGATTGTTTTCCACCAAAGGGTGGTTTGATGAATATAAGTGTAGCCTAACGACCACTAAATTTGAATTATAAGATAGAAAATAATTGATATTGTACTTACCATATCACCACAGAAACCACTATGTTTATCCATTTAAGCTTTCATTTTCCACAACATGAAATTTATTATGAATTGATTAATGTTTATTTCAAATACATTATGCTCACATTTTCAATAACAAGAAATAGATTATGAATTGATGATTGTTTATTTGAAATATATCTTGCATCAACGGATCCAACATGTGTAAAGGTGGTGTAATCCAAGCCGTAATCTCAATCGGTAACTGTTAGCCATAAGCTAAAATGTTGTTTATTTCAATTGGTTGTAATTGATATGTGGCCGACGAAAATAAAATTTGTTTACTTCCCTACAGGTAGCGATAAGATTTATTTACTTATTTTGGATATGGAGGACCTGCTATATGGGATAAACAAAACATACAATAGGAAGATGTCATTCAGGTTCGGTATGAAAGTTGTCAACCTACAAGGTGGCCTGTCAGAATTTATAAAATTATTATCACCATACTGTGAACTGGGATTCTGGTCTGACAATCTCATTTCTGTTGATGTTAAAAATATATCAACGGGATTCAATAAAAAATATTGACTGTATTGAATCCAAGACTCACTTGGGGAAAGGAACATTGCAATATAGTCGAGGGAATAACAATAAGAGACCTAGAAAAGGTTTGGAGTAGAAAAAATTTTTCATACAGTTCTAAAAACACTTTGTGTATTACATTAGGTGCAAAGGGAAACCCTCCTGAAAATTTTATGGTGGGGATGAAAAGACAGATGCAAATATTGTACAAAAGATAAATGGTTGATGGTCAATTTGTACAAAAAAATATCACAAATAGTGTCTCAGGAATTGAATGTGGTAGAGGGCATCAAATACTTGGAGCAAGAAAATGCTAAATAACTATTTATCTTTTCATAATGTTGTTATGATGGTACTGCTTAACATTGTCAATAATATATACATACATATGTTATTATGAAAGTACTGCATAACTCTATTATATTATGATGAGATTTTTGAAATATAAGTTGGGAGGATTTATATTTTCACTGATTATAAGCTGACAATATGATTGAATAACTTTTGTGGTGAATTATCAGAAAAACTTGCCCTTGAAAAATTGTAAAATAGTATTTTTTTTACACTATTCATAAAATAAATATAAAATTATACTGTATATACTTAATTGTTTTTAATATTTTTTAATATAATTAATATATAAATAAATCTCTAGAAAAATTGACGGTCACATCTATAATATGCAAGTCATATGTGACAATTATTTCAAATATTTGCAACTATTTTAAGGATAAAAACAATAAAGAAACGTCTAAACAGTGCATCAAATTTAACACCATGTTGTGGCCTTTGTTGCAACCATTGAAGGACAATAGAAGATGTTCTCTATCCCATATAAAATAGAAACATGTTCTGTACATAACATGTCATAAATAATTCCTAGCGTCTACTAGACCGTATAAAATAGAAACATGTTCTGTATATAACAAAGCATAAATAATGCTTAGCGGTCGCTAGCCCATTTAAAACATAATTTTTTTCTTTATATAACAAAGCATAAATAATGGCTAGCGGATGCTAGCCCTTTTAAAATAGAAACATGTTATGTACATAACAAATCATAAATAATGCCTAGTGGCTGCTAGCCCATATAAAACATATACATGTTTTGTTTAGTCCAAAGCATAGACAATGCCTAGTGGATGCTAGCCCGTATAATGGATTCCAATATTTGAATTTTTGGATTCCAATATATGGGACTTTGGAGTGCAGAAAATTCCAATATATTTGATCCAATTTGGATTCCAATATATGTGATATTGGAATCCAATATGTGTGATTTTGGAGTCCAGATAATTCCAATATTTAACATTTTGGAATCCAAAACAAGTAGTTTTGGATTCCAATATTGGCTATACGTTTTTGCTGCTTGGACTAGAATAAGTCCCGATTTAGTGAAATAAGCATTTAGAATTTGCAACAATGAATAAGTAGAAAGTTGAATAACAAAACAACAACAGTGGAGAGCATACCTCTCCATCAAACTCCAATAATTCTTCACTTCACAAGATTTGACACCTTCAAGCTAAGAAAATTCAGAGAAACTCCAACTAGCTTTTCCCCAAATCCCAGAAGTGCACAAGAATACAAAAGAAAAAGTAACCCCAATTGTAATAAAATCCATCAATAAATAGAAATGGAATCTGAGGATGATTAGGTGGCTCCATGTAGGATTCCACTTCATCATTCCTCCATTCCCACACTCAAGTCAACACCCCATGCCTAAGAAAATAAATTAACTTGTAAGAACTATGACAAACCCACATGACACATAAACTTGGACACCATGCTTTCTAAAGACAAAATTTATTGAGACAAGAAGAAGAGTGGAAGGAAGCTATTCCCACACCCCCTTTGGGACAGTGAGCCACAAAAGTGATGCAAATAAGATCCAAAAATAAACTTCCCCGACCCATAGGTAGGGTTTTTGGGTAAATTTAAGAGACGATAAGACAAGCTTAGTTTATCCCACAAGCCTTCCAAAAAGGCTCCTTCTTTGAATGTATAAAAAATCACAAAACGAATCTTGTAAAAGTTATGGAGGAGTAAAACACACTTTATTGTTAAAATCAACCTATACTTCTTCAATACATCTACAATAAGGACCATCTACAACTCCATATATACTGCATTCATTCATGTCACAATATCTATTCTCATTTTAATTCTGAAATAATCAAGGGACTAGCTTAAGGTTAAGCACACGAGATATTACAATGGACAATATACACAAGTGACATGCAATTGTGGAAATGTTGCAATTTTACATAAAACAAAAATAAAGAACATGGTCAAAAATCCCAAAGAAAGATGAACATGAATTCATAATCATTACCACACATGATGAGGTCACCCCAAACCACCTTTCATCCCTCCCACTGTCACCCCTTCCCATGATCAAAAGTCACCTCCGAATCTACAGTATGTCAACAATAACATTTCAACAAAACATTACATAAGTTGTCACTATAAGGCCATGTATGCACAAGTACGCTGACATCCTCTCCATGTAAGAATGATGAAGTCTCCTATACTTTCTTCCGATGTATGTGATGTCTCTGTAAAGACAATGATATTTTGAAGATTTAACATTTATGGCATTTCAGTAAGTCATTATTAACAACATTCTTAAATATGAATATGCATATCCGAGAATTGTTAAAACATAATACTAATAATCTGTGATAGAAATCTAGAGACATTCTATCTAATCCACCAGACATACAATGGCGTCGGGATTTTGGCATCCATGAAAATCACGTATCTCTGTTGCCTGGTCAAAACATCAAATCATAGGGATATGGCATCTGCAAAATACGACATGTTAGTATAAAATCCGAATATCGACAGTCAACATATATCCAGGACGTTATCTATCCTTTATCATCCAATCTAGTGCATCCATGAAATTCCCCAAGGCTGTAAACTCCATACTAATTCTCCTATAGTCTCAATATCATGCATAGTCCATCATCTACAGATCAAAATATAATACTCTTTAATTTTGGTCCATGTATTGACTTCCATACATTTATCCAATTATCAAAATGAAATACCTACTCAAAGAAGAGTATGGCACAACATTGATTCTATTAGCAACCCTCATCTAGTTACTGTTATATGGTCATACAGTGATGATTATTCATAGTCATAGCTTAATCCTGAAAATTTAACCATGTGCACCACTTTGAAGATGTTTCTAAGCATAATCCATTCATATCTTTTGTTTCCCTTTTTATCCATTTCACATTTCGTTTCTTTTATGTCAATACATTTTAATAAGATTTTCTTTGTAAGATGAATGACCAGTTTAGTGAAGACATAAGCATATGAACTTGGATTTAGAATATTCAAAAACATTCTAAATTGAAAGGAGATGTTGGGATTATATAATTATTGAGGGGGTATAGGCAAAAATAATATTTTAAGTGATGCAAAAAAGATTTAGACAATATTAATTATCAAAAATTACTGTTCCAATTTTACACTACCGAGACTGCATCTATATGCTTGCGTTCATCCATTTGCCAAACCACTCAAATTATCTTACATATAGATCGAAAAATGCATCAAAGATGAACATAGTTGGACCCAATTTAAATTCCTGTAAGTTATAGATAATGCAAATGCTCAAAAATTAGGATTCCAAAGAAGGAGATTCATTTCATCCGTCGATAGCTGAATTTATGGTTTTATAGTATATAAAGTTATATTTTCTTTATGGGGTGTCGAAGAAGATCAAGCCCATTAGGAAAGTATTTAATAGTTTTTACTTTAATTTTCGTTGTTTCCAAGGAGCTCACACAAACGAGTAGTTCAACTGATTTAATCAAGATTATTCATTTCCGTTCATTCTTGTTAGGTTTTCCTTGGGTCATTATACATTTGCTTGTTGCACATTGTATATTTATGACGACTCTTAATTAGTAATTGTGACTAGTATGTTTAGGTCTAATCGTGGCATCGTGCGTTCTTATGGATAACATCGATTACTCTAAGATTTCCTATTCTTCTAAGCAATATTTATTTAGTGTAATTGGTTGTGACATAATATGATTTGTATTCGATCTAAACTTGATTAGTTGATAGCATCTTTCTTAGTCTACATGCCCCACATTTTCCATAGGTACTGCTAATGTAATTTAGCAATGTTTACTAATCAGGTTTGTTTCCTAAAAAAAAGTTACCAAAACATTCAGACATGAGATATATGAGATCTCAAAATTTCAAAAAAAAATATGTAAAGTTCCTATTCTTCTTGGAATATGAATGTGTTATACATGGCATTTGGATCCATGTATGTTGATAGAAAAATTGAAATCCATTTCTTGAATTTTTGTAATGGCACATCCCTGATCAACATACATTTTTATTATCATTCTTATTCATCACAATAGAAGCTATATTTTCTTACGATATTCCATTTGATAGAACCAATTTCTAAATGGGAACAATGAACTAATTAGTCATTCCTTAATATGTCTCATTATTCACACAAGATTTTCTTTTATAGCATTGTTTTACTTAGAATAAGTTATTGCTCAACAATTTTTTAGATTCCTTTAAAGTTACTAGGGGTATCTCAATCTAATGGCTTCCAAATGTGTACTTACTTGCAATGTTTTCATGTACATTAATAATCAGCCTTAATGTTGCATGAAAGTTTTCAACCTTTAAAATGGATTATATGGTTAATATAATGAGAAACGTTAGTGAGAACACATTAGTGCATCTTCAAAATAGTCGATGGAGAATAAATAAGTTAGCACACTAAAGATTTGTAATCCTTTATTCATGCAGGGTATATATTATTTACCCTCATATTTAATGATCATGTCTAAAAGGAATTCTAGATTTGGTTTAATCAATAAATTCAAGACTTCAATATTGGATTATCAAACATTCAAATTGTGTCATGAAATGACATTAATGGCATATCCAAGTATTGTTGATTGCGTACTAAGCATTATTTGAACATTCAAATTGACTTTTGTGGAGGCATGTCTCAATATACAATTATGATGTAAAAATGGTCATCAATTGAATGTCTTAGTGCAATGTTGATTATTGCTTCAATTTCATTTAATTTTGTAGATAAGTGTTGGCATCACTTTGCTACTCCTTGAAGCTATCGTCATTCTAGTTGATGGTCTGTGGATAAATTAGTAGATAATTATTTTGGTATTTCCAATAGTGGAATTTGAGAAAAGGATATTTTCTCCAAATTCTTATTTTAGGTTTTTACCATCTTCTTGTCATATAATTTTTATCTTCTTTTCCACATTCTTGTGTATTCAGCTTAATCTTGATCCAAGTGGTCTTGATTAAATCTCCTAAGTTTTCAATATGGGAAGTGGAAAAAATCTCATAATCCTCCATCTACAATAAGTGTTAGGATCAGTGTTCATTACTAAAACATTTGGTCTTTTAATGAATGATTGTAATAATAGATGTAGACCTAACATGTTCATCTAATTGGATATTCATAATCATCCCTCTTTTACTGAGTGAGAATGTTTTATTTTATTTATAGTAAAAATTAATCTAAATAAAGGGCATGTGTAGGAGGAAAGGGCATCTATTAATTTTTTTTCACTCTAGTTACCATGCTCAACCAAGGTTGGTCCACCTCGATAGAATTTATGCCGATACATGATGGTCTAAACTATATGTTATTTCAATGCAAAAACATTTCCTACTTAATGCATTTCATACTGCATAGCAATATATGTTTCCAATTTTATCTACAATGAAGTCCAATCTTGTACAATCATGATATCTTAACATGTGGTGTCATAGCTTTTCTAGTTTGCCACCTGTCTATCATAAAATTCGATATAGTTTCAATGTTTTCTTCAACTATACTCCATGTTCTCTTATCTGATCCTAAGAATTACCTTGGCTCTTCTAGATCCTTAATCCAAATTATGACATTTATTAGTACAATTCCAAAAAATTGGATGCTTGATGTGGTACACGTATCATGATGTCATTCTTTCACAACACATGCTTTGAGTGGATAGGAAATTTTCATCTTTTTGAAGTGCTAATTTGAGTAGCTTTATAGTGCCCACTTCTCCTTCGACACCTTTTGCTTTGATTTTGATACTGTCGACTACACTTATGGACATTGTTGTAGCCTTTTGATTTAGCATGACACTAGATGTTAGAAATACTGGACTGTTGTTGATTTCAATTCATATATGATGCATGTGGATTATTAGAGACATTATATTGATGTTGATATGTTGTGGACATGGTTATTTATATATATTTCTGACATGCGATATACTTTCGTCGCCATGAGTAGGCTTTGATAATTGAATTAATGTTGTGATCATTTTGACATGGATGAAACGTTGGATAGAAATGTTGCTAGAAACTTGTAAATGATTCGTAATTGCCTAGATGATATTAATTCGTATATAGATGATTTTAGATTATATTGCATATTTTGGCATGGATGTTTTAATGCGGCCACGAGGCCGAAGGAGGTATTTTGTGTTTTATAGGTATATATATTCACAACAACATCGGGGGGATTGGAGACCAACCACATTGGAATTCTAGATGAATTCAACTAGGGTCACCATGGCAACATGTAATTGTGTGTTAGAATTATTTGGTTAGGGAAAATTGTGACCAAGGGGTCATGTGTTGTTTTTGTTTTAGTTTCCTTTATTTTTATTAATGCTAGTATGTGTTCCTTTGAGTGATGTAATTTACTTGTTCTAATTATTTAGTTTTGATGTATGTGTTTTCCCCTTTATCTTAGTGGGTCTAAGTGTCTTATTAAAGTAATTAAATTTGTCCTAAACTAACTAAAGATGTGACCAAAAGGATTTCATTTATTAGACTTGATTTACTCTTGGATTTTGTGTTGTGTGTTGAATGCTTGAGTTTTTGAGTGTTGTACACTCTACCCTTCATGGGAAACTCGAATTTGGCCTTAAGGGCCAATTTTGAAGGCTTGTGGAACAAGTTAAACTTGTCCCACACCTCTTAAATTGTCATACCAACCCTACCTATGGGTTGGGGGGTCAAAATTAGACGCCATTAGGTGTTTTGGGAAGATAAAAAGGTGAAATGTTCATTGCACTTTCTTTCAAGTAATTAATTTTGTCCTTAGAGGGGTGTGGGCTTAGTTTGTGTGTGTATCTTGTCATTCCTCTCACCCACCAATTTATGGTGCATTGGGGTTGAGGTTTGACTTCTTAGGTGGAGTTGAGGATGAGTGATGTGGCATCCTACATGGAACCACCTCATCCTCCTCTCTCCCTTTTCTATTTATAGAAGCTCTTTTGCTTATTTGGGGGTTACTTGATCATTTTGTGCTCTTGCATTTTGGAGAGTTAGAGGATTTTTTGGGAGTGCTTGTGGATTGTTGGAGCTTGTGGATGCTTACTTGGTTTTGAGGAGCTTGGGGACTTACTCTTGGGAACAAGCTCTACTATGGAAAGGTAGGAGCTTCACCTTGTTTATGTTATGCTTTATTTTGTGTTTATGTGCTTGTGTTGAATGTTATTTTCTTTGGAATGTTTGTTGGGTGTGGGTAGATTGCCTAAGTTTGGAGTAGGAGGAGACTATGGGGAGTTTTCTTGTAGGAAGACATAAGATTTCACTTTCTTGCTTTGAGGGAGTTTTGGGTGCCCCACCTAGGATAAGGAATGCTTGCATTTTTTACTTATTTCTTTATGAGGGAGGCATAAGAGATTGAGGGAGTACATAAGAGTATGTGGGAGGTATAAGGGGTACTTGAGGGAGGCATAAGAGTATGTAGGGATTTAAGATATGCATTGGAGGCTTTAAGGTGGGCACCCATTCCCATTGGGAGGCATAAGTGGCCTCCCCATAGGTCTTGCTCTTTTGGCTTTCATTTTAAGCCTTGTTTTGTTGATTGTTGTTCTTCTTGTGTTATGTTGTTTTGAATGTGGTTGAAATGTTGTGAAATATTTGTTTGTGTTGTGGAAGCTTGTTGTTGCCATGTGTTGGAATTATCTCCCATTGTAATGTGGTTGGGGCTCGGGGGCCAATGGAGAGGATGGCTTCTCCTCTTCATTGGATGTCTTGGTTGGGTGGAGAGCGTTGCCTCTCCCCCCATTTTGTTGTGAATCAAACAAATCATGGAGGAGTTATCTTGTGGAGTTGTGGAGCTTGGAGTTTTGTTGGAGACCTTGTGAAACTTCCTTTGTGTTGTTCCCACTTAGAGTGGAGAAACTTGTGATATTGTATTCTATCATTTGCTTACATTCTTGTATTATTTCCCACCTTGAGTGGAAGGCTTTGTAATAATTTCATGGAGAAAGATTGCATTCCAATATTGGTATATTGTGTATGAGAAAGAATCAAAATGACTATATTGTATAAAAGTTTAGTTGGAAGTTGCATTGTGAAAAAAAAGGAAAGTTACTTTCATAGTGAAGTTGTAATGTTGAAAATGAGAAAGAAGAAATATAGAAGTTGTAGATGTTGTCATTGTATACATAGTAAATTTGAATGGAAAATGAAGTTGTTATAGTTATTTTGAACATACATATGTTGTAGAAAAATGGGAACAAGAGAACAAACTTTAAGTATGTTGTTATTTGGAAATGTTGATTTTGTAGTAAGAAAACAATAATGTATAAGTAGATTTTGATTTCTTTTGCTCATGGAAATAGAAAGAAAATTTAGTTGAACAAAATGGAAATGATCTTGTAAGTAGTTGTGCTTATTTGGAATTAGATGCTTAAAATGAGTAGTTTTAACTAAGAAATGATCAAATGGAATGAAATATCAAAACTGGAAACCTTAGGTGCATAAAATACTCATCCAGAATGTGTTTTGGAACATTGTTGCAACTTTTAGTTTTTGAGAAAATCCCAGATTAAGGTTTTGTTTTTTCAGAAATAGGACCGCCGCCTTGTGCAGAGCGGCAGTCCCGTAACCACCGCTCAGGCAAAGGCGGCGGTCTCAAAACCGCCGTTCAGTAGGGCGGCGGTCCATGGTTTGTCACTAGGGAGGGCATGGTCCCACCGCCGGTCTGCGGCGGTTCTGTCACTTGCGACAGAACTTTCCGGATCCACGCCTGTGCTTAAATTTTAACTGGTTCAATCTAATTTATAAGCTGTAAAATTCATCTAATAACTACCAGCAAGCAAAACAATGATTGAAACCCTTGGATTGGGCAACAAAACCTTCAAATGGTGGATTAAAACTATTATTTTTCATTTATAACAATGGGGTAGGGTCTGCCCCAAATTTGAAAACCCAAATACAAATGGTTTAGAATAAAACTAGATTGGGGAAAGAGATCCCTCCCAATCCTTGAATGAAAATGGAAACAACATTAAACCTTCAATCTAAACCTTCTAAGCTTGGTCCTTGTAGAGTCCTCCATGATTTCTCCCCTCTTGCTCCCATGGCCTTCTCCTCTCCAACCTGCATTTTTTCACAAAGGAAAATGGACCAAATGAGGAAAATAGAATAAAGGAAGGGTTTAATAAGAATGCTTATGGAATTTTTTAGGGCTTGTTGTAACCCTAGGATCTTGTGGTTGAAATTGATTTGATCCAAGGGTGGAGGATAAACCCTACCTTTGTTAGGAGAAAATGGATTTTACTAATGTTGCCTTTAAAACCTTAGGGGTATGTGTAATTTGGGAATGGGGCCATTTTATTGCCCTAGAGTGTTAAACCTTTGTTAGTCCTTATCAAGCTTTAGTTAGTAATAGAAAAGACTCTAAGTTATTAAGATAATGATTTTATATTAATTGGGTAAGAGGTTAACCCTATTAGGAATTAACATCATTAAGGAGAAGAAAACATTTAATTAAGTAAATTAATCCTTGGTACCTTCCTAGTGAATATTTGTTTAACGAACCTTAAAGATGAATTAGAAAATATGTTAACCTTCTAGTAGACCTGTTTCTTAAACTCGTAGGGTTGAGTTTAGTGGTGTTAGTTCGTTGTACCCTAGGGGATTAACATACTTGTAACATGTTTTATCCTTCTACCTTGTTCTTGTAACAAAAAAAAAATTAGTCGCAAATTTCGGGTTAAGTGTTGGGAGTTAGCGTTGTAGTTCATGGGTAAGTGGTTAGTCATTGGAAGTTGCTCACAATTGACTTAAAAGATATGATAGTGGCATATGTGTATGTTCTACACTTTATAGTAAGTTCTTTGAAACATTAGATTATTCTTATTGCAAACAAGATGAGTCTAAATTTGATCCAAAATTATAAAATCACTTTATAGAATACTTATCCATATATACCTAATTATATTAGACCTTAGAGACTAGGAGTTGAAAGAAGCCAACACCAATTGATTCCTCTTAGTATTTTAATGGAACATTCTAGAACATGTAAATTGTAAATAATAGTGACACAATCCATAGATCAAAAAAATCTTTAATAATATTAGAATACATGATCTATGGAGAATATGCAAAATCTTCTAGGTTAAGTATTCTTTAAATGGTGATAGTTACACATTATTTGATTAAATATTTACCCATAAGCTAAATTTTCAAAAATAAGTTTGGAATTATTTCTCTTTAAAGATATTTATATTTTTTCCACTATTCTATTGAGATGACCATTTTGGCATATTAATCTTGAAATATTTTCCTTCATTTCTTATAACTCTTTTGGTAATTGTGGTGATGATCTGATTTGACACCAAGAACACGGAGCAACAAATTGTTGACTTAAGATTCACTGTCATAGATCTAGAATGAAGGATCTATGGCCTTTGTTCACAAAATGTAGAGATAAAAAATAGACCCAATATTGACAGACACTTTGAGAACTTTCTTATTAGGAAACACATCATGTTGCCTAAAATATGGCATTCCATAATTTTATGGTACATGTACACAAATAGTTGATCTACAAAAGAAAAATAATATTTTAGCCTACATGACACATTTAGGGTAAAACAACGTACATATCCCATCCTTCCACTTGGAAAAGGAAGTTATCCAATGGTAGCAATGGTGTCATAAATCTCATGACCAACCAACATGGATATTATTTATTCAATTGTGACTATTTCAATTTGGTCCCTTTTCGTATGATGATTTCACTAAAGCTATTGTTAAACTCCACTAAATAAGAATAGTTCAAGAGTATCAAATTGAATGTGAGAAATTCAATAAGTGCATGGAAATGGGGGACCAATAAGTGGTCGAAAGAGGTCAATTGTTTTTTGAAATTTGTAAAACTTGAACTTCAATGAGTAATTTGACATGCCTATACTCAATTTTTCATAATTTCTTAAGAAGACGAATCATAGTACTCAGAATATAGTTTCTAAAATACTATTTTTTAAATAATGGGTATTAAGAGGGTAAAATATGGTGCACACACAAATCATTCCTATTTTTGTCTCAAAAATATAAAATAGTGTCACGTGTATGCTCCCCATTTTTTCGAGTTCCATTAATTATTTTACAAATCCTTTTGGTAGAAAGTTAGAAAATATCATGTATTAGGTCCCTCTATTTTTATATCAATATATTATTTTGTAATAATTTCATAGAACTGACACATCCCAAAAAAATGAAAAAATTGTGTGTTCTGCATAATTTTGAGAAAAATAATTTAAAATCATATATTTTCAATGTTTTTAAACAAAAAATCATAGATTTTGACATTGATGTAATATTTTTGAAATTTAGATGACCAAATGAAAAATTACATAGACAAAATTATACATGCATTTTTGGCTAAAAATGAAGACACTAATACATCAATACATGATGAAAACCTTAAACTATTGAAATTTTAGAAATAAAGAAATGGTCACAAAGATAAGATGGAGCTTGACATCATAGTGGTGTTTTTGTGGAATAGTGTCTTAAAACACTTGAGCCAAAAAAGAGCACACTCAAAATTTATATGATTTTGATATTATTTTAAAAAATATTGATTGATGCACACTATATATAGTCCAAACGTTAGGCTTAGATATCCAATCCAAAGGTTGGCTGATTTCTAAGCCAAAGAAAACATAATGCACTCATGTTATAATGTGAGTGTGTTACATTTTTTATGAAAAAACATTTTCACATAGTAAAAACACGCTCTCGAGTATTAACGCGAGAAGACTATCTCTTGGAATGTCTAAGCCATAACACATTCTCACTATAACAGGAGCACATTATGGCTGGTAATTACTATTCCATAATGCACTCACGTTATAACATGACCGGGTTATAATAAAATTGTAATATAATGCGAGTGAGCCATAACACGAATGAGTTATGCTCAATATGTACACCTCTGAAATGCTTGTTTGGCCACTTTTTGGTCCCCCATTTCCTTGAACTTAACATATGGGAAAAATAAATTGAATGATTATTTGAAGAGTTTTTTATGTCACACCCTGCAATAGTTGAAGGTTCTATCATAAAAAATGTTTGAGAATGACTAAAATAATTATGAACATTAATTGATAAACACACACACACACACACACGTGTGTGTGTGTGTGTGTGTGTGCGCGCGCGCGCATGTGTGTATTTATATAATGAAACATATACATACATGTGTATAGATGTATACATAACCCTATATGTGCATTTATCTTCTAATGGTTGTTTGTTTTGTTTGACAACTACTTTCTGATTTGCATTGCTATATGTTGATTGGTCGGTTGGACCCTACCACTGTTTGCAATAATTAATAATGTTTGTAATTGTTTAGGTTCTTTTAAACTATTAAGTTATTGTGTGAGTTGGTCTTATAATGCAATGCATTTTGGAAGTTGACCATATTATATGAAAAAGGTTTAAATTTGAATGTTGTGAGATTGGTTTTCGACCACTTTGAGAAGAATTATTTATTGGTTATTATTAACGTTTTACTAACTTGGTCATATAACAAGCTGTAAGGTAATTACTTGGAAGTATTATTTATATGTTTTAATTATGAGGTTGAACCTCCTTAGCATTGTGAACATGGTCATCGATCATTGACAAGGTAATAAGTTAATGTTTATTGTTTATTGGTCAAAATGGGTCATCGACCACCTTCCAAATATAAAGGTTAATGGTTAAATTTTATTTAATATGGTCATATACCATGGGAGAAATTAAATGTTTATGTAGGGATAATGGTCTTAGACCATATTGTGTAGTTTAATGTTTAGATACTTGGAAAAGGTATGGTCTTAGACCACGAGACAATTAAATTGATAAGGATTATGTTTAACAATGGTCATTGACCATATTACTTGGAAAGTTTAAAGATTAAATTTTAATGGTCAAGGACCATAAGGTGAACAACGAGGAAAAATTAATATTGTTTAGTTATTAAATTTGGTCTTAGACCATGATGAATTGTTCTTGAGCACCATGGGAATTGCATGCAAGAAATTAGAAAATTGGAGGGAACCATAAGTGGCACTTTTATTCTTTTAATGCATTAAATAAAAAATACTATTCTTGGGAATTTTAGATTTCTTAGCAAGACAAGGCATTCTTTCTCTCTCCCTAGTCTCATTTTTGGTCTTAGCTATTGGTTTTGCTCTGCTGTAAGTTGCATGAGGGTTTTTGGGAGAAAATATATGGAGTCTATTTAGAGCGATTACATGCATTGAAGGAGCTATATTTAATATGAATAATTTGGGTTTATTATTGTTGTTTGGAAATATTTGGGAGTGTTGTTGGGCTTGGGAAGTTTCAGGATTGTAAGAGAAATTTGGAAAAGAAGTAAACAAGTTTCAGGAATGAGTTATTTTCACTCAAATTCTTGCTATTTTTTATTAGATATTTGAAATATGTTTTTGGTTTCAATTAGTTTTGAAAATATGGAAATTATGGGAATGTTGTAAAAATTTGTTTTCTGGGTTAATGAAAGTTGGGCATAAATTTTTAAAGATTTTATGGGTTTCTTTTCTTGCAAGAAAATATGCATTTTATTTTGTAAAGCAGCTCGATTTGAGCTTATTGGTAGTCGACTTGAAATTGCTATTTTTCTTAAGTTTTATTGCTTAAAAAATGGATATGTTATTTTTCTTTCATGAAAATATTGAGAAGAAAACTTATAATGTAGATGGGATTATTCAAGCTTGATTTTTAGATTAAAAATATGGGTAATTGATGCAGGAGCATATCTTATGAAGGCCATAACTTTTGATTTGACCGTTGGATCGCCTTGAAATTTTCCAGGGTGGTAGATATTGATTAGTCATATGTAGTGACCAAATTTCATATGAAGGTTTTTTTCATCTCAACATATTTTTTGGGCCATTTTCCTTTGTCTAATGGTCTAAAATTAGCTCTAAACATTTTTTTGCTTGTCTAGAACTTAGAGTTTTAATAACTTTCGCTATGCTTTATTGAATAAGCCAAAATTTGGCATGAGAATTAATTTGTGAAGGCATATTTTGTAAAATTTTTTTGGGGCCCATCCCAGGTGTTTTACTAGTAGGTGATTTTTGGCATTTTAGGGTCTTTTAGAGCTAATGTGAAAAAAGGAAGATTGTAATGATGTACAAGATTAGTGCCGATTACGAAATAAGAATGAATATATTTTGAACCTTTTGGTTTCTTTGGAAATTGTTTGAATGTGTTTTGGAGGTATTTCAACCTCTTGCAGCTGGATCTACATCAATTGGTATCAGAGCAATATTTGATCTTTCGGGAACGGTTGAGGTAATATATTACATTTTTATGTGTAATTTATTACCTCTATTTTCTATAAACATAGATAGATGTGGGAGTGGAGATAATGACAAGATGAATAAGAATATGCAGGAGCTACAAAGACAAGATGTTGAGCTCATAGGAGAAGTTACCCACTTAAGGAGACTTGCCAATGGGGATGTAGACTCAGATAGTGATACTGAAGAATTACCTCGATTAATTAATGAAGGAGGAAATGAATAAGAAACTGAGAGAGATGAAGACACATTGAATGAGAGAACATTTGAGGAGATATTGGTCCAAGCTTTATAGGGAAAGAATGAAAACATCAAGATTAATGTTCCTAATTATGGTGGAGGGTTACGATAAGAGGAGTTGATTGATTGGTTGAATCACATGGAAAAATTATTTGAGTGGAAAACCCTTTCAAATGAGAAGAAGGTTAAGTTTGCATGAACTAAGTTATTTGGAAATGCATTGATCTGGTGGGATCACCTACAAAATGAAAGACAAAGGAAAGGAAAGGGCAATATAAGAAACTAGAATAAAATGGTGAACAAGTTGAAAGAAAAGTTTCTTCCTATAGATTATGCTGAGAAATTTTTTCGAAGGTTTCAAAACCTAAGACAAAATAATCTCAACATTGAAGAGTCTACCACTAAATTTTACAAGCTATCAATCTAGGAGGAACAAGGAGAGGCTGAAGAACTTTTTGTTACAAGGTATGTGGATGGGTTGAGTTATACCATACAAGATGAACTAAGTATGCTCTAGATCCATAGTCTGGATGATGCTTATCGAGTTACATTAAAAGTATAAGAAAATAGCAAGAGTAATAATTTTAGAAGAGGTGTGAAGAGAGGGCCATCATCATATCCAATGAGAGGTAGAGGTAGATTTGATTCTACAAAAAGTGAATCCTCTAATGCAAAAGGACATGAAGAATCTAGTAAAAGCCATGGTAACTACCAAAGAGGTATGGGGTTTCAGAGTGGAAGAGGTTATAATTGAGGACGAGGTTGGAATAGTCCCCAAAGCAAATATACCAATGTGGTGAAGAAGGAAACACAACTTTTGAGTGTCCGCACTATCCTACACAAGATAGATGGAAAGGAGAAAAACCACGAATAAACCTGGTTGAAGCTGAAGAGGAAGAAGAAATGGAGGTTACTGCAGACTTGGGAGAAACCCTCATGATAAGTAACATGATGATTGTCCTAAGAAATGAAAAGGAACATGATGGTGCTGGTGTTGATTCTTGGTTGCGGAAAAATATCTTTCAAACAAGATGCAAATCTAGAGGAAATGTATGTAAAATTATTATTGATGCTGTTAGTTCTGAAACTATGGTCTCAACTGTGATGGTTGATAAAATCAGTCTGAAATGTGAGAAGCACCCATATCCCTATTGTATATCATGGTTCAAGAAAGGGAACGAGGTAACCATAGATAAAATATTCCTTATAAATTTTTTGATTGGGAATACCTAAAAGGATGAGGTGTGGTGTGATGTTATCCTGATGGATGCATGCCATATATTATTGCGGAGGCCTAGGCAATATGATAGAAATTTTACACATGATGGAGGGAAAAATACATATACTTTTTGGAAGGATGGTGTAAAGGTGGTCTTGTTACCCTTTATGGAAGAAGAGAAGAGTGAGTGCTTGTTGGCTATAAAATAATTTGTTACAAAAATGGAAGAAGTTGGCTAGTGTTATGCACTGATGTCAAAGAAGGTGGAAATAGAAGAATTTAATATACCCATTTTGGAAGCAAAGGTACTAAAAAATACAAGGATGTCATACCAGATGAGCTACCAGATGGGTTACCTCCAAAGCGGGATATACAACACCATATTGATTTGATCCCAGGATCGGACCTTCTAAATCAAGAAGCCTAGCGAATGAGTCCAAGAGTGAGGATTTGAACATGCAAGTGACATATCTAATATAGAAAGGGTTAGTGAGAGAAATCATGAGTCCATGTGTAAATCCAATACTATTGAATATGATGTAGATCTCAACACCTTTTCTTTCATTCTTCATAATATCAATACCTAATTTCATACATTCAATACATAGTCCAAGTCTTTAGCTCTTATTTAGTCCAATGTTCTATTTTAGAGGTCTTATTCCTATGATTCTAAGGCTCAATATACCAAAATTTAACCTTAATTTTCTTCAAAAACTTTCCAAACCTTATATTCCTACTTCTTACTCTCAATACACCATGCACTACACCATTCTAGTCTCTAAAATTGGCTTTCTTCACACTATCCTTTCTCTATACATACCTATTTTATTTTTTATTTACTTCCTTGGAATTTATTATTGGTTCAACATGACACCTTTGCTCCAATAAATACTTATACTCTGCTCATCATCCCAAATAAGTGTTAATTCAACCTTTAGATAAACTTATATCACTCAACAATCCCTTTATATTTATCTTGCTCAGACTTCTCTCTAATGCTCCTTAGACAAGACTTCTTGGTTCATTCATGGTTGGTACCTTCTATAACTACCAAAAAATATTTATTAAACCCTTTCAAGTCCATTTTTTATCCTCAAAGTGTGGGAAAAGTTTCATAACTTGAAACCTCATTTTCTTCCTTCCCCTTTTCTTGTTGGTGGTTTACTAATTGCTTCTAGCCTAGGACAGTCTGTTTCTCCCAAAATATTCCTTTGAAATAAGTAATGTGACTCAAAATATGCATTTCAGGGCATCCACTACTAGGGTATAACTGTGTGTGAAGATTCAAGGCTGACTACAAAAAGGAAATACAACTTTTTTAGTAAAATAACCTACCAAATTAGGTCTAAGATTGTATTCTTTCACCTTCCTTAATACTGTCAAGCTTATATTATTCTTGATAGGATTTAAAAAATCAAAAAAATAAAATTATAGGAACCCCTTTAGGTGTTCCTTATTCCCAAGAAGTTTCATGACTTGGCTGTAATTGTAATTCTTTGTCTTTTTGTAAATTATGTCCTCAAACTAGGTTTATAGACTATTTTTACAATCCCCTAATGGACTGGTAAAGAAAACTCACTCTTCAACCAAATAAACTTACAAATTTCTTTTGAATCCCTTTGAGGACTCCTTCAAGATCATTTTTACAAAGTTTGGGAACAAGAATCTTCATCTAAGGGTTTTTAGAACTCTTTCTCCTTCAAAACCCTAATGGTATGCGCTGTCAACTTGAGAAGAATCCTTTGGTTATAACTTCCACCATGAATCGATTCACGGCTATAATTTTCCTCTGTAGGTTTTTTTAATCTTTTTTCTTGTGATTATTTTGAAATAATTCAAGGAACTCAAAATCTGTTTTAAAATACCTTTAGCTTTCTCACCAACTGGAGGTAACATAAATGTAGGGTTTATATCACAAGAACATATTTTATTGATTTAACATGCATGGAGGGGTTGATCTATCTTAAAAACTAATTCAAATTACCCTTAATAATATATTTCACTATGAATAATCTCTGTTATTCATACACTTTGCAATAATCTGGAATAAAGCTTGCACAAATGGTTGTCTTAGTCACTGTCCATGGTTTAGTGTTTCACTTAACAAGTTTCCTTCTTGCCAACCTCACAACCCTCCTTCATACACTGAACCCCATCCAATACAAGTGCATTTCTATTTTGACATGAATTATTCAATTCCAAACATGTTAGGATTATGTCAACCAAATCATAGATGAATAAAAGGCACTTTCACACTCACATATTCTAACCAATCTACCAGAACAGAGCATTCAAAATATCAAGTATTTGAGTGATATTTTAAGAAGAGTTTTAGTAAACCTTCAATGCATATAAGAATAAAAATCCCAATTCATTTTCATACCCTCCAACTCATCCTCTCCTTAAAATTATCAAGCCATATTTCATGCCAAAAACTAGAAGTTTAAACTCAAAACAATGATATTCTATTACAAATAAGTACTTAGATACAAAATTGTTATTTCTCAGACATTATTTCTTCCTCTTCCTTGAGAAATCCCCTAATAATTGTTTCTTCCTTGGAATTTATCTCATTATCTTCTTGATTTCATACCCTAACTGCCTACTTGATGACTCATGTCTCACTTATTGTCCTTTACATGGACACATAGGTATATTACATTGTTTTAATCATTTACATGGATTATAACTAGCTCTAGAACTTGTCTCACCATATTTATATTCCTCACACACTCTTACCACCATCTAAACACCCTTGTTATCCCTTGACAAGCCATAGTTGGATTTGTACATGGTTAACATTTGAATTACAATAATGGAGGGAAAACACATAATTTTAACTTTTGAGTAACTTGAATCTTCTTACCACCTAAAATTGTATCCTAGTCTCTCCCTCATGGCTTTAAGATTCTTATTTAGCTTCCTTGGTTCTATAAACATGACTCAGGAGGTCATATTGTCATTTTTTTAACTTCTTCCCATGATGCTCCTACATCATACTCCCAAGGATGAGAAAAATACGTCCATGTACTTTCTTGTATCACCTTGTCTTCATATTCTTTGCATGGTTTTAGTCTTCTTTCCATTCTCTCACTACTCTTTCTAACTTTTAAACCACCTGGATCCCATACTTGCTTCTTTAACCTTGCATATTCTTTGAAATGAATTCCTTCTTTCTTGAGCTTGTTCTTTGTGTCTACCATCTTCCATTCCTTTATCAAGTTGTACCTGTGAAAAATCTAGCACAAAAACAACAACATATATTGCATTATTCCTCATGATTCTTGAGGTTTTCCACCTCTTCATAGGCTTTGCTCAACATAATTTCATCATTTTATTTTCTCAAATAGGCTAAAAGTTGCTCATACTCTACCTTTTCCCTCTTTTCACCATCCTCATTCTCTTTATCAACTGATTTTTTCTCTTTCTTGACCTCTTTTAGCCTTGAGGCCTTCACAACTTCTTCATTACCTGCTTTTCTCATCCTCAACCAATGTTGTTTTCTCTCTTTCTCCCATTTCCCTTTCTTTCCAGTTTCATCTTCTTTCTTCAAGTGCTTTCTTATGAATTACACTTCTCTTGTTATCTTCAAACTACAAAAACATGTCTGAAGGAGCCTCTTCTAAGACCTTATCTTCTTCTTCTTCACTGTTTCACATCCTTGACCTATCATTTTTTATTGCTTTTCCTCATTCTCTTCTATCATTTGTACCTGCTTTCTGTGAATTTTAACAAGAACCTCTTAAGTAGCCACTAGCATTATCATGTTTCCTATACTCATTTCCTTCAAGAAACTTTCAACATTAAATTCACACATTCCTTCATTATTTATCAAGACTTATCTTCATCCTTTCTAGGTTCTATTCATAAACAAGTAACTTTAATTTTGCCCTTGAAATGGATTGTATACCTCATTGCCAACTTGCTTTACTATTGTTGTCTCTCTCTTTGTCCTTCATCCATCCTATGTAAGATTTCATACACAACTTCTTTGACCTCTTCCTTCTCTAATCTTTTCCTACATGCTTCATCATTTACTTTATCCATTTCTCTTCTTCTTTGATTATTGCTTTCACCTGTAACCTCTGTCTCATTCTTAACAATTTGATTTATAGGCCATTTGACCTTTTTCTTCATCACAAACCCAACTTCTCTATGCCTCTCTCATCATCATCATCTCTTCTATTTTTTTTACATCCTCCCTTAATGCCTTCAATTCTTGCTCCATCCATATGTCTAGCCTTATTTTCTCATCTCTCTTATTTCTGAGCTTCTCTTTCTCTTTCTTTCTCTGTTCCTTATTTCCTATCAAATTCACCAACTCCATCACTAAGTTATTCTCTTATCCATCCTTTCCTTTGTCTTCACCTAGACACTTTCACAATCACACAACTTCACAATATCTTGTTAGCAATAAAAATAAAATTTCATTCAAAACACAAAGCCTAGCTCTGATACCAATTGATGCAGATCTCCACACCTTTTCTTGTCCATTCAACATTTTATCAAAAACTCAATTCATGCATACATTCAATCAAAACATCCAAGTCTTTAGATCTCAACGATTAAATTCACCTTTGTCTACTCAAGAGGGGTCTTATTCCTAAAATGGTTTATTCTTAGATAAGGCTTAACTTGATCAAAATTTAGATCTCATTTCAAGTCAAAAACTTTCCTATAAACTTATCTTCTTGCTTTCTTACTCTCCATACACGTTCATTACTACATTCCCATTATTAGTCTATAAAACTTGTTAACCTATTTCAACTATCGATTTTTCTATCACATACCTTCTTTTTTACTTGTTCCTTAGCCTACAAGCTCTTTGACATCAGTACAAATATTGGTTCAGACATTTCTAGCCTTTGGCTCTAATAAAAACTTCCTCCTCTATGTTCATCATCCCAAAAAATACTTATTTCAATACAACACCAATCATAGTTCCAATAGAAGTTAGAATATTCACTTAACCATTCCCATATTTTCTTGAACTTATGCCCTCTAAGTGCTCCTTAGAACAAGGAGTTCTTAATTTGCTTGTTTTCAATTCATGGTTAGAGACCTTCTATAGACTACCTTGTAAAAATCTCTATAACCACCTTTCAATTCCCTTAGGGTTTCAACATCCAATTGGTGTATATTAAATTTGGGTCTCAACTACTTGACTACCCTTCTCTCCCACAAACTCCACTTTTTTGTTGGTAGTGCATTACACCCAATATACCCTGCTCCTAAACCTAGACTATTAGGTATTTCTCTAACATTAACTTTCTTGCATAGGTTTCATGAAAACTCAAAAATTATAAATTTTATAGAACCCATTTCTTCATCTATTAGTGAGTGAATTTTTCAATTTTCAACTACCAGCTCTATCTACCACTTCTCTTTGTAAAATATCCTACGCAAATTAGGTCTAAGATTGACTATGGATCTTTCAGCCTTCTTAGTCAAGACTGGTAAAGAAATATCTCAATGTTGACCTTTATAGGTTTTCAAAATTCTTTCAAAAACTCATTTATATGTACAACCTCTTTAGGTGATTCCTTATTCACAAGAATTTCATGGTGAAATTCTAATGGTGATAAAAGTATTTTCTAAAACTATGTCCTAACCCTAGGTGATCTTACAGTCTGTAGGCTACAATGTTATCCCTATAGGATTGGTATTAGCATAATCATTTGTTAAATTTTTCCAAATAAAATAACAAATTCATTTTGAGACTCTAAACTTGTTTACATGGACTGTTTCAATCTAATCTGTTTAAATGAATTCTTACCAATGAATCTTGACTAATCTAGTAAATCTTTTCTCAGTTGAAACCCAAAAGATCTATATGCTGAGATGCAACCTTAGGAGAACTATGGCTAGCTATAGCAACTTTCACCATGAATAAATTCAAGGATATATATTTTGCATGCTCTGTAGGTCTTCCTCATTTATATTTTTAGACTTGTGATTATCTTGGATACGACATGCAAGGAACTAACAAAATCTATTATTGACATACCTTCCATTTTCATCAATCAATTATAAGGCTAACAAAAATGTAGTTGTTTAGAGCACTATGAACGTATTTTATTGGTTTACTACTTGCATGGAAGGAATCATACTAGCATCTTAAACACTAACTTCTAATTCCTCTCATATGAATATTCCATTCACTACTGAATAATCACATCTTATTCATACACTGAAGAAATAATCAGAGCAAGATATGATTTATCTCTGTTAATTTCCATAGATGCCTACTGTAATGGTGATCACAGTAATCACAGTTATAAAGTAAGCAAAATCATATTTCCATAGGTTTACTTAACATGCAATCATTATTAACTTCACGGTCATATAGAAACTTCTCCAGCATTCAATACCACATGTTAGGATTATGTCAACAAAATAAAGCCAGAATAAAATCTCATATACTATTATGCCCATTTCACATATTCTGCAGACCAATCTCGCTATACAAAGCATCACAAGTTATTCAACTAATTTGAGTGAAAGCTAAAAAAAGCTTTAAGTAAATGCATTCACCCTGAATTTAATAAGAGCTAAATCCTAATTCTTTCATATTCCCATCCAAAAGAATCCTAGATGATCTTACATAATGTCACACACCAGATTTCAAGGAAAAGATAGAAGTTTAAACTGCAAAAAATGATATTCTTATTCAAATATGTACATTTATACAAAAATGGGGGTTGTCCTTTTCTCCCACTCCTTGTTACTCTTCCTCTTCCTTGAGGAAATCCCCTCCATAATTGTTTCTTCCATTCAAATTTATCTCTCCTTCTCTTCTTGATTTCATACCCTAACTAACTATTTGATGACTCATGTCTCACTTATTTGTCCCTTACATGGACACACAAAGACATATTACATTGTTTTAATCATTTACATGGATTCTAACTAGCTCTATAACTTGTCTTAACATATTTATATTCCTCACACACTCTTACAACCATCTAAACACCTTTTTTATCCCTTGACAAGCCATAGTTGGATCTTTTTACATGGTTAACATTTGAATTACAATAATGGAGGGAAAACACCATAATTTGAACTTTTGAGTAACTTGAATCTTCTTACCACTTACAATTGTATCCTAGTCTCTCCCTCATGGCTTTAAGACTCTTATTCATCTTCCTTGGTTCCTTAAACATGACTTAGGATGTCATATTTTTATTTTGTATCTTATTCCCATGAGGTTCCTGCATCAGACTCCCAAAAAGGATTGAGAATGGAGAATGTGTGTGGATAGTAGGGTCATAAACAAAATCACAATTTAGTATCAGTTCCTAATTCCAAGATTGGATTATATGATGGACGTAATAGCGGGAGCTTGATATTTTAGTAATATTGACCTGTAAATTGGGAACTAACAAATCCGAATGCATGAAGCTGATGAATGGAAAATAACTTTCAAAACAAAATATGGATTATACAAGTGGATGGTGATGCCATTTAGGCTGTCTAATGCACCCTATACATTCATGACATTAATGAACAGAGGGCTCTGAGAATACAATAGAAAGTTTGTTGTTGTCTATTTTGATGATATTTTGATATTCAGTAAGACAATGTAAGAACACTTGTTACATATAAAATTGGTTTTAGAATTATTACATAAAGAGCGTCTGTATGCAAACTTAAAGAAGTGCAAATTTCTTCAGAAAAGTATAGTTTTTTTGGGGTTTTTCATCTTAGAGGATATAGTGAGGATGGATGAAGAAAAAGTGAAGGAAAATTTGGAATGGCCTATTCCAAGGAGTGTGACAGAGGTTCATAGTTTTCATGGATTGTAAAATTTTTATAGGAAATTCATTAGGACTTTCAGTAGCATTGCTGCACCCACAAAAAAGTGTATGAATGGGAAGGAGTTTTTATGGACTAAGGTAGAAACATATAATTTTGAATTTTTGAAGAAGAAAATATTAGAGGCACATGTTTTGGTATTTTCATATTTTAGCAAGGTCTTTGAGGTTGATTATGATGCCTTGCATGTCAAGATTGGAGCTGTACTGAGTCAAGAAGGATGACCTGTGACATTCTTCAATGAAAAGCAAAATGAAGTCAAGAGGAAATATTCTACTTATGATGTGGAATTTTATGCTATTGTTCATGAATTAAGGCATTAGAGACATTACTTGGTGGCTAAGGAATTTGTACTCTTTACTGATCATGAAGCATTGAGGTATGTATACACACATAAGAAATTAAATTGTAGGCATGCAAAGTGGGTTTCATTTTTGTAAGAATATAATTTTTTCTTAAAGCATAAGTCAGGTAAGAAGAATCAAATTGATGATGCCTTGAGTAGGCGTGTAGCAGTTTTGATAGCAATGGAAAATAAATTAGTAGTGTTCAAGGCAGTTAATGAATTGTATAAAGGTGATCCATATTTTGGTAATGTTGTGAGACAATGTAAGGACCCTATAATGTGTAGTGTTTCTTATGATTATTTGATGTAGGATGGTTATTTATTTAGGGGAAAACAATTGTACATCCCTGTTGGTTCAATGAGAGAAAATATTATAAGAGAATTACATAGTGGGGGTTGGTTGGACACTTTGGTATAAGTAAAAAAATGATCTTGTTGTAGAAAATTATTATTGTGTAAAGGTAAAGAGGAACACAAGTATGATTGTATCAAGATTTAGAGTGTGCTAAATGGCTAAGGGCCATGCACAAAATACTGGGTTGTATATGCCATTACCTGTCCTTACAGGGCCATGGGTTGATTTGAGTATGGATTTCGCGTGAGTACTTCCTAACACACAATGAGTGAATGATTATATCTTTGTTTTAGTTGATAGATTATCTAAGATGACACATTTAATTTCTTGTAAGACAACTAATGATGCTTCTAGAGTTGCAAATTTGTTTTTTTCAGAAGTGATTAGGTTGCATGTAGTTCCAAGAATGATCACTTCAGATCGAAACACAAAGTTTTTGAGTCACTTTTGGAAGACTCTATGGAGGAAAATGGGGACACAACTATAGTTCAGTAGTGCATATCACCCCCAGACTAATGGGTAGATAGAAGTAGTGAACAAAATCTTGGGAAATATCCTACGTTACATAGTTGGAGAAAATCCAAAACAATGGGACTTGGCTTTACCACAAGCTGAGTTTTCTTATAATAGCTCACTAAACATATCAAAATAGAGCTATCCTTTCCAAATTGTATATGGTATGAACCCCAAGGGATTCCTAAATCTGATTGTGCTACCCGGTGAAGATAAAACTAGTGATGATGCAAAAGTATTTATAGAACACATTCTACAATTATAGGAAGAAGTGAGGGAAAATTTGAAAGTTAGTAATGCACAATATAAAGAAGCTGTAGATGCACACAATAGAGTAAATGTATTTGAATAAGGATATATGGTGATGGTTCATCTTAGAAAGGAGAGGTTTCCAAAAGGTACATATAATAAATTGAAGTATACAAATATTGGGCCATGTAGGATTCCAAAGAAAATGTGTGATAATGCCTACAAGGTGGAGCTACATGAAAAATTTGCTTTCACTAGTTTTTAATGTTTCTGAATTATATAAGTTTCCAATTCATAAAGAAAATGTCACGGAGGAGGAAGAGATAAACTAGGAGCAAAAAATGTTGAAGAAGAAAAAGGAAAGGGTAATGCGTGTCATGGACCAAAAGACACTCACTACTAGACATGAGAGCTACAACATATATTTGGTGCAGTGGGAAGGTTTACAACATGAAGAAAATACTTGGATTCTTGTTGGGTTTCAAATTTGCACTTGGGATGAAACCACAGTCAGGGGAAAAAACAAGTCCCTCCTCTTTGATGGGAGAGGTTCCCTTATTGAAAGCCAGAAACAAGATTATTTACAAATCTATAACTTTCATCAAATGTGGTCTTTTGACATATGAAAATGCATTTTCTATAAGGAAAAACACCAGCACAAGAGAATGGAAGAATGAAGGGGAAAGAGAAGGAAGAAGAAGGAAATACTTTCAGGGAAAAGAGATTACATAGAGAACCCCTAATTGCATTGGATAAATGAATTACAGAGAAGAATCATTCACGTTTTACTAGGTGCAATCAAACAGACACAAAGTTCTCAGAATTGCATTTTGAAGAACACAAAGTTTCTTATTCTATTTGATCAAATGATTCAAAAAAAAGATTAGAGGGAGAGAGGGAAACAAAGGAAAAATAAAAAGAAGCTCTTGTATTGATTTTTCGGTACAAAATTATAGTCTCAACATATCAGAATTCCCACCTGACAATGGCTTCCAGAGCCCATCAAATAGCTCGCCAAAAGTGGTTATAACTTCCTCCAGGTGAGAAAAATGGTTTGCAAACGAATTCCATCTTTCATGCCCTTCCAAAACCATCCAATTGCAAATAAAAATCATGGCAGAAAAACCAATTTATGTGAATACAAAAACATTTCATTTTATTTGCCAGTTTTGATATGAATCGTCGATTTGCTGCTAAAACATTCAAATCGAGCCGTCCATGTGGAAGGAGAAGATTAGAGCGGGTGTGGGGGAAGCCCCTTCATTTTCGTAAATTTTTTGTGTTTTGGCACTTTGGAACAAATTACCCCCGCAGCCCCACTCTGATTTTTTGACTTGGACACGTAGCAAGTTGTGATTAGAAATGGGGATCGCAATGCATTTATGGACATTTTAACCTTTTCTAAAAAATGGAGCAAAATATCATTTACCTCCGCGTTCCCGCTGCTCTGCTTTGGCTCTTTGGACATGTGGAACCCTTAGATTCGCTACGGGTTATGGGAAAAATGGCTTACCTTAACACTTTTTAACCTTTTGGAAAAAGGTTTAAAACCTTGAATTTCTCCATCGCCCCGCAAGTTCGATCCTCTTTTTGGACACGTGGTAGCCTTTGATTGGTTGCGGTCCTTAGGAGTGTTTTGTTTCAATTCTCCCCGCGGGCTCATGGGCCAAATCTCGCCAACTTAGCTTTTTGAAAAAAAATATCAAAGTGCACAAATACCTCTACATCTCTGCCAGTCCGCCAAAGGGAAAAGTTTCCAACTTAGGCCCGCCGAGCCATATCTTAAAAAGTACAAGGAGTTAGGAGGACTTATTTACCTTTTTGGAAAGGGGAAGAAATTTACCATCTAATGCAATGATTTTCATGAGTCTGAAGGTCCTTGGAAAGTTCCAGTTTTCAAAATACCTCTTTCAAGAATACTTTATGGGCACTAACTCAAAATTTTGAAGTTTTAGACTTGGAAAATGAAAGGAATTTTAGGGGGACAACAATTCCTAAGTGGGAGTTGAAGAAGATTGAAAATGGAAAATTAGATGAAATCGATTAACTGAAATCGTAGGAGAAAAATTCTTTTCAACTAGGGGAGAATGATGCGGGAGCATAACTTGTGAAGGCGATAGAATGTTGGATCGTCTTGAAATTTTCCAAGGTGGTAGATTGTGATTATTAATACCTTGTGACCAACTTTCACATAAAGGTTTATACCATTTTGGCATAATTTTGGGGCCAGATTCCTTCGTGTAGTGGTCTAAAATTGGCTTCGAGCATGTTTTTTGTTGTTGTCTAGAACTTAGAGTTTTAATAACTTTTGCTATGATTTATATAATAAGACAAAATTTAGAGTGAGACCTTCATTTATGAAGGCATATTTTGTACGAAAAATTTGGGTCCCATCTGAGGTATTTTACTAGTAGTTTTTTTGGCATTTTAGGGTTTTTCAGAGCTAATGTGAAATAAAAGGAAGATTGTAATGCGTACAAGACTAATGTGGATTCTAGAATGAGAAGAAAGCTATTTTTCAGCTTTTGGTTTTTTTGCAAAATTTTTGTGTGGTTTTTGGAGGGTATTTCAACCTCTTGTAGCTGGATCCACATATATAATATACAATTATTTTATTATGGATTTTAATCCATCTCGTGAAGAGCTTTATTCCTTATCTAAAAATGCATTTTCAGTCATATGAAACTTTTGTTTTGAAATGAAAATAATGAGATAGGTAATGGGTTTTTCATTTTTGGTGTTCTGGGTGTATTTGTAAATAAAATATGATCTTCATGTTGAAACAAACTTGGTTCTTTTGGAATGGTTATTATAACTCATTCATAGCTATGTAGTTTTGCTATTTGTCTTGGAAAGCTTACTGGTTATTACTATTGGTAAACATATTCACTAATGACCTGTGTTCATTAGTTTTGGTCTTATGATCTGGTAGGTTGAATATTGCTTTTAACCCATTATGGGCTTAATTGTTTTAGGTTTGTTTTCAGATGGTTCTGAGCTCATCATTGTTGGTTTAAAATTTTGGGTAAGATATCATGGAACTGACCAATATTGTGGGTTATTATGTTATTTGGAAGTTTTGATTATAATCTTATGGGAAAACTGCATTTTATTAAAAATCCTTCACATTCTTGGGGTTCTAGAAGTATGATAACGGGGTATCAAACTATTTTACAATGCAGTCACTAATCCCCTTAGCTATAGATGAACTTATTTAGATGTGGGTATTTAGTTAATTCATAGTTGAATAAGAAGATTTATAGTTGATTCTTTAGAAATAGAAATTCATTGCAAGATAAGGGGGTTGTAATGCCCACATTTCAACACCAAAATACCATGGTAAAATTATCATATTTTTTAAAACTTTAATTGCACTTTATACAACACCAACAGGGATCCAAATAAAGAAATTCAACATAACGTAGGAAAAATACATAAACATCAACCCACTCATACAATACGATAACATAGGGTACACATCAATCTCTTACTCAAATGACATAAACCAAGATAATGACCCAATTACAATAAGAAACACATGATAGGCATACTCCATGACATGGCCTTTTCATGGTTTACATATTCATTGCATTTAGGTTTCCATTGTGTGGCCTTATAGTTTTCAACAATATTAAACACATAAGGTTTAGAATTTCCTATTTTTCAAACTTCATTTACTTTATTTTGCAGCGCATTAATCTTTAACGTAGAATGCACTGTTGGTTCCTTTCTCTGCTAGTATTTCCATTAGTTATCCATAGCTCATTTGTTAAATAAATTCATTTTAAACAACTATGAGTCTCCTAATATTCAATTCTTATGTACAAGGTTTGTTTCTCAAAATTTTTTTGGTTGACTATAATTGTCTGAAGAACAAATCACATGGGACTGTCGACACTAAAATTTTCCTCCATAATTTCTATTTCATTAATGTATGTATTAGGAATAGAATGTTGTTAAGTGTAATTAGTAGTAGCGTCCGATAGAAGATAACGGCGCTGCCAGTACGACGCCGCAAGTAATGTGGAGTACGGTAATAGTCAAAGTACAATAGGAATGTTGTAAAAAGTAAATATTTGTCGTAAGTGGTCCGGTAATATTAAAATGTCAAAGTTTGGGTAATTAGAGAAGTAGGGTCTACATGATTAGGAATTAGAAATATTATATTGGTAATAAGGACAAGGAGTGAGGTCATAAATATTTTGTGTATTTTAAAAATTCTAAAAATGTGGAACCCATGTAAAATGATAAGGTTTATCTTATCTTAAGAGATAAGCTTACATGTACAGATAAGAGTTAAGGTATGGAATATGATTCGTCAGAGTGGATTTCTTATCCTATCTTAGAGATAAGATGGATAAGCCTGTAAGTTCTATAAATAGAGAGGCTACCCCCCTCATTTAGCATAGAAAGAAGTAGTGAGAAATATTGTAGGAAGTGTGCAAAGGAAGCCATCAGTTAAAGGTGTGTTGAAGAAGCCATCGAGAGGTGTAATTGTAAAGTTTCTCCCATAGTCTTGTTGAAGAATCTCATGGGTGAGATTGTAACAGTTTCATGTTAATATTATAATTTATTTTGATATTTCAGATTTGTCGTCATTTTGTCTTATCATAGTCAATGGTATTCTTGTGTTATGTTGTTGTTTTGTTTCCAGATTACGTCCACCAAACTAAAGGCTGTGCATTAGTAAATAATCATAGCACGAGGAGTTCCCGGTGAAGAATTATCATAGTGATTGCTGATGACAGGACCCTTTGGTTCTTTACAACTATGGAGCATGTTTTTGTTTAAAAATTCACCTATAGCAGTTCCTTTAGAATTTACTCATTTCTCTTATGGAAATAACTTTATATAGCTTGATTGTGATTAGGAATGTATATACACACATGCGCCTTCTTATACTTGACTTATGGTTTTTTTTGAAAGAGTCAAGTTTACTTGGTTTGGAAAAATACTCTTGTTATAAGGAGAAAAATTCACAAGAAGAAAAAGGAAGGTTGCTATTTCAATAAAAGACCTATCCCAAGTTCATTTTATAACATTGTTTAATACTAACAATACACTTTTTTCATCTTCCAATTATTACAACTTACTAAGTAGGTTAACTAATTACGTTGTATCATTCTTGATTCACAATCCATTGCTCCAATTAGGAGTTCATATTTTCACAATTCTATTGTGCATGGAAGGGTACATTACACCCGTGTTCCCATTATAGATATTTTTCTATAAATTTAAGTGATGAATTTAAAATTTCAAACTACTTCTATTTCATCATCTTAAGGATTTTCTCCTAAATAACAACGGGTTAATTACCTGTTTCGACCATAAATTCTACTTCCTGAGTGATTTTAGGTTTTAATATATTCCTATCTACACCAAGGGTTTCTACTAACTTTTACAAGTCCAACTAGAGTACAATTTCCTTAACTCGCAAGACCTTGGCTACAGCTGAAGTTATCCCATGCTCAATGGATACATTTTATTATTTCATTAGCATCATTGTTTAATCCACATTTATGCAACAAAGCATGTAATCATGAATCATATTTGTATATTTATTTATTTATTAGGTTGTTGTAATATTCGTGAAGCTGTACTTGATTACATTCATTTTATGATCACATTAAACATTTTAGTTGGTTTTGACTTCCATCAATGGCGTACCATTTTTCATAGCGGTCATTCCTTAGTTTAATCTTATTTAACCTTTGATTAACTAAATTTACATGATTACTTGGGTCTTGTATAACATCATGTTGGAAATTTTTTATTCCTATAACACTTATGTAACACTTAGGGATTTTAAGACTACAAGGAGTATGACCTTGCACAAGACAACTCATTTTAATGCACTTGGACATGGAAGTATAGTGTATATTAAACGAGAAATAACCTAAACAATCTTATAGCATTTCAAAATTCTCCTAAGGACCTATTTCAAATGTTGGGTAAATACGCGAGTAATTCAAAACGTAGTTTCAACTCACATAATTTAGATCTCACAAGAGATCCATCATAGGTACAACCACCAACTATCTTGCAAGGCTTTGGGCACCCATCAGGGGTACCAAAGGAAATTACGCACAAGGGGGTTAAACTTATTCATGGTATGGTCATATCTACAACAACAAGACATGATCAACCCACTCGTCCCAAAATGATAGGTTTAACAACATATATGCACCACATCATAAAATATAAAGGAAATGGTTCTTAATAAGAGATTTTAGGTGCGAAAACAAGGAGATGATTAATGATGTCAGAGTATTTTATTAACACGATCAATGTTTTATATCCTAGAAAAAGGCTCAAATGGGGGAAGGAAGGACAATATACATTATAACTCGATCTCTTAATTTCGTTAGTTTTGATGAGTTGATATTCTACCTAACATTGTGGGTATTAAGGAAATAAACCAATAATTAACATAATATAGGATTAGTTTAATATCTTTATAATATATATATACAACATTGAGTACAACTTTACATCCAATTCGACACTATAAAATATAATTACATTGGTATTCCCTTTTCAAAATATACCATGAATAATTTTTTGAATAACAATACCTATCATTATTCTATGGTAATACATGCATTGAAAGGTGCATATAACTTTATAATGACAACTCATTAATTTCAACATATCACATCCAAAAAAATTCCTCTTATTCAGAGTGCTTGCAACCAAATGTTGCGTTAGTCCTAGGACTGAGTATGGAAATCCCCTACACTCAAGCATAAATTTCATGCATCCATCATTTCAAACAATAGGAATAGACAATAGAGAGAGATAAAGATAGGAGAGAGAGACAACGACAAAAGAGTAAGGGTAGGAGGAAGAAAATCTAGGATTCATTTTATTTTCAAATCACTGTAACATCCTTTATCCAATTTTCATTTCATTTCAAATCATATACATTTTGACCCATTTAAGTTTTCAAAACCCAATCAATATTTTAATAATTATCTCTAGAGAGAGAAACGGGAAGAGAGAGAAAATTTGGATATTATTTTACTTTCTATTCATCATATCATAATCACATACATTATCAAATTTTCATTTCATTTCCAACCCAAGACATTTATATCTCATTTACATTTTTAAAACCAGTAAAAATATTAGAGTTACTTCTAGAAAGAGAAAAGGGAAGAGAGAGAAACATCATAATTTCCTAAAAAGCATTCATAAAATAATTTGATCAATTCATACTCTATGAAGTGTGGAAATGATATGTACAAGGTTCCACAGTTAGTTATGAGTTTACAGAACCCTTAGAAGGTTTGTTTAGCTAAAGTTGCAATTTTGGTGCAAGCGGGCCGAAACATCTAAAGTGCTTACAAAATGGGGTTGAAAACACTTAGTTTAAGTTTTATCATGAATTTTTACGATTACTAATTATTCTCTCATAAATTGAGAATTCATCGTGTCCCACGGAGGTTGATTATGATGAGCAGAGCTCAAGTTGCAAGGGACACTCCGAGGCCAGTTATTGTAATTGTGTCAGCAACTCTTGTCGTACAACGACCAGTGGGCCCCAAAACCCACTTAAAAATTTAGTTTTCGAAGGTGTTTTCAATGGAATGAAAGTGGATTACAATTATCTTATTGGTAGTCTAGATGTAGGTGGAATGGTTTTTCATTTTTCGCTCAAACTAAGCGGCAACAGTAAGATGAAACCGATCATGTTTTATTAAACGAACATGTCACATAAGTGATTTTTAAGCTAAGTGGATTCAAAATTTGACTAGTAAGGATGCTAAATAAATTCAAATGACTTTTCTAAGTAACCCCATGGTGTCTCACATTACTAGGGGTCAGCTAGGAGTTTTGGGTTTGTGGTATACGTGGGTATGACACTCCATGCGCATGTCTTTCAAGATTAGAGTTTTCTTCTTTCTTTTTGTATTTTTTTTTTTGTTGTTGATGTTTTTGAGAGTTCATTTCAAGGAGATATTTTTTCATTTGTTGGAATTATGCTCCCTATCATTCAACATTTAATTTTGACAAACCTTAAAATGATGAAGTGGAATTTAATGCAAGCAAAAAAGCGGAAGACTATACCTTTTTTTTTTTTGCAAAACTCACGATCCTTGCATTCAACATGACTGCATCAGCTTGCCACATTCACCAAGCACAAACCATGAGACCAAGCATGATGAGCTCCAAAAAATTGACAATTTTTCCATAGTGACACCGAATTCATAGGATGAGATACAATATCAACATAGCATTTCCTCCAAACAACCAAACCCAACATTGAGCCATCTGATCAAATGGTTTTTGTGCCTTTTCCTTGATTCCCAAAAACCAATAAGGCCACCAAAACCTCTTTTCATTATGTTTTGATTGATATCCATGCCTTGTTCCAAAGATCTTATTCTAACTTTTGTGTGGGAGGATGTTCGGGTTAAGGAGGATAAGGAAAGAAAAACAGAGGTCTCATGTAGAGGAAAGTGAAAGAGACAAATTTGTAGAGGCATTGGTGGAATAACAGGAAATGGATATTCAAAAGCCTCAATCAATATAAACACCTCTTGAAAAAAATAAAAAATAAAGGAAGTGAAGTAAATGGAACTGCAAGGTTACAATTTATGTAGCACAGACGCTTAAGAAAGGAAGAAGAAAAATCAACACATCTAGGCACTATGATGCCTCTTAAACCTCAATCTTCTTCTTCCTTCATATACAAAAAATAACATAATGACAAGAAAGAATTTCCTTTCATCATAGAGGCATTTAAAAATGCTTCAGGTAAGTATATAAATCTAAATCAGTCAATATGTAAATATTAAAATGAGGAAACTGTAGGGATACAGACTTATCTCTCTGCTTAGGATGATTTATCTCCACTTGTAGGTATGATTTTACCAAGAATGGGATATAAAATTAGGATGGCTTACTAGAGCTCCATTTATCACGGTTTGAGATTGTGCTAGTAGAGGGGGCTGGTCACGTTTTGTCACCTATTTGTTGCCTTTAGTGAAATGGTTCCAAATTATTTAAGGGGACGTTTGGTGTTAATATGCGTAATAAAACAAGCCCATTCTCAAATTTGATACCAGTACAATAAATCCCCAATCCTTATCCACAACAAACGAGACATTACTTAGTCACGTCACATCTGAATACATCTAATAAAAATGAGTCATGGCTATCTTATTTGCTAGATGCACTGCTAAAAAAACTGACCTGAGGCTCCCATTTGGCACAAACTAGGGTACGTAGTCAAAGGATAAGTGTGTTTGGATCCCAAAACTACCTTAATTTATGCATTGATATCCACCCTCACCCTGTCCAATTCTTCCATCTTGGCACAAGCTATCAGTGCATTTAAACGAGAATTTTTTTTTGGAACACATTTAATGAAAAGGTGGAATAAAAATGAATATTGCACGAGGATGCATTTTTCTACTACGCCAACGAGGAGATAGGAGGTGGCACTACAGGGGTTGACATTAATTCATCATTAAGCCTTTATGTGAATTATTATGTTCTTATAATCACGACTATTTGAAAACTATGCCGACATTGATTGTTGAGTGTTTAAAAATAAGTTCATTGAATATATTTTATGTTAGGTAGAAGGTGTAAATATTTTATGTTTACATAAAAAAAAGGAATTGGGAAGGTATTGGATTTGTATGAATTACTTATAAATTCTGATGAAGTTCCACCTCCTTTGTATTACTTATGGGAATGGTAAATAATTTTTAAAGCCTTTAGTGTTATGACTTGGGATTGTTTAGTTAAAACATTCAATTGATTGGTTATTTATAGAAGAGAATAATGCGTTATATAAGTTCATTTATTTGAACATAACTATTGTACTTACATGAAGCTTATATTGTTGATATTATTCTTGTGATATAGTATTTAGAATTGTATGATGATGATATAAAATCATGATCTTGATTATTGCTATTATAAATTGCAAATGAAATTTATTTAAACAAGTCTAAATACATAACTATTAGTTGGATTCTTAGATTGTCTAAAAATATAGCTATACACTATGTAGTTTCACTTCTTGATTATTGAACTATTAAGGTTATTAGTTATCAATTAATATAACCTTAATATATTGTTTTATTTTCAATTAAATACAACAAAAATATGAGTTAGATAACTCATGTCAGTTCTTAGAAATGACCATGTATACATTTTCTCTCTCCTACAATGCACAGGACGAAGTGACATTTATAAAATGATTGATTGGATATTATGTATGATTTCTTCATGTATTATTTGTTAAAAATCCATTCAGGATTATTTTATTTAATTGATATCGCTTCGCAAATTTGATTTAAGGCATTTTGCCAATTGTACTATTCTGAATAATTTTATGTCATCATTTCGGAAAATAAGGACTTATCCTTATTGTGTTTAGATAAAGATACTTACTGATTTTGTATCACATTTTACGATATATGGAAGTGTTTAAGTTTTTTTTTAACAGAAGTGTATACAAATAAGTTACTGATATTTGTTATGTAATCATAACTAATTTTATATTTTCATTATGGATGAACAAATGTTTCATTAACGAACATAGAAATGTTATGGGAAACAATACAATGGAAACAACATTATATTTTTATTGTATCTTAATTAATTGTACTAATCACATCAAATAACGATCAAATGAGATAAAGTGAAATACTCATATTAAATTTTGTACCTATGAGGCTAAGACCAATACTTACTAGGAAGTGATTGGTTCATATAAACTTGAGACATGGTTAAATAAACCTATGTTATATGACAATAGTAAGTTGTGATAAATCGATAAGAGGTACCCATAAAGGATAGTAAACTCAATGAGTTACTATAATCCTCCATCATGAAACATATAACACGTTATGATACAAAATAACATATCATAAACTACGAACTTATTTACTTATCTTAAAAAGATAACTAAATTGTAAAGAAGTGTATATATCCTAAATCTTCATTCTTTTAAAAATAATCCTAGCCATGCCAACTTAGGATGGATATGGGAAGGATAGAGACTACGTAATGCTAAAAGTCATTATGTGATCACTATATTTCCCATAGGCACTTTTAATATGGGACTGATAGGATCTTTTCGATTAGAAGGATGAGTCATGGTTCCTACTTCTTCAAAATAGAAATTAATTTATAAAGAATTAAATGAGATCTAGATAATTTTTAGAGATGATTGTGTGGTGACAGAGACAAGTTTCGATTACTTGAGGGCACTCACAAAACTAAGCTTGCAAAAAAAATGCTTAAAATATTGACCAAGTAATGTAACTAGCTAAATACATTGTCTATTCGACCATACCCCTAACTTGATGTGTCAGATACAGGATGGATTAAAACTTGTATGTTTTCTAGGTTGACACTTAGGATTTACACATATTTCTCAAGACATGTTAAAAGTTTTAACCAAAATGTATACAAGTTATACACACTTGATTAGAGTGGATAAAGGGGGATAAGGTAGATCTAGTTAAACCATTACAACTGCACATGGTTATCATTTGTTGGCGGAATGGATCATAAACATTTAATTACGTTATATTTTATTTGCTGCAAGATGAAAATAAATTGAAGCCATTAATCGTGATTAAGGGATTTTAAAAAAAAAAATCCCTTAATTTGGAACGAATAATAACATGGGTGTTACATTTTGGTATCAGATCTTAAGGTTGTGAACTCTTATAATTAATGGGTTCATATGCTATCAGAACATATTATTCTTATTTAACAGAATATGATCATTAGGAGAAGGGAAAATAATGAGGCTTAAAATACAACAACCAAAAAGCTAGATGAAATCCTACAAATCCTTTTAGGACACTTGAAACCGTGTAGCTGCCTTGGAACAAAAGGTTATGGGTGATAATGAAGAAGAAGAACCTAACGTTAGAATAACCTATAGCAAATGAGGAAGAATAACCTAATGCTGGAAATTAGCCAAAAAAACAAAATATCCCTCTTGGTAGTTGAACTGATCAAGAGATATCAAAAAAATCCGTCCACCCAAGTTTGATGGAACAACCTTGGGAGATGGAGTTGAGAATTGGCTGAGTTAAATGCGGAAATATTTTGAGATAAGATATTTTTTTTGAAGAAACAAAGGTAATTTTGGGTGCATGTTAGCTCTCAATGAAAAATCTTCATGGTGGGACAACCAAAAGATAAATTTAGGAGTTGTATAGATCTAGTATCACTTGGGGAAAAAAATAAATTTTACTTTCCATCAACGTTGGTTACCACAATTGTATTTTGACAAGAAAATGTTTGAGTTCCAAAACCTAACACAAGGTAAACTATGGTTTTAATACCAGGAACATTTCAAAAAGTTACTGAAATATGTACCACAGTATCATAAAGGTGAAAAATTTAGAATATGTAAGTTCACTATGGGGATGAACCCAATCATTGGAGGAGAAGTAGATGTGTATGGGCCTTCTACTATGGAAGTTGTATTTGAAAAATCCATTAGGTAAGAGTAAAATCTGCAACCAATTTCTACTAATAGGGAGAAAAGAGAAATAAGAGCATCAACTCCCCTTCACCATTATATCCTAGAAAAACATGGTGGAAGAAGGTAGTAAGTAAAGCAAAGAATGTCAATGAATAATACAAAAACTATTCTTGCTGCAAATACAAGGAGAAATGGGTTAGAATAGTGCTGCATCAAATGATACTAAATTTTGAAAAGAAAGGACCTTTTGCTAGATGTTTCAAATATGGTGGTGTACCAATATGTTAATAATTGCCCCTAGAAGAATCAGGGGAATAATTAGTAGTAACAAATGCATACTGAAGTGTATAACCACTAGGGTAATAAATAAACTACTCCCATTGATGTGCCAGGAAAGTTATATGGACTTCATGTTACTATTGTATTTGACATCAGTGCAACCGAGTGCTTTGTATCTAGTAAATTAGCCGAACATTGAATAAGAAGGATGGTTATATGAAAAATGCATGGACTATACAATATGGGAATAAGTTTTTCAAAGTGTAGATCAATGTCTGTTTGACACAACATGAGAGTTACCTAGTTTCACAGCTGAAATTAACCTCTACATAGCTCATCTAGGGTCATATGACATTATTATTGGTACAAATTGATTATCCCAACATAAAGCAATAGTAGACTATTTCGAAAAATGAATAGAATGCTTAGATGATGTATAGAAAACAACTACCATATGTGGCATAAAAAGGAATTTTTAAGGAAATTTTCTACCATGCAGCTTAAGAAAGCCAAGAATAAAGGTTGTATGTTGTATGCAATTAAATTTTTTGATTTTATTGAGGAAAGTAAATACTTCCTTGGAGGATTATCCATTGTTATAAGAGTACATGTATGTCTTTCCACAGGAATTACCTTGACTTCAGACTCCTAAATGTGAGTTTGATTTTACCATTGATATCAAACCTGGAACTGAACCGATATCTAAAGCACCATACCAAATCACTACAAAAAAGTTAGTAGAATTAAAATCACAACTTCACAAAATTTTGTCCAAGGGACTGATTAGACTAAGCATGTCTCCTTGGGAGTGACATTCATCTTTGTTAAGAAGAAAGATGGAATGTTAAGACTATGCATCGATTATCGCCTTCTTAACAAGGATACAATTAAGAATAGACATCCTTTACCAAGGATTAATGATGTCTATTCAAGGACTGATTTACAATCTGGTTATCATCAACTAAAGGATAAATGATGAAGACATTCATAAGATAACGTTCAGAATGAGATACAAAACATTATGATTTTACAATGTTACCTTTTGGACTCACTAATACACCATCTGCATTCATGAACTCAATGAACAATATTTTTTCAGGATTATCTAGATAACTTTGCGTTGTTTTTTTTTAACAATATCCTGATTTATTCTAAAAACATAAAAGAACACAATGAAACACTTGAGAATAATGTTTTGATATGCTTATAAAAAGAAACATGTACAGTAAGATCTCAAAGTGTTTCTTTTTATCAGAATGCATTATAGTTCCTTGGGCAACATAATCAACAAAGATTAGATTTTTGCTAACTCATTTTTTACTATCTCTTAGAGATGGTGAGAAAAAATACCTTCTAATTTTGAAAATGACATTTTGAAAAACTTACGAGGTCAACCCAAATCAACTAAGGGCACAAAACCTGAATCAAATAACCATGATGCAGCTAGACCAAGTAAAAAAATATACCAATAACAAAGGTAATATCTAGTACTTTTTCCCCCAAGTCAAATAAATCCTTGATCAATCAAATCAATGCAATGCCAAATAAATTGGCTCTAATATCTTCTAAAGTCACCAACGACACCAAGGATAAATAATCAAAGAGGAAAAGTGATTATACATACAAAAATCATACTGAAGTAGACAACACAAAAACCAATCTAAATAATTCAATACTTGAAAACATCCCACAAACTAATTAACCATTTTATCAAGAATGGAAAACGATGAAGGATACAATTTCAGGCATGTAATAACAACATTGACAATTCAATTTCAATGAATTGTGTCATTACCCTTTTGATAAGGACATATTACGCATACCCTTTCAACTATCTTTCGAGATGACCGAATTTGACATATACAGGGGAAAAAATGGATCCACGATACCATATCAAATAATTTTTCATGGCATGTCAGGAAGTGACATATAATGATATCTTTCTCTTGCACATTTTTCCTAAAATTTTAGGAGGGGATTTGTGCAATGTAAAAAAATGAACTAATGAAATATTTACAAAGTTCTTATGGTGATGGAGATGAATTGCAATTCAGTTCCCATGTTCGATCCCTATGAAACAACTAGTCAATGTCTTTGTACCTAACCTTAACAATGAGTTATCCTTTCACATGTAGATGGATTGCCTCAACAATTTTGAGGAGGTCATTGAAAATTGAACTCAAATAGAAAAGGGCCTCATTGTAAAAGGCTTAATCAAGCCTCATTTTAGGAAAAATAGTTACACCAATAATAAAACTCATTAAGACAAACCTAAGTATGTCAGTCACAACCATAATTTTTTTTAACAAAGGTTGTTAAAGACACGTTTGAAATGTGCATAACATAAAAAATAGTCAACCAAAACAAAATAAATCAAAACACACTATCACTATTCTAAGAAACAAGACTTCTCCCCCTCTTGATAAGAAATGAAGAAAATTCACACCTCTGGGAGAGACCCTTTTGAGTGTCTTACATCAACTAGAAAAATCCAATATGGTCACTCACCCTATCGTGAAACTCTTTGTCAAAGGAAAACCTATGCCATCTTACCATATAAAACCATTACATATTGAAATTTTCATCGCATCGATGGTCATAAAAAAAAGTGTGCAACTTCACAATTACATCCAAGATCTTATTGATAATGGAGACATAGCGGTCAAAGAACCACCACTAAATAAAACACCCAATGATAATTTAAAGGTGTTTTCAAATCTGTTCCCTAAACATGGTAAAAATGGAAAAATTCCCAAACAAGGTCAATCTTCAAACAACATTGATTTTAATTCCATCATTTCACTTGTTGAAAAGAAGCTTAACACTATGACACAAAAATTCAAACAGTAGCTTATACCCCTTGAATAAAATCTCTCTAGTGCCTTTCATCAATTAGTAAAGGCTACTATGATAAAATATTTAATCACAAAACCCTTATATGAATGGAAATTTGAGCCTAAGTTGTATAACAAATCAGAATATTGGGATTACCAACGCATAGAAGGCCACTCTACAGATTATTGTTCAAGTCTCCTCCATTATGTCAAAGACATAACTAATGACGGATTCATCACAATAGAAATTGACGATGAAGCTATCGAAATCAAAAACATGTCAAATACCTCAACTTATAATGATGAGATAAATGTTTTCCAAAATCTTTTAAGCGATGAAACTCAATGAGATCAAGACGAAAAGGGTCAAGGATCTATAAACCAAAACCAATCAATATCCCCTCTAGATGTTCTTCTATTAGTTCAATCATAAATTGAACATGTTCCAAATAACTATCTTCATATTTCAAATGAGAACTCAAACTTTCTTCAATAATCCTTTTCAATCCATGATACAAATGAAGACTCTAAAGAAGAGTGCCAATCACCAAGCACTATTGATTCTAAGTTTATCCTTTCAATGCTAGATTTTATGCCTAAATTCCCTAGTTTTGTTGTAGAGACAAAAAACCAAAAAGTTTATACATTTGTAACAACACAACCTTCCATGTCCATAATACCTCAAATGATCAATCTTGAATTTCATAATGTATCACGACAATTATCCAATGTAGAGTCTTCTTGTGCTTTACATAACATTATTAAATAGTAAAAAATGATTCCTACATGTCAAGACATCCATATGCGTGCACTCCATGAGGTGTTTTATTCCTAGGGGTATCCCCACACAGCCATTTCAAACTTTACTTGCAAATCTATCGTCAAAAAAATTAATCCACTTCCTAAAAGGAGAAACATTGAATATTTTCTCTCTATGACCTACAAGGTGCATATGATGCCTAAATATGGATCAATCCCTCTCTCCTCTCATCATTCCTCTCACAAGTGAATATGAATTTTAATGTAGTCTCTGCAGAAAAATTTTTCCTTTAACATCACATAGGTTTTTCGATATCATCAAAAGCTTATCCAATCAAATACACTCAGTTTACTTGGACCTCATCTTCCCAAGTCTTGCACAACAAGATCCATCAAATATTTTGATTCACTATGTTGAATTTGACCTTGTCCATCCAAGTCTCATAAATTAGGATTCATCAAATATTTTGATTCACTCTATTAGATTAGACCTCATCCACCCAAGTATCATATAACAAGACTCATCAAATATTTTGATTCACTCTGTTGATTTGGACCTCGTCCTCCCAAGTCTTATACATAAGGAATCATCATATCTTTTGATACACCCTGTTGGCTTGGACCTTTTCCACTCAAGTATCATACATAAGGACTCATCATTTACCTAATATTTATTGCAAATATTTCTATACACTCCATTGACTTGGACCTCATCCGCCTAAGTATCGTACATCAAGACTCATTGAATCTTTTGATTCACTCCATTAGATTAGACATTGTCCACCCAAGTATCATACATCAAGACTCATCTAATATAAGATTTATTGCAAATATTTCTATACACTCCAATATCCTGGACCTTGTTCACCCAAGTCTCGTAATTCAAGACTCATTGAATCTCTCGATTCACTCTATTGACTTGGATATTTTTTGCCCAAGTCTCGTAAATCAGGATCCATAAAATTGTGGATACATTAAAAATTATTCTATCTACTGCATTGGCTTGGACCTTGTCCGCCCAAGTTTCATAAATCGGGACCATGTAACTTTACTAAAAATGGAATTCTTCCACGGGTACTCTCCACACTAGGGGAGGCCACTTGCATTGTTAACTCATCTAAACAAAAATAATAATTATTTCATCTATTGGAAATAATATTAATCATTACATCATCATCTCTCAACATTATTCTCTAATACGACACATGTTAATATTGTTCATATTAGGCATTGTGTGTCTCGTACCTATTATGGTTTATACCATTCCACATATTTCTACCTACGGTTTTTTATAGAATCTTACTGATGGAAAATCCTTTCAAACAAGCTCTCTCTTTAACAAAAAGCACTAAACTTCTTTACTTGGATCTTTTTACCGTCCATCTTAGTCTATGGTGTTGAACCCTTGTGTCCTACTAGGTGCATGTGGGTGAGATTTGGGGGCCAAATGTTCCTTCCCAATAAGCACAATATCAACATACAAGGAAAATCCAATCTAAATTACTATCTATCTATATATATATATATATATCAATGATTACACCTTTCATCCTTCACAATATTCAATGATGGTCCCATAATTCTTAGTAGTAGTATGAGATTGGGAAAAGAGTCATGTATTCTTACTAGCCTATGTTTTATCTTCGTTATTGAGCCCTTGCCTCTTCCTGGTAACATGGGACAAGATGTAAGGGGTCATTTAAAAAAAATCAAACAAAAAAATCCTTCATATAATACAAATCAAAAGTGCTTACTTATTCACATCCTAAGAAGTTGCTCATGTTAAGAGAGACAACAATTTCTTCAAATGGATCTTGTCAATCAATTAGTGATCCATGGATCTAAGTCTAATCAGAACCTATAAAGTGAATTCATCTTGGAATGGTCAGATAATCTTTACTGGAGATAAATTACATTTTCCTAAATGGACCAGTGTTACACCTTATGTCTTAGCATCCTTCATCTTTATTTTCATGTCACTATTCTTCTAGTTCTCACATCCTTCATAGCTCTCAGTATTGAGCCCTCATAACTTCTTAGTTGTGTGGAGTCATGAGTGGAGTGAGATATCCTATCACTATATCATCTACATTCTTTCAATGGAATGAAATGCTTATAATTGTTTGAACATGAGTTCAAATGGTGTATGGTGTATGGTGTATGGTGTATGATGTTGTTGAAATACCTCCAAAACAAACATAAACAACTTTGTAAAAAAAAACACAAATGTTTCAAAATAGATTTCTTATCATTTTGGAATCCACACTAAACTTTTACATCGTTACAATCCTCCTTTTATTTCACGTCTACTCTAAAAACCGTAAAATGCCAAATATTACCTACTATCAAAACAACTCGTATGGGCCCCAATTTTTTTGTACCAAATATTTCCTTCATAAATTAAGGCTCACGCAAAATTTTGACTTATTCTAACAAGCATGACAAAAGTTATTAAACTTCTAAGACCTAGCCAAAAGCAAAAAAAATGTTCAGAGCCAATTTTAGGTCACTAGATGAAGGAATACGACCCCGAAAATGTGTCGAAATTGCCACAACTATACTAGAAAATGGCCCTAACATAGTACTAATGTATATCTATCACCCTGTAAAATTTCAAGATGATACAACAGTTGGATGAAAAATTATGGTCTTCACAAGTTAGGTTGCCGCATCAGTGTGCCCTTTTACCAATTCAAAAATCCAAAAACATTCAAATATATTTAAAACTCCAAAAAAATTCAAATATGTTCAAAAAATAACAAACATTTAAATATGTTCTAAAACAAAACCATTGAAATATGTTCAAAACCCAAAACAATATAAAACTGGCAAAAACCAAAAATAGTATAAAACTAGAAAAAAAGTAAAACATTCAGAAAATGTTTGGCAAAATCTTAGCAACTGCGTAACACAGTTCAAAAATATTATCATTTAATGAAAATCCTACTAATCATTCCATTTCATCTTCTGATAATCACTTTTCTTTCCCGTGGTCTATATTTGGGTAAGTGCACGAATTGGGGGGCCAAAAAGCAAATAAAAACCCAAAAAAATCAAAACACGTATGTGTTTGATTATAACGTGACCGCGTTTTTCAGGTTTGGGATTTACTGAGGCATAACATGTACGTGTTATAACGTGTACGCGTTATGCCTACTTTAAAGAAAAAAAGAGGCCCGAGCCTCTATCATTTTATCTCCCTCAAACGCGATTTTCAGAGCTTAACTGTGCCCTCACATTTTTTCATTCAGCTGGATCTCAAGCTCAAAGGATCGTTTCTAGATTTATGGGAAGATATGAATTGATGATGGTGCCACGGAGAAGAGGTAAGCACAATTATTTTCTCAAAATTGCATTGAAATATGATAATTATAGATTAAAATTTGAATTGAATACATATTTTTTATTGTTACAGTTAGAGGTCGAGGGAATTAATCACAACCAAACCCTGCTATTCCTGTCATCCCTCCCAACACTCCCATAATTTCTCAACATCTCTCGGGTAGTCAAGAAGATTTAGCAGCCCGCATAGTTGAAAACAAAATTGAAATTGAGGATTTAATCATAGCAATCGGGGATTCACAACCTACAAACCCCCACACCGCCCCTCTTGCAAACACATTAGAGGCATTACTTATTCAAGTTGATGCGATAACGGGGAAAATTGATCATTGGACAACTTACAGAGAGGGTTGTAGGGTTTATTATTCCAAAAAAATTGTCATATGTGGATGTAAAGAAAAAAGAAATTTCAAAAGACCTCATATGCTCCTTATTCACGGACCCTTGCACTAATTTTCTCTGTTCCGCTATCATGTAAATGGTTTCTCATCCATTGGTGCAATAATAATTTAATTAAAAATAATTTTTAGGACCGATGGTTGATGGTGTTTGATTTTCCACCTTGTAATAACAACAAAGTGCCACTATAATTTCTAAGGAAAATTTATTGGGAGTTTTATCATGAACGAGATCCCAAATTATTTTGATTTATGAGATTTCCATGGCCAAGGAAAAGGATCTGCATAGGATTGACTAGGTGCACAATGTGCACCTATTCAGTAGGGTAGATTCCCTGCATAGAATACCCCATCACCCTGAGATTGTCCCTCTAAGTAGTGAAGGAGACAGTAGTGATTGATACACTCCATGCATGCTTCAGGGGCTATCTGCGACCCTTGTTCGACATACGAGGTTGATTTCTAAGCCAGATGCTTGGGGAGGTACATAGAGTATTCCCTCAGGTTTTACTAGCATGAGGCCACATCTTTTGCTCGTCATGTGGTAGCATATGTTTGGGGCCCGAGGAGGATGATACTTTCATGTGTAATGATTTTGGTGCACCTGGTGTTAGGGGTGCACACTGATAATGTCACTATGTCAAATGTCCTTTTGAGTGAGACATTTAGATTCCATTCATCAGCGTCACCTTAACAGTCATAATTTGTTATGTTTTGTTATGTGTGTTACAAAAACTTTGGAGTACTTGATTTACTTAAATATGTTAAACTTTTGAAATAATTGTATTTGTACATGTATATCCATTGATATTATAGTGCGCGGGAGGAGCATCTTCATCCCGACCATAGGAGGTGAGCACCATGCGTACACATTAATTCATAGAGGTAATTTATAAAGTTAATCATGTAAAATTTTCAGATACAATGTGTGTGTGTACATGTACATACATACATACATATATATATATATTTACATGTATATATATATATTAGTTTTGAAGTCAAATATATGTATGTTCTTGTATGTCCATCTAACTCACAGTGATATACATGCTTGATAAATATTTTGAATTCACTAGACACCCCACCATCTCTGTGACAAGTAGATAAAGGTGTTTCCAGCTACGATTTCATCTGTGTAGCAACTCACTGAGGTATTTAAACAACACGTAAATTTTGTTAAATTTTTCATGTAATTCATATTATGTTAAATTACATGTTAGTAATGTCTTTAATTATAGAATTATTAAATTATGTTAATAATGTCCTTCATTGTGTATATGTAGGAGTTACCTGCAACAGATAGCAGCCCTATTCATTTGATTCACAGGCATGGCAGGTTGAAAAATAATAATTCTATATTGATAAAATTAGTTTAAAATATTGTCATTATGTACATACATGTACGTAGTTCTATTTTCACTAATTCTGATGTTAGATTTTCTAATCTTATGTGTATATAGGGAACTTCGACCCCTTCCATTTTGATTTTGAGGTTACAGACTCCTCCATCCCATCATCTTCGTACCCCCATTCGTACTGTAGGAGATCTCTATGACTCATCTGAGCGTGAGATTTAAATTCGGCATGATCAAAAACTTGCGGTAAGTTTGTGTATTTATGTAAAAAATTTCATTCTATCATGGTCTTAAATACATGTTGAATACATATATAAATTAATTTTTGACAATAGAAACATTGTTTGCATTTACAGGTTCATCTACAAGTGAGTATTCAGGGGAAAAGGAATCAAAGCATGGGCTCAGATAATCCAAAGTCATCTCATAGATCTCCATCTTCATCTAAGGGAGGGCCTTCTTCGAGAAAGGCCAAGAGAGCGATAGATTTTGATGAGTAAGAAATATATATGTCTTACATGACATTGTTTTTGTATGCCTATGTGCATGGCATTGTATGTACGCCTATATGGCATTTTAACTTGATGGTATATGACCAATTTGGGAATTCTTTGTATTTACTATACATATTAAAATACTATTTCGAACTTGATAATGTTGTATGAGACCTTAGATTTATGAGATTATTTTCACATGAAACTAATATGATGTGCACTTGGACAATATTTAGGACATTAAGGATTACTTTTTAATTTATTGGTGATGTACATGTACTAGCATTTTCAATGTATAATATGCATCAAAATTTTGAAATCAATATGTATATAATATATGTATATAAAGAGTTACCTAATATGAGTAATTGTTCATTCAATTTATCAGTGTGTATATGTGAATTTACCTTACTTGCTGCTTCTTCTTACTCATGGTCTCTTTGTAGTAGTTCCTATCTTATCTTGCACTTACTACATTCTTCTATGCTTCTTAGTCTTCTCCCTTGTTAAAACACCTGAAAGTTATCACAATTTGATGTCTTTCATCTGTTGATATTTTGAGAATGTCTCTCCATATACATTACTCCAATGCTTGAGAATGTCTCTAGATGCAATGACATTCTGATTCAGGCACTCAATGATTCTTGATTGTCTAATCCTATCTAATTTGTGTTATTACCTTTAAATCATGTAGGCATTTCAAGTTATTTAGAAATCACATCACACCCTTCACTAGGCTTGATGACTACCCCTATCTTTTTGAAGATGCTTTTGAAAGAATCAATTGGTTTATCATAGCATAAATTATCAATGAATGGAAGGTCACTAAGCCGTAGGCCAGCTGACTCCCATATAGAACTAAACAAGAAATATTAACTAGGTGATTGATAGCTCCCATGCGTGTTCTTAGACATGCCCCTATCAAATTCATTCTTATAAGCCAATCTAGAAATTCAGGGCTCTTAAGGGACTACGCGTGGACGAGAGTATCCTGAAAGCACTGGGTAGTGTAGGGAACCAAAAGAAAGTCCTCCACTAGCATTCATCTGGCCACTTCGACATGTTGGCATAGTTGGTTTAGTCCCATGAGCTTCCGTTTGCAAACTACAGTGTTTGGGAGCGCTACACTGACTCAAACTATAGTATTTCACGTGTTTGATAAAAAATAGGACAACGAGAGAACTAAATGAGAGATGGAGAAAACTGAGAGAGGATTTCATGGAGGGATTTAACATGGAGGTTTCAGATCTGACAAGACGTCTCTAGGTACCACGGAGTCTGAGAAATCACATGTCGAAGATATAACCTGTTATGGTCTCAGGGCTCTTAAGAGACTATGCCCAAACGAGGTAGCTTGAAAGCACGGGGAGTGTAGGGAACAAAAAAAAATCCTCCACAAGCAATCACCTAGCCACCCCAATGTGTTAGCGTAGTTGGTTCGGTCCCACAAGCTACCATTTACAAAATACAACATCTAACAGCCTTACACTGACTCAGACTACACTATTTCACATGTTTGTAAACAATAGGATAGTGAGAGAACCAAATTGAGATTAATTAAATCATGAAATGATTTCATAGAATGCCTTGACATGGAGGTCTTGGATTTGATGAGATGTCTCTAGGTGCCACGGAGTTCGAGAAATCTCCCATCGAAGATATAGTGTGTTTTGGCCTCAGGGCTCTTAAGAGACTACGCCCAGACGAGGGACCCGAAAGCACGGGAAACATAGGGAACCAAAAAAAATCCTCCACTAGTGTTCACCTGGCCTCCCCGACGTGTTGGCGTAGTTGGTTTGGTCCCACAATCTTCTATTTGAAAACTCCAACGTCTGGGAGCCCTGCACTGACTCAGACTGCAGTATTTCATGCATTGCAAACAATAGGAAAATGAGAGAACTGAATGGAAATGGAGAAAACAAAGAGATAATTTCATAGAGGGATTTAACATGGAGGTCTCGGATCTGAAGAGACATCTCTAGGTGCCATGGAGTCCGAGAAATCACCCGTTAAAGATATAATGTGTTTTGGCCTCAGGGCTCTTAAGGGACTACACCCGAACGAGGTAGCCCAATAGCACAGGCAGTGTAGGGAACCAAAAAAAATCCTTCACTAGTGCTCACTTGGCCACCCCGATGTGGTGGCATAGTTGATTAAGTCCCACAAGTTTCCGTTTGCAAACTATAGCGTATGGCGGCTGTACACTGACTCAGACTGCAATATTTCATGCATTTGTAAACAATAGGACAACGAGAGAACCAAATGGAGATGGAGAAAACCAAAAGAAAATTTTATAAAGAACCCCGACATGGAGGTATTAGATTTGACGAGATGTCTCTAGGTGCCATGGAGTCCGAGAAATCACCTGTCGAAGATATAATGTGTTTCGGCCTCAGAGATCTTAAGGGACTACGCCCGAACGAGGTAGCCTGAAAGCACATGTAGCGTAGGGAACCAATAAAAATCTTCCAATAGCGTTCACCCAGCCACCCCAACGTGTTGGCGTAGTTGGTTTGGTCCCATGAGCTTCCGTTTGTAAACTATAACGTCTAGTAGCCATACACTAACTTAGACTGCAGTATTTCGCGTGTTTGCAAACAATAGGACACCGAGAGAACCGAATGGAGATGGAGAAAACCATGAGAGGTTTTCGTAGAGGGCCCCAATGTGGAGGTCTCAGATCTGATGAGACATCTCTAGGTGCTATGGAGTCTGAGAAATCACCCGTCGAAGATATAGTGTGTTTTGGCCTCAGGTGTCTTAAGGGACTACGCCCAGATGAGGTAGCCTGAAAGCACAAGCAGCATAGGGAACCAAAAAAAAGCATCCACTAGCATTCACTTGGCCCTCTAAATGTGTTGGCCTGGATGGTTTGGTCCCACAAGCTACCGTTTGCAAAATACAACATCTAGATGCCTTACACTGACTCAGACTACACTATTTCGCATGTTTGCAAACAATAGGACAACGAGAGAACCAAATGGAGATGGATAAAACCATGAAAATATTTCGTAGAGGACCCCGACGTAGAGGTCTTGGATTTGACGAGATGTCTTTATGTGCCACGGAGTTCGAGAAATCACCCGTCGAAGATATAACATGTTTTGGCCTCAAGGCTCTTAAGGGACTGTGCCCGGATGACGTAGCCCGAAAGCACAAGTAGCATAGGGAACCAAAAAAATCCTCCACTAGCATTTACCAGGCCATCTAGATGTGTTTTCCTAGATGGTTTGGGCCCACAAGCTACCGTCTGCAAACTACAGCGTCTAGGAGCCCTACACTGACTCAGACTGTAGTATTTCACACGTTTGCAAACAATAGGAAAACGAGAGAACCGAATGGAGATGGATAAAACTGGGAGAGGATTTCATATAGGGCCCTGACGTGGAGGCCACGTCTCTGAGTTCCATGGAGTGAGAAATCACTCGTCGAAGTTATAGCATGTTTTGGCCTCATGGCTATTAAGGGACTATGTCCGGACGAGGTACCCAGAAAGCACAGGGAGCATAGGGAACTAAGAAAAAGCCTCCAATATTGTTCACTTGGCCACCCTGATGTGTTGGCATATTTGGTTCGGTCCCACGGGCTTCCATTTGCAAACTATAACGTCTGATAGCCCTACACTAACTCAGACTGCAGTATTTCACGTGTTTGCAAACAATAGGACAACGAGAGAATCAAATGGAGATGGAGAAAACCATGAGAGGATTTTGTAAAGGGCCCTAACATGGAGGTCTCAAATCTGAAGAGATGTATTTAGGTGCCACAAAGTTCGAGTAATCACCCGTCGAAGATATAACATGTTTTGGCCTCAGGGCCCTTACAGGACTACGGCTGACAGAGGTAGCCTGAAAGCACAAGGAGCATAGGGAACCAAAAAAAATCCTCCATTAGAATTCACTTGGCCACCCCAATGTGTTGGCGTAGTTGGTTCGGTCCCACGAGCTTCCGTTTACAAACTATAGCGTCTGGCAGCCATACACTACCTTAGACTGCAATATTTCGCACGTTTGTAAACAATAGGACAACGAGAGAACCGAATGGAGATGGATAAAAATGCAAAAGGATTTCATAGAGGGATTCAACATGGAGGTTTTGGATCTAATGATACGTGTCGAGGTGCCATGGATTTCAAGAAATCACATGTCAAAGATATAACATGTTTTGTTCTTAGGGCTCTTAAGAGACTACACCTGAACGAGGTAGCCCAAAAGTACGAGGAGCGTAGGGAACCAAAAAAAATCCTCCACTAGCGTTCAATTGGCCACCTTGACGTGTTGGTGTAGTTGGTTTGGTCTCATGAACTTCTGTTTGAAAACTATAGCGTCTGACAGCCCTATACTGACTCAGACTGTAGTATCTCACACCTTTGCAAACAATAGGACAACAAGAGAACCAAATGGAGATGGATAAAACCACGAGAGGATTTTGTATAGGGCCCCAACATGGAGGTATTAGATATGACGAGATATCTCTAGGTGTCACGAAGTTCACGAAATCACCTGTGAAAGATATAACATGTTTGGGCCTCAGGGCTCTGAAGGGACTACGCCCGGACGAGGTAGCCCGAAAGCACGGAGAGCGTAGTGAACCAAAATGAAGACTCCAATAGCATTCACCAAGAAATCCAGACATGTTGGCTCAGATGGTTTGGTCCCACAAGCTACCATTTGCAAAATATAGCGTCTAACATCCTTACACTGACTCAGACTGCACTATTTCATGCGTTTGCAAACAATAGGACAACGAAAGAACTGTGTTGGTGCTCAAAATAGTATCGCCCCATTTTGCCATTGAAAATCTATCAATTTACGGCCTCTAACATGGAGTTATCTCCCCATGATCTGAATGGGATGTCTCTAGGTGCCATGGAGTGCCAATAGATCAATCTGTTCCTGGGTCAAAGATCACGTATGGATCCATGGTTGTTTCCTTGTTTCTCTGTTTGTCTGAAAAGGCTCTGTAATTTGGAGTACACCTGTTCTCTGTTCATCTAAAACTCGGGCTCTCCCGTTCTTTCTACTTTCCAGCAATCGGGATTTGTTGTCCTTGTAATTTTTTCCCTAAATACTTGAGGAAAAATGAATGGATGTAGCTCGGAGGGATCCATTTGAGCCTTGTAACATTTCTAAATTCTCTAGTCCTTGGAAAAAATTTCATCTCCATGCTCAAATGGTCATTTTTCTACATTTTGTGGTTTGACGGGTGTTTCTCTCGGTCAAATTTACATCTTTGCATTAACAGGAAATGTGGTCTCTTTTGGTTGGACGCGGCTTACTAGTGTACTTCAAAATTTTATGAATCGCCTCAACTTGAAAACCTGTCTATATGGAAGAACAACACTCATTTGAAGATTTGCTTTTTGGTTGGCCTTGGAGTTGCGCCGAGAGGACACGTGGAGGTTTACACTGCTTTTCCCAGACTTAGAATTTTTTTTATGCAACCAGTACTATTTGGTGGGATAGGGACATATGGTGAGCCCATGCTCGTTCAGGGTCTCTACTTTGGGCACCATTTTGAAATTACGCCATGAAGACACATGGAGGATTCCACTAGGTCTTCCCATACTTAGTCTTTTTTCAAAATATTTTGAGAAGCCTGGGATACATGGAGGGACCACGCATGTTTGAGGACCAGCCTTTGAAGTTTACTTTAAAGAAGCGTCAGGAGAACACTTGGAAGCCTCCGCTCACTTTACATTTTGCTTGGAATTTTCAACGACCAAAGGAGATTGCCTTAGACCCTGACACATGGCGCCTTCCTTTGAGATTTAAGCCTTCAAAATTTTTTTTCCAGGCTAGGACACATGGTGAGCCCGCGCTCATTCAAGGTCTCATCTTTTGGGGACCATCTCAAGATGCGCTTTTATGACACGTGGTAGTTTGAAAAGTCAAAAGGTGGGGAAGCGGACCATCGGGGGCAACTTAGATTTTTTACCTCTTGTCACCAATAGGATTAAAACATCCAAATGGCCCGCAGACCCGACAGAGAATAGTCAATTTTTTTCCCTGGTCACCGGTGGAGGTGTGGACTTTCAGGGGAAATTTGGAAAATTTTACTTTTGCGGAGAAGGGAGTTAAAAGTGTAAAATGAAGCGTGGTTTTGCTGGGACCCACATTAGAGACTAGAAGCGGAAGGGCAGAGCTATGGGGAAAACTTGGAAAATTTTCCCATTTCCAAAAGGGAGGTGAAATAACAGAATTTGGCCGTAGTTCCTTTGGGACCCACCTTAAAGACACGTGTCAGGCTCATTTCTCACGGGCGGAGGTGTGGAGAAAAATGTTAAAATTTTACATTTTTCCAAAAGTTGTATAAGGAAAAAAGGAACACGTAGGCCCATTTTAAAAGTGGATCTCCCACGTGGATGGTCCAAATTCAAAATAGAAACCAACAAAAACTGTGCATCTGTATATGATTTTTCTGCCATTTTCACTCCAAAGCTCCTGGGGATGCGTATTATTATGGTTTTTTTAATCATTTCTTGGAGTCTCCTGCACGCAAAATGAAGAGGAACATTAATCTGGTAGCCTGGTTTGGTGGGAAAGGTTTGTAAACATATCTCACCATTAAATATACAATCTGATTGTTAGATTTGACCTGATTTTTATTTCCTTGGCACGCGAAAGACTTGTTGATATCTTAGTTTGGTGAGGAAAATCCGGGGACGTCTTTTACCATTAAGATGAGATCTGATCTCTGTTCTCAATCTGATCTTGCATTTTTTCTTCCTGGGCATGCAAAGAACAAGATTGGACAGATTAGGGGCGGAAGTGGTTGGTGAGTAAAAGCAAGAGTGATCTACTAGAGGAGGGAGTTGAATGCGGGAGATGTTCGAAGAGATATACCCCCTGAGGACCTGACAAATTTTTATAGATTTGATTATGGGAATCATGATCAGGATCATGACGAGCATTGGTACACTCAATGTTTGGGTTTTTGGGGGGAAAAATCTATTGTAAAATGTTATAAAATGGCATGATTTTTGCTGTGAAAAGGGTTGGAAAGTTGGAGTGTTAGAGGTCAGAAATAATTTTCTAAGAGAAAAACTTGATAGAACCCGTTTTTCTGAGAAACTATCTGAAGAAACCTATTTATCTCATTGTGTTTAATTTGATCATGTCAAGGTGGTTGCGAGTGTACAACCATTGACAAGCTTTGAGATTGTTCGAGAAACTTTCCCCTACTGATAAATTTAATCAAACTTGAGTTAATCTGTGTTATTTTTGGGAAAAATTTGTGTTTTCTTCATTTCTGAATGTCTGCAAGTAGTTTTTCTTGTTCCCAGTGCATTTTTACATTGAAATCTGTGTGAATCACACAAGATCTTATCTTTGTGATAGTTTGGTGGCATTTGCAATTTCATTTATTAGAAGAGATTTCATTTTATAGTGAAATAAACAAATTTAAAATCACTGTGACTCCTAACATGACTATAAGATTGTTTGTTAGCCTTTGAGGGTATCTTAGGCATGAAAAAACAAAGATTGATAATGTTCAGTTAACTTTTCCAATTTGAGCCTTCATTTTGGATCCTTGAAGTTTGTGTGAAAAGTGGTGATCTGGGCCTCCATTGAAGCACATATTCTGGTTAAAGGAACATCCTAGCTACTCTGAAGCATTCTGGTATTTGAGCTCTCCATTTTTGTAAAAGTTCTTAAAGATTTGGTATAATCAACTTTATCTTGCTTCACCTCCCACCCAAAATCATTCAAAAACAATTAATCCTACCCATACTACCCCTGTTTGTCCTATGTGTATACATATGCACAATTTCTATTACCAAAACATGTAGAAACACTCAGGTTTTCATTATATTTAGTGGCCTGAACCTTGTTTAGAAAATATCTCCATTATCTTGAGTGACAACTCGTGAGAGTTAGGTTTTGTTATATTGATCATATTTTCTTCAAGGTCTTCTTAAACACTTCACAAGGAAGGAATTCCCCATCTCCTCCATAAACAACAGACTACAAAAGGGTTCTCTCACCTTGGTTGAAAGGCACAACCATAAAGTAGTGAGGATAGATCAAATCCTTTTCAGGGTGCTATCCATTTCTCCACATCTAAGTGATAGAGGGCCATTTAGATCCCATCCCTGGCTACAAAATGACTCACTATGATCTATCTATCTCTACGATTCCTATCAAACCTATGATGCTACTCAGAATTTGAAGGATAATGAATTTGGGTACTAACAAACCGGATGGATATGAATAAAACTGCAAGAGGATTTTGTAGGGCCCTTGAATTTTTTTCCAAGTTAGTATTGAAGAGCTTCAAACTTTCATTGAACGACTACATAAATCTAACCTAAATAGTCAGAGTAATAGACTAAATTAGCATTCTATTTCTCACATATAAAATGAATTTATGTCTTCAAAAAAGAAACAATGGGTGAATGCTCAATCCAAAAATAAATTACAATTCTAAACGAGTTTCAGGCTCAATTATCAATACTTCGTTGTAGTTTTTCTTGCCAGTATGCTACTTTTGGAACTACCTAGTTTGATTTGTGAAGTTGAAGCAGCTAGGATTAATAAAAATAATCAACTTGGCATGTTGTCCTTAAGATTATCCATGATTCTATCAACAACATCACATAGATCTTCCATTCCAATTAATTTGTGATCCTTCCATGATTCCCATTTTTCCTTTTCTTCTGCTCATATCTTTTCTTTAAGTTCTTCCAGATGTTTTTAGGTAATCAAATTGACTCTTTATGACTTTCAGGAGGCATTTCTTCTTGAATCATAGTGACATCTTCACCTAATTGTTTTTCTTCACAATGTTCATTGTCATCTAAAGTTGAAGACTAAAAATTTATATGGCCTTTGACTTCTTTTTGGGCACAAACAACCTTTTGTAATGTCCAAAAAAATTTAGGCTCTTCATTCTCTGTTTGATTGAAGATATTCATTCTTTCAAAATGAACAGTTGGAACATTGGTGGTCGCCCCCAAAAAAAAAAAAGTTCATAGTCTACATAGTTGCATCATGTGGAAAAATCATTGAACATTGGTGGTTTCGTCCACCCGTGCTTTCGGGTTACCTCGTCCAGGCGTAGTCCCTTAAGAGCCCTAAGGCCAAAACACACTATATCTTCGATGAAGTGATTTCTCAGACTTTGTGTCACTTAGAGATGTCTCGTTAGATCTGAGACCTCCATGTTAGGGCCCCCTACGAAATCCTCTCTCAGTTTTCTCCATCTCCATTTGATTCTCTCACTATCATATTGTTTGCAAACGTGTGAAATAGTGTAGTCTGAGTAAGTGTAAGGCTCCTAGATGCTGTATTTTACAAACAGTAGCTTGTGGGATTGAACTGTCTAGGCCAACACATCCAAATGGCCTGGTGAATGCTAGTGGAGGATTTTTTTTGGTTCCCTATGCTCCCCGTGATTTCGAGCTGCCTCGTTTGGGCGTAGTCTCTTATGAGCCCTGAGACCAAAACACCTTATATCTTTGACATGTGAGTTCTCAGAATCCATGGTACCTAGAGACATCTCGTTAGATCCAAAACCTCCATGTTGAATCCCTCTAAAAAATTCTCTCATGGTTTTCTCCATCTCCATTTGGTTCTCTTGTTGTCCTATTGTTTGTTAACAAGTGAAATAGTGTAGTATGAATCAGTGTAAAGCTGCTAGATGCTATATTTTGCAAATGGTAGCATGTGGGACCGAACCATTTGCACCAACACATCTGGATGGCTTGGTGAACACTATTGGAGGATTTTTTTTTGGTTCCTTATGCTACCCGTGCTTTTGGGCTACCTCGTCCGGGTGTATTCCCTTAAGAGCACTGCGGCCAAAACACGCTATATCTTCGACGAGTGATTTCTCAGACTCCGTGGCACCTAGAGATGTCTCATCAAATCTGAGACCTCCACATCGGGGCCCTCTATGAAATTATATGACAGTTTTATCCATCTCCATTCGGTTATCTCATTTTCATATTGTTTGCAAACGCTCAAAATAGTCTAGTCTGAGTCAGTGTAAGGCTGCTAGATGCTGTATTTTGCAAACGGTAGCTTGTGGGACCAAACCGTCTGCGAAAACACATCCAGATGGCATGGTGAACACTAGTGGAGGATTTTTTTTGGTTCCCTATGCTACCCGTGCTTTTGGGCTACCTCGTCTGGGTGTAGTCCCTTAAGAGCCCTGAGGCCAAAACACACTATATCTTCGACGAGTGATTTCTCAAAATACATGGAACCTAGAGACGTCTTGTCAGATCTGAGACCTCCATGTTAGGGCCCTCTACAAAATCCTATCATGGTTTTATCCATCTCCATTCGGTTCTCTTTTTGTCCTATTGTTTGTAAACGCACGAAATAGTGTAGTCTGAGTCAATGTAAGGCTGCTAGATGCTGTATTTTGTAAATGGTATCTTATGGGACTGAACTAACTACACCAACGTGTCAAGGTGGATAGGTGAATGTCTGTGGAGGTTTTTAATGGTTCCATATGCTCCCCGTGATTTCGGGATACCTCGTTCGGGTGTAGTCTCTTAAGAGCCTTGAGGCCAAAACACGCTATATATTCGATAGGTGATTTCTTAGACTCCGTGGCTCCTAGAGATGTCTCGTTAGATCCAAGGCCTCCATGTCGAGGCCCTCTATGAAATCCTATCTTAGTTTTCTCCATCTCCATTTGGTTCTCTTACTATCCTATTGTTTGCAAATGCACAAAATACTGTAGTTTGAGTCAATGTACGGCTGTTAGACGCTATAGTTTACAAACGGAAGCTCGTGGGACCGAACCAACTACGCCAACATGTCGGGGTGGCTAGGTGAATGCTATTGGAGGATTTTTTTGGTTCCCTATGCTCCCCGTGCTTTCGGGCTACCTCGTCCGGGTGTAGTCCTGTTAGTGTAGAATCACAACACCCCTAACTGAGCTCTAAAATATCTACTTTTCTAAGGTAGGTTCATTTGGTGTGGTTGCATAACATTGAACTTTCCCCAAGGTGTGGGACCTTAAAAAAATGGAAAAGCTCTCCATATTGAAGGATGGTTTCTTATTCCTCTATTCAGGTGCATACGTGAGGATTTATAGAGGATCTATTTCTTATACCTAGTCTAAACTTGCCAAGGGGACAGGGATAAAAGAATATAGGAAATAAGAAATAACTACACTACTAGGTGATGCACCAAAGGAATGATGAACACTTAGTTTACCTTTGACATGACCAATAAAATTCATATAATAAACAAACACAGATAGCCATATCTGTAATGAGAGACCAGATAGAAGCAAAAGAGACAAGAAGGATCTAAAATCGATCACAAACATATTTTATTTATCTATCGATTGATACAGTTCATTATAGAATAACCGATAGGTAGAAATGTATTAAAATGTTAATGGAAGGCTTGAGCCCCAAAAATACTTTGCTAGAAGGAGAAGGGAGCTTGCAAAACTAAGAATATACAACCCTTTACAATGAATCCTGCTCCCGTCTTTATAGATTCAGCCTAAGAGAAGAAGGAGAAAGAGAATCGAGAAAAATAGGTTATAGCTCAACCACCACTGTTAATGCCTCTGATGAAATCTGCCCCTAAATCTATCTTTGTTGCATCGATCCTTAGTTCGACATCTTGAAGGGAGAGGAAATGATGGAAATAGATCGAATCCGATTTAGTTGTTGAGATTGGTGGATCCTGCATTGAAAACTCAAAGACGTTTTCCTCCATTTCCTTTACCTAACCTCCTCAAAAATAAAGTCTCAGACCTCCATTGCATGGGTGCCCTGAGTTGAAATATATGCCCCTTCGAAGTTTTTATTGAATTCGTATAAGTGGGCAGGAAAACCATTTTGAAAAATAGGCCCCTCTTTAAGATGGGACACGTGGCAGTCTTTGGTTGGCTGGAAAGATGTGCTCCAACTTTTTCCTCTATGCCTTTTGAATGAAAGGGAAAATTTCACTTTTCTCCTCGATTCCCCGCCTTGGCTTTGACTTGGGTCTAAGTACCGAATTTTTCCTTGGGTGGAGTTGCAAGCCATTTTGAAACTTTTACTCCCTTTTGAGGTAACAAGGGGTGAAAATCAACTTTTTCCCCGACTGTCTGCTTTCACCTGGGACACGTGTCACTCTGGCACTCGTTCAGGAACCTTTTCTCCATTTTACCCTTGAAACAACACCCTTAAGACACTTGGCAACCTCCACCAGTCTGCTTATGCATTGACTATTCAACTAACCTTGACCCCCTCTGAGGTACATGTGGAGGCACCACGCTTGTTTGCAAACCTGACCCAAAGTTACCTTTGGAGGAGCATTGAGTTGACACTTGTTGGCCTCCGCTACTGTGTGGAATTTTCAACGGTTCCTCTCATTTTTAGGCTTTGGGCTACATGGTGAGATCGCGCTCATTTGGGTCTCCGCCTTTAGATCAACTCTGAGAGAAGCATCGTTAGGACATGTGGTCTCTTCCACTGCCTCCTCCATACTTAGTTGTTTTTTGGGCCTTTTGTGAATTGTTTCGAGCTCGAGGACGTCAAATATTTGTCGTTCTTATTTTTTCTTGCTTCTGGCTCCTTTGTAGAATCTTTCCTGCTTGTCCAACCCTACTTTTTTATGGTTCTGCCTGCTTGTAACTTGGAGAATGGATTTAAAGTGTAGAGATGGCCCGACAGAGTCACTTCTTTTTGTACAAGATCCTTTACTCTTTCTTCATCTCAACCACTTCATTGCTGAATCTTTTTTGCAACCAATTATAGGGTTTGAATGCGTTCTCTTGGGTTCCTTCTATGTAGGGTCATGATTTGATCTAATATTTAGCTCAGAGTGAAATATGAATAACAATTTGGTGACTCACAGGGGCATCTGCTTGCTAGATGAAGAGATCAGTTGCCTTGTCGTATTTGTTGGGTGTGGAGTCAAGAATAACAGGTTGGTACTATTTCTACCTCTGGTTCACGGCCCAGCCACCTGTGATCTCAAATTTTATAAGAAAATATCGAAATGAATATTTCTGAGAGTAGAAAATTGTTGTAAAACATGGCTTCATTTGTTTTTTCTGAATGAACTGAACAAGAGCAACAAAACAACACCACGACTATGTACAAAAAATAAATCATACATGTTCCAAAATGGAACATGCAGAGTGTGCAAAGCACTTAGGAGAAAATAAATCTACACTATAACAAGACAATGTGTAGAAGCACTTAGAGGAAATAGAAACTAAACTAATATGTGCAAGGTGAGATCCTTCCTTCTAATAGCAATGTTTAAGATAGATTCCATTCACTGGAATCTGTAACTCTTTGCCCTCCAATGTAGACAATTGGAAAGCATTACTACTTTTGCATCTTGTTATCATATAGGGGCCACTCTAGATGGCGTCGAACTTAGAATGTCTCCTTGGTTTTGCTTAATCTTCATCCCATTTCAAAAATAGGTCTCCTTCCTGAAAGGTCCTTGCTCTAGCCTTCTTGCCAAAGTATCTTTTAATTGAGGCCCGATCCTTTTCCATTGTCTAAAGTGCATGCTCTCTAGTTTCTTCTAATTCCATCAACTCTACATACCTGGCCTTCATTAGTTCAAATTCAAACATCTCTAGCTGTCTTAGGAGTTCCAATGCTAGAAACTCTAGTGATATAAGAAATACTGCATCCTTCCCATAGAAAATATTGCCTCCTTCCCATAGAAAATATTGAATGGGGAGCTTCCTGTAGATCTTTTGGGTGTTGTCCTATTAGCCCATAAGGTCATTTTGAGCTTTGTGTGCCAGGTCCTCTGATTCTCATCAAGAGTTCTTCTAATGATATTTAGTAGGTTCTTGTTTGTGGACTCAGCCTAGCCATTACCTTGAGGGTATAGTTTGATGAAGTGCTCAAATAAGTCCCATTCTTGATGGTCCACCCTTTGATCTTGGAACCTATAAATGCTAATGAATTTTCTGATATGATGGTGGCTGGCACTCCAAATCTGGTCACTATCCCTTCATAGAAATCTAGGATACTAGAATCATTTGCTTCCTTGAGTGCTACTGACTCGGTCCATTTGGTGAAATAATCTGTCATTGTCAGGATCCATTTGTGACCTTGGCTTGAATTTGGATTGATGACTCCAATGAAATCCAATCCCCATTGCATGCAAGGTTGGTCAACTGAGATTGGGTGCAATGGAAGTGCTGCTAGCCTTTCCTTTCCTTTGAAGAATGCACAATTCTTGCGCCTTTTGATCCATGTGTGGCAGTCACTAAACACTCTGGGCCAATAATATCCTGCTTTCATGATTTTGAGTGCTATTACTCTTGGAGAAAAATGGCCTCTAACTACTTCAACATGGAATTCTTGTAGCACTCCCTCCACCTAATCTGTCCCAATGCATCTCAACATAATGCCATTGATGTCCCTCTTGAACAAGCCACCATCAATAAGAACATATGGGATGGCCTGTAGCCTGAAATGCCTTCTTTTTGCTTTCCTCATAGCTTGAGGAAACATGCCTGTTCGAAGGAAGTACACCATGTCTTGGGTCCGACAAGGAGCAAGTACATCATCTCTCCCTTCTTCTTGATCATTTTGTAGAACAAAAACAACCTCATTTTCACTGTTTGTTTCATCTTGTTAACCTAAGGCTAGTTGTTCACATAACCACTTCCCATAGACCAAATTGGTGACCTTGATATCAATGTCATATTCCATGACAAGGGTGATCCATCTTGCACACTTTTCATTCAAGTCCTTGCTGAGAAGGAATTCTTTAACTCCCGAATGGGAGACCAATAGCTAGATTTTTTTGTTTGAAACCAAATGCTTAAATTTCTTCAATCCTCTGATTACCACCAGGATCTACTTCTCCATGAAGAAGTACCTCACCTCATAATCTTCCAGACTCTAGCTGAAGAAAGCAATTGGCTATTTTGTAGTTTCTTTGTTCTGCTGCACCAAGATTGTAGATATTGTGTCGCTGCCACCAAAGGCATACAATATGAAATCTTTGGAGAAATATGGGTTCACAAGAGTTGGGGCTTGTGATATGGCTTCTTTGATAGCCTCAAAACTTTCTTTTCCTTCAGCTTTCCACCTGAATGTTAAGCTCTTCTTTAGCATCAACGTTATTGGTAAAATGGATTTTTCCCAAGAAGCTTTGAAGAGCCTTCTTGTGACTTAGCAATGGCAATGCTCTTATTGCTTGAACTCTTTTAGGGTCAATTTCCAATCCTCCCTTTGATATGATGTGGCCTATAATCTTGCCTTCATGGGCCAAGAATATGCATTTTTTGGGGTTCAGTGACACCCCAAAACTCCTGCATCATTGGAACACCTACCTTAGGTGGAAGAGGTGATCTGATGCATTTTTGGAAAACACTGCAATGTCATTCAGATAGATCAACACTATTTTTTTGATCAACCCCTTGAATGCCATATCCATTGCCCTTTGAAAAGTGGCTCTGGCATTGGATAATCCAAATGGCATTTTACTATAGGCATAGGTGCCCCATTTGGTAGTGAAAGTTGTTTTGAATTGATCATCTTCTTTCACCATGATCTGGTTGTACCCTGAGTAGCCATCTAGGAGGGAGAACCTTTATGACCCAGACACTACTTGCAAGATCTACTCCATTGAAGGGAGTGAGTAGTGGTATTTGAGGGAGGCTCTGTTCAAATCCCTGAAGTCAACACATAGCCTGATTTCTCCATTTTTATTCCTGACTGGAACCAGATTTATAACCCATCTTGAGTGTTTGATTGAAAATATGATGCTTTCATCTATAAGCTTGTTTAGCTCCTTCCTCATTAGAGTCTCTATAGGTGGGTTGACTTGTCTCTGCTTCTTCCTGATGGGTTGAGCAACATGATCTAGTTCTATTATGTGTTGTGATAGCTTGGGATTGAACCCCCTTAGTTATTCATAACTCTAAGAAAACACATCAGGGAATTCTTGGAAAAGTTGTATGAATTCATACCTTTTTGACTTGGTGGCCACCTTGCCAATTTGAAGTGTTTTGTCTTCTCCAATGAGGATTGAATCTGAATCTTCTCCTTTGATCTGCATGTTAGCCTTCTCCTTTCTGAACTGATCATTAGCATTAAAAATAGATTCTAGTTTCACTAAGCATTTAGGGAGCTTATTTATATGTAGATGTACTATCTGATTCCCATATTTCTACTCTAGTCTACTCTGGTTTCTAGCTGAGAATTCAGCTTCTTCTTGTAGAAAGTTAATGATCTATTGATCATTCTCAAACACCTACCGGCATGTATTATTATCTGGTACCGCTGGCCTCACAACCACATGGATATGCAGTTGTTCTCTAACCCTTTTGATGATGTCAACCACATCAAATGTTGCTCCAATTGCTGCAAGTCTATCAACAACTTCATTTTCCTTCCTGGGTATGGACACAATGCTAAAGGCCTCAAAATCCTCCATGAGATCCCATACCCTACTCTTGTAGTTTTTTAGCAGGTCATTTTTGATAGCATTAAGTCCTCTGACCTGATTGGAAACCAATTCATTGTCACCGGATACTTGCAATATTCAAATATTCAGCTCAGGGCGAAATATGGATAACAAGTCCCTTAAGAGCCCTAAGGCCAAAACACACTATATCTTCGATGGGAGATGTCTCAGACTCTGTGACACTTGGAGACGTCTCGTTAGATTCTAGACCTCCATGTCGGGTCCCTCTACAAAATCCTCTCATGGTTTTCTCCATCTCCATTCGGTTCTCTCGTTGCCCTATTATTTGTAAACATGTAAAATACTGCAGTTCGAGTTAGTGTACAATTTCCAGATGCTATAGTTTGTAAATGGAAGCTCGTGGGACCAAAACCAACTACGCGAACACGTCGGGGTGGCCATGTGAATGCTATTGGAGGATTTTTTTTGGTTCCCTACGCTACTTGTGCTTTCGGGCTACCTCATATGGGCGTAGTCCCTTAAGAGCCTTGAGGCCAGAGCATGCTATATCTTCAACGAGTGATTTCTCGGACTCCGTGGCACCTAGAGATTTCTCATCATATCTGTGACCTTCACATAAGGTCCCTCTATGAAAGCCTCTCGTGGTTTTCTCCATATCCATTTGGTTCTCTCACTATCCTATTGTTTGTAAATGCATGAAATACTGCAGTCTGAGTCAGTGTATGACTGCCATACACTATAGTTTGAAAACGGAAGCTCGTGGGACCAAACCAACTACACAGACACGTAGGGGTGGCCAGGTGAATGCTAGTGGAGGATTTTTTTTTTGTTCCCTATGCTACCTGTGCTTTCAGGCTACCTCGTCCAGGCGTAGTCCCTTAAGAACCATGAGGCCAAAACACACTATATCTTCAATGGGTGATTTATCAGACTCCATTGCACCTAGAGACGTATCGTCAGATACGATACCTCCATGTTAAGGACCTCTATGAAATATTCTTGTGGTTTTCTCCATCTCCATTCGGTTCTCTCACTATCCTACTATTTTCAAACGCGTGAAATACTGTAGTCTTAGTCGGTGTAAGGTTGTCCATGTCCAATCACCTGAATAATATAGGTGGTTCATACAATATAGGTGGTGAAATGAGAATTTTAATAAGATATTTTTACAATATAGGTGGTGAAATGATAATTTTTGTTTTTTGTTCATTTCTAATATTTAATTTCTCTTAGCTTCACTTAGCTTCGAGAATAATAAATTCTCTACTGATAGTGCTAACCACATGAAGGTGAAAGCTTTTTTGGTACCACTAACCTACATAAACATGTTAGTAAGCAATTAAATAGAATTTTAAATCATAAAAAAATTAAACAAAATCATTTAAGTAAATATTCAAATTAAATTCATGAAGAACATGCCTTTGCAAATTCAATCCAATGAACTTCAAGGATCAACTCTATTCTTGACAGAAGCAAGAATTACTTCATGATTTGATTCACGAACCTTCCACAGTTTCTTATTTGATGGCCAACTTCAATATTTGATCAATTTAATATTTTTTGCAAGGACCAAATGTGAATAGTGAATTATCTTCCAATGTACTTCATAGTCTTCAAACAACCAAATGTTTGATTTTTTGATAGGATATCGTCGAAGCCAAGTTCCAGTGACTACCACTGACCCAGTGGGATACTCAAGGTCTTCACCATCAATGACTATGGAAGTCAATTTTTTTCCCCTCCACACAACGAGGCAAGAAGTAGTCTGTTCCCTCTTTGTTAAATTCCATCGCAACAACTGCAAAAATGTGCCCTGTGTATCACAAAGTAAAACTGTTTTGTCAATTTAAAAATACATTAAGAGTTGACCATTTAATAATTTATAAATAAAAAACATGGCATGTACATATATCTATGTACCTTATTGCACTAAATCAGAGACTTGGTCAAAGTCAGGTGATGTTGTCATTTGATCTGAAGACCCTGCAAGTTGTAATGCTTGTGGAACTTGATGTGTGTCGAGTGGAATTAGAGGTCTACAAGTCCATTCATCCACCCACTGTTGTGACTCACATTCATTCCACACAAAATCAATGCATGATATACAAAAACATGTCATGCACCTAGTATAAATAGTCCAAGCATTCAAATCTGAACTATGGAATGAGTGCATATCACTTGATCCTGTAACTGTCATACAATCTTCAAAGTTTTCTAGATGTTGTTCCTCTATCAACCCAAAATATATATGAACCGTTAATCTCTCTTGAGATTCATGGCCCATATTCTTGACACACCAATCAAAAATATTTTTTGCATATGTAAATTTAGTACCATCCTTAAATTTTAACTCTTCTCTTGCAAGTGCTCTTTTCACACATGCTCATGTACCATCATGCTCTCCTTTTCCATGCCCTGCTTTAGTAAAACTCTAGATATGTTGTATATTTGTTTCTTTTTGCATCTTGCTTAGCTAATAAAACATCCGTGCATTCTTGAATTATGATGTGCAGTTGTCTGACCAAATGTAATGCTGATAGAAACTAATGTTCCTCTCATTCAAGTTCACATAAAACACCTAGAAACACCATTGTACATATTTTGTAGAATGTGTCCAATCATTACTAATGTAGAAATGATACTCTCTTAATACTTTTCGATCTTGCTCAGTGCTTTTAGGAGAGTGCATGGACGCTATATGCATGAAAATAGAAACTTGCACCGAGTTATAATATTGACACTGAACCTCCATTTGTGGCTGCAATGTGTAATTCTTTATGAATTCAACTACTAAAACAATAGTAACAAGTGGGAATGTGTCCTTGCTTATGTAGTGCCCACTTCCCTTTGACACCTTTTGATACTGGTCTTGATACTGTTGATTACATTATGGACATTATTATAGTTTTGATTTAGTATGATGTTAGATATTTGATCATGGATTATTGTTGATCTTGATTTGGTTATGATGCATGATGATTATTAGAGACCACTTCATATGTGGATGATGATATACTATTTGACATGGATATATTTTGAATGTTGTTCGGACATGTGATTTTTGGATATTGTGAGTAGATGTAGAAAATAGACATTATATGATGATGATGTAGTTGTTGATATAAATTGTAAGTGATATGGCTGATTGCCTTGATGTTGTTGTGATTCATATGTATAAATGACTTTGTGATTATATTTATATCATGTTGGATGTTCTGATATGGCCATGAGGCTGAAGGAGGTATTTGTGTTTTGCAGGTTAAAACATCACAACAAACATTGGGGGATTGGAGACCAATCACTTTAGAATTCTAGATGAATTCAACAAGGTCACCATGGCAACTTGTTTTATTGTGTTTGTGTTTGATTGTTGTTAGGGATTCCCACGGGGGGATCACCTTTAAATGTGACCATGAGTTTTATGTTTTTGTTCATGTGGTTGTTTTATTGTATGTGTTTTATTAGTGATGTGTCCCTTTCTTTTAATTAATTAAATTGTGGAGAATTAATGTGAGTAATCATTTTGTTAAAATAAATAAATAAATCAAATTGGGATATGAGAAAATAATTATAAAAGTTGTTGGCTTTGTATTAAATATGCAAGAGATGCGTAAGTATGTGTAAGTCAGATTTTGGAGTATGAAACACTCCACCTTCTTGGAAACTCGAATTGTCCTTGGAGGCTGTTTTTGGAGGCTTGTGGGACAAGTAAAACTTGTCCCATACCTCTTAAGTTTATTTACTAACCATACCTATGGTTGGAAGGTTTTTTTAGACCCTTTTAATGCATTTTTTTATTAATCATGTTGCATGTTTTAATTTCACTTTCTTCATGTTTTAATTTTGTAGTCCTTTGGGGTGTGAGCTTTTGGAGTGTGTAAGTTTATTTGTCATATTTTCACCCACCTCTTTATTGTGCTTTGGAGAATGAGTTTGAATTTTGTGTTGGAGTTGAGGATGTGTGATGTGGCATTCTACATGGATCCACATCATCCTCTTCTCTTCCCTCTTCTATAAAATTCAAACTCATTGCCTTGTTTTAGGTTGTTGAACTTTGCATACTTCCTTTTTGGGGTGTATTTTTGCTGTGGGGAGCTCTTGTTGACTTGGAGAGCATTTCATACTTAGAGATTGTGGATTTTGTAACTGTATTTGACATTAAAAGCTTGTTGTGTTAGAATGAAAGCTACCATGGAGAGGTAGGAGCTTAGATCTTTTTTTATGATGTTATTCTTTTTGTGTTTGTGTGAATGGTGAATGTTCTGTTTGTGTATTGGATTTTGGGTAGACTGCCATAGTTATGGTGTAGGAGAAGGCTATGGGGAATCCTTGTGGGCGGGGGGGGGGGGGGGGGGGGGAGGGGGCGCATAAGGGAACACCAGTGGCATAAGATTATTGTGGAGGGAGTTTGGGTTTGAGATCCACCATGGAAAATAAATAGCTTGCATTTCTTACTTTGTGGGGGGCATAAGGAAAATTGTGGGAGGAATAAGGAGGGATTATGGGGGGACATAAGGATATGTGTGGTGAATTTTATTGGAGGTTTGTTACAGGTGGATACCCAATTCCCATTGGGAGGCATAAGTAGCTTCCCCCATAGTTCTTGCTTCTTTGGCTTGCATGATAAAGCCCGAGTTCTATTTTAATGTTTTAAATGCAGTTGTAAACTACTGTCTTGTGTTGAAATGTGTTTTAATTTGAAATGTGCATGTTGAAATAATGCTTTGTGTATGTTTTGTGGAAGCTTATTGTTGCCATGAGTTGAAATAAATTTCCTATTGCATTGTGGTTGGGGCTTGGGGGCCAATGATGAAGGATGGATTCTCCTTTCATTGGATGTCTTGTTTGGGTGGAGAGCATTGCCTTTTTACCACTTTTGTTGTGATCAAATTGGAAAAAAGGGAACTTTGCATGTTGCTGTTCTAGAGCAGAGGAGAAAGACAGTTTGATAGTCCCTTGTGAAATAAATTCTTTTGTAACCTTTCCCACTTTGAAGTGGATGAAATTGTATATATTTTGTGAATAAAATATGTTTTTATTTGGTTATGAAATTTGTGAAGTGAAATGAAAAAGAGAGAGAATCTGTTTTTGCTTTGAAAGAATGTGAAAGAAAATGTAATATTTTGCTATGTAATCAATAAATGATTTTGGAAGGAATAAAATAAAGAAGTTGTAAAATTGCCTTGGAAATCAATGAATGAATGAAATGCTCTTTCCAAATTGTATTGTTAAATTAAATCTGATCATGCCAATGTTTTGGGAATCTCTGTTTGAAAGGAAGAAATGTATGCGGGAAAAATACAGTATTTTGCCTCTTTTGGAAATGTGTAAAATTGGAAATCAGAGTTACATTTTGGGATTAGAATGGTTTGTTTAAATCACTTAAATGTATTAGACTGGAAAGGAAATGAATCTCCATACTTGGAAGAAGAAATGAAAAATAGATCCCTCAATATTTGATCCCTGTCATTGTAAATTTAAAACTGGCAAATAATTTATTTAAAATGCACATTTCGAACCTGAAAACTATAATCAAAACTGAATTATTAAAATTTAGCATGCTATGATATCAATGAACTCAATTTGACAAAAAACACTTAAGGAAATAATTTAAAACATTGAAAAATAGGGCCCAAACCTTTCACAATTATTTTGCAGTCTTTTGTTTCTGTAAAATGTTAGAAAATTTGAATTTGAATCAATCAAGAAAAATCACCTTCCAAATACATCCTAAATAATTTCTAGAATAGTTCTCCATGTCTGTTTGGCATGTTGAGTGAAGGAGAAGATCAAATTTAACCAAATTTATAACTTAAAATTTACCAGTTTGCTTTTAAAAAAGACTGCATAACATTTTCATGAAATTGACCCCTTAAAATTTATGATAATCTAAAATTAATGATTAACGTGCAAAGAGTGCCTCGAGAGATTTCTAGAAAGTCCTCGTTTTCCCCAAAACTGAGCCTTCTATCAAAATTTATGGCCCTCTGAAGTTTTCCTTCCCTGGGCGGAAAATTTTCCTTAGCGGGCCCGTGGCCCGAAATTTTCCCTTTGAAAATCGTTAGAAATTTTTTAAAAAGATTTTTTTTTTTTGGAATTTTTTAAAAATTTCCTCCTCCACCTCGTCAGCCCATAGCCAACCAGAGGCTACCACGTGGCCCCATGGGGTGACAACCAGGGGGGGTGGGAACCCACACAACTTTATCCTTTTTGGAAATTTTGTTTTTGGAAAATTTTGCAAAAAAACTCCATGGCCCCGCACTCCTGCCCTTGCCTTGGGGAAATCCCTTCTGTAGATGTGTAGGCCCACGTGTCAAATTTATCCATTTTTCCTCCCCTCGGCAAAATCTTCCAAACTTCTCCGCTGTGTCACCCTTCCCTCGTTTCCTCCCTGCTTTGGCTTGGAGCTCGACGCGTGTCCCTGAGGGCACAACAGAGGCGCAACCGAAAAAGTTATTTTCACCCCCGTACGAGATTTTTTTTTTCAAAGTCTCCTCGCTACCCACCAAATCACCCTTTTGGGCAATTTTTCATCCCTGGGCATTCAAGCCCACTCTTTGGGGAAAATTTTCACCCCAAGGCCCACCGGCCCATAACTTGAGTTTTATAAGGAGTTAGGAGGACTTATTTATATCATCAGAAAGGTGAGAAAATTTACTATCCAATGGGAATGATTTAGGGAAATTTTGAATTAGTTAAGTGTGAGAAAAATCAAGTTGAAAATCTGAGCATGTTAGAGAGTGGGTATGCTGATAAATTATCCTCTGAACCTAACTAGAACTTCTAACCCTAAAATTTGGACCTTGTAACATCTGATAATTGTTAATAAAAGAAAAGTATGTTCTCGTAAATTAGATTTGTACTGGAACTTGCTAGTGATAGTTGTTGCCTTGCAACCTGGCTGTTGACACTTCTAATAAAAAAAATTATTCCATAATTTTCCTAACTAATCCTAGGTTGTTTCTTGGGTCTCAAGTGGATTGTTTTAGCAGGCATAACACTTGGTATCAGAGTAGTGGTTCAAAAGCTTGGACCATTGGGCACACTAGAAAACTTGGGACATGAAACTTAAACCTAGCACATTTTTTTAAAAATCTAGAAAACAACTTAGCTTAGAGATTGTATATTTTAGTAAACATGGAAATTGAATAATACTTAGAAAAATGAACTAACTCTTGCCTTGGTCTGTGCAGGAGGTGCAGACGGGATGAGGGGAATTTTCACATGGACCCATAATTACTACCACCAGATCAGGGTGTAGCAGCCATCCTACCCTAGATTTTGTACTCTTCAGGATGTTAATGCCGATCTACATGGAGGGCATGCAGCCAGCATAGTAGGGAGCCTTCTGTTGATGCTCAGACATCTCCTCGACCCAGTGAGGAGCATGGAGGAGAGAACTCCCATGCAGAGTCATCCAGGGCAGAGTCACCATAGAGGGGACAGGGTGACTGAGTTTTAGAGTGTAGAGAGAGGTCTCAGAGCCCTAAGCTTAGGTATGAGCATGCAGAGAGACCTAGAGGCTGTCAGACCATAACTGTAGATCACATCAGAGAGATTCTGAAGCTTTGACCCTCACATTATTCTAGTGACACCTGAGTGGATTTCAGGCAGAGGCCTAGCTAGTGAGCTTGAGCGGTTACTTCAAGCTTTGTCCTTTTTCTAGCAACACAAAAGCTCATGTTACGATCCATCTACTAAGGGATGGAGCAGGAGTATGGTGGAGGATAGAGGAGTAAAAGTTCCATGTTGATTCTGAGATAGTGACCTGGGAGCTATTTGAGGAGAGATTTAGGAGTAGATATTTGTCACAGAAGGTTCATACAGCAGCGGATAGATGAGTTTCATGACCTTCAACAGGCATCTCTTTCAGTAGCAGAGTATGAGAGTAGATTTTTGGATCTACTCTAGTATGTTGAGTACATGTAGGATGAGTAGGTGTAGATTCACAGGTTCATCCGGGGCCTAAATCTAGACATTGGAGGTGCAGTGTGGATCCATTATCCACAGACATTAGCTGAGGCTGTTGAGAAGGCCTATATAGTAGAGGAGACTCGGGGGAAGACCCAATAGGCTAGAGATCGAGTCTGGAGCTGTATATAGCAGATGCAGGACAGTAGATTGAGGGGGTCAGTACCTCTTCCTTGTGGTGGAAAGGGTTCAACATAGTCATCCTTTAGACCACAACAGTAGTTGCAGTCCCGCCCACCTCATAAACCTCCACAGAGAGCTGATGACATAGAGAGGTTGGAGTATGGGGCCTCCTCCTAGGGGTCCCATCAGGACACAGGGTGGACTTAGAGCTCAGTTAGGGGGAGCTCGCCAGTAGAGACCTCAGTAGACCACAACCAGATCATCAGGATCCACATCATAGACTTTTAGAGTACCTACTGGAGGTGCTACTCATTGGGGAGGATCAGGAGGATGTTTTGGTTGTGGTGTTACTAGACATTTTTGGAGAGACTGCTAAAAGAACCCTAACAACAAGGGTAAGACATAGATCTCAGAGCCAAATTTTGGTGACATGGGATGCAACCATAGGATTTATGCATGGTTGAGAACCACTAGGCCAAGCATCAAAGTACAGTCATTGATACTACATGTAGCATTGGGGGTATTCCTACCTCTGTATTGTTTGATTCTGGTTCTTACTGATTCTTTCATTGCACCATCTTTAGTAGAGTGATGTAGGCTGGTGGCAGTTAGCCAGGGTCATAGTTGGGATGTTGAGATGGCTTCTAGAGCCAAGATCTTTGTAGACTCCTTAGCCAAGGAGTGTGTAGTGGATTTGGGACCTTTCACCACTAGCTCAGATCTCTGTATCCTTCCTTTGGGCTTGTATGGAGTCATTTTAGGTATGGATTGGTTAGCTGCACACAGGGCCAGGATGGATTGTTACCACAAGACTATATCTTGTGCAGATGATCTGGGAGTTGAGTCGGTGATTTCAGGGGTTAGGAGACCCGTTTCTATTCACACCATCTTCGCTATACAGCTTAAGCGTGTGTGTGACAAAAGGGTTATCAGATGTATGCTGTTACAGTTAGTGACCAATCAGAGGATGGGTCTAGTGGACCATCGCTAGATGATCATCCCATTTTGAGAGAGTTTGCAGATGTATTTCTAGGGGAGCTACCTGGGGTTACCACCCCCACGTGAGATTGATTTTCATATAGATATAGTTCTAGAGAGTAGAGCCTATCTCACGAGCACCTTATCGGATGACCACCCCAGAGCTATGTGAGCTCAAGTTATAGCTTGAGGGCCTTTTGGAGAAAGGCCTTATCCATCCTAGTGTATCCCCTTGGGGTGCACCAGTGATCTTTGTGAAGAAGAAGGATGGATCCTTGTGGTTGTGTATTTATTACCACCATCTGAACAAGGTAATGATCAAGAATCATTATCCCCTTCCACATTGATGACTTGTTTGATCAGATGAAGGGAGCCACAAATTTCTCTAAGATTGATCTTCAGAGGTTACCATCAGTTGAGGATTTCGGAGGTGGATATTCATAAGACTGCCTTCTGTATGAGATATGGGCACTATGAGTTCACAGTGGTGCCTTTTGGTTTGACTAATGCCCCCACAGTGTTTATGAGTTTGATGAATGGGGTATTCAGGACCTTCTTAGATCGCTTCGTGCTCATCTTCCTTGATGATATTTTGATTTACTCACGTATGCGTGAGGAGCATGAAGGGGTACCTTTTCCAGGTTCTTCAGTGTCTTATGAGCAATAACTTTACGGGAACTTGGAGAAGTGTGCATTCTTTCAGATAGAGGTACAATATTTGGGTCATATCATTTCTGGGGAAGGTATCGCCATCGATCTTCCAAGATTAGAGCCATTATGGATTGGCCAGCACCCACTAGGGTGACTGAGGTGTGTAGCTTCATGGGATTAGCAGGATACTACAAGAGATTTTTTCAGGACTTCTCTCGGATTGCACACCCTATCACTTCCCTTTAGAGGAAAGGGAAGAAGTTTGTTTGGCTAGGACAGATGTGAGTAAGCCTTCAGGACATTGAAGGAGTGTCTCACTACAGCACCTATTCTCACAGTGCTGGATCCACATGGTGAGTTTTTCGTTTTACATGGATGCTTCCTTAGTAGGGCTTGGAGGTGTGTTGATGTAGGGGGACAGAGTAGTGGATTTTGAGTCTCACAAACTCAAGGATTATGAACTTAATTACCTAACTCATAATCTTGATCTTACGGAATTTGTGCATGCTTTAGCTTGATAGAGGAACTTTCTTCTTGGTAGGAGATTCACACTCAGGACAGATCACTTGAGTCTTCACCACCTCTTCACGTAGCCCAATCTCAATGCTCATTAATGGAGTTGGATGGAGTTACTTTATGAGTATGATATGGAGATAGATCATGTGAAGGGGAAGGATAATTTGGTAGAAGATGCTCTTAGCAGATGGAGACATGTGGCTATGGCCACTTCAGTGAGCACATATTTGCGGATCGGGATTCTTCAGCAACTTCCTCTTGATAGCTTTTACATTGAAATTCAAGTAGAGATCGAGTCTTAGAGACCCCTTAAGGGGAAGTTTGATGGATTTTTCATTAGAGGTAGATGGTCTCCTCAGGCACAAAGGATGGATTTATGTTCCTAGAGATTGAGGCTTGTAGGACACTTAGTAGAGGCACATCATGCACCCTATTCAGTCCATGAGGTGAAGAAGATACACGCCACCTTGAGATAGTTGTATCATTGGACAATACTTCATAGAGACGTGGCTCATTTCATGTCACAATGTTTAGAGTGTCAGAGAGTTAAGGCCAAGCATCAACATCCAACTGGTCTTATTTATCCTCATGCTATACCGGAATGGAAGTAGGACACCATTTCCATGGATTTCATTGTTGGGCTACCGATGTCAAGTTATCACCATGATACCATCATGGTCATGGTTGATTAATTTGACAAAAGTGGCTCACTTTTCTCTAGTGAATACCACTTATACAGCTAGAGAAGTGGCACGGGTATATTTGGATGAGATTGTTCAGGTTGTACGAGATTCCATGGAAGATCATTTATGACCGTGATCCTTTGTACGCTTCCCATTTTTGGACTACCATGCAGTATGCCCTCTGGATGACAATCAACTTCAGCATAGCATATCACCCTGACACAAATGGACAAACTGAGAGGTTGAATAATATTTTAGAGGACATTCTCAGGATGTATGTGATGGATCAGCAGTCTAAATGGGAGGAGTACATGTACTTAGAGGAGTTTTCCTATAATAATAGTTTTTAGAGTTCTATAGGCATGGATCCTTTTCAGGCTTTGTATAGTAGAGAGTGTAGGAAACCCCTTAGTTGGGATAGGTTAGAGAATGGAGTATCTCTTGGACCATCTCTTCTATAGGACATGGAGCAGCATGTGGTGTTGATCAGGTAGAGATTATAGGAGGCACATGACAGATAAAAGAAGTATGCATGGATCAGCATAGGATTGACCGTAGTTTTGATTTGGGCATGAAGGTGTTCCTTCATGTCAGGCCACACAAGATCCCTATACATTATGGAAAAGGTTCGAAGTTAGCTCCTATATTTTTTGTTCCTTTTTAGATCTTAGAGCGTATCAGCCCTTTAGCCTACCGTCTAGCATTGCCACCTAGCTTGTCTTGCGTACATGATGTGTTTAATGTTTCAGTTCTTATGAGATATATTACAGATCCTTCTCATGTTCTGGATTGGACATCACAGGTCATTAGAGGCAGGTGATGGTGGATCCCATTCACATCCTAGATCGCAGGATCCTTGGGCCTTTGAGGTAGAGAGGTTGATCATGTTTGGGTGCAGTAGGACAGATATGATGAGACTGTAGCTACATCGGAGGATGCTACCTTATTACAAGTTCAGTTTCCAAATTTGTTTGAGTGACTTCCAAAAGGAATTCGAGTCAAAGGGGAGGGGGGTGTAGTGCCCACTTCCCTTTGACACCTTTTGATATTGACCTTGATACTGTTGATTTCATTATGGAAATTATTATGGTTTTGATTTAGTATGATGTTAGATATTTGACCATGGATTATTGTTGATCTTGATTTGGTTATGATGCATGATGATTATTAGAGACCACTTCATATGTGGATGATGATATACTATTTGACATGAGATATATTTTGAATGTTTTTCAGACATGTGAATTTTGGATATTGTGAGTAGACCTAGAAAATGGACATTATATGATGATGATGTAATTGTTGATATAAATTGTAAGTGATATGGTTGATTGCCTTCATGTTGTTGTGATTCAAATGTATAGATGATTTTTTGATTGTATTTATATCATGTTGGATGTTATGATATGGCCACAAGGTCGAAGGAGCTATTTTTGTTTTACAGGTTAAAACAACACAACAAACATAAGGGGATTGGAGACCAACCACTTAGGAATTCTATATGAATTCAACAAGGTCACCATGGCAAATTGTTTTAGTGTGTTTGTATTTGATTGTTGTTTGATTTTTTCATGTGGTTCCTTGTTTTATTGTATGTGTTTTATTAGTGATGTGTCCATTTATTTTAATTAATTCAATTGTGGAGAATTAATGTGAGTAATAATTTTGATAAAATAATTAAATAAATCAAATTGGGATATAAGAAAGTAATTATAGAAGTTGTTGGATTTTGTATTAAATATGTAAGTGATGTGTAAGAGTTGTGTAAGTCAGATTTTAGAGTATGAAACACTCCACCTTCTTAGAAACTCGAATTTGTCCTTGGAGGGTGTTTTTGGAGGTTTGTGGGACAATAAAAACTTGTGCCATGCCTCTTAATTTTAGTTACCAACCATACCTATGGTTGGAGGGTTAATTTAAGACCCTTTTTAATGCATTTTTATTAATAATGTTACATGCTTTAACTGCACTCTTTTTACATTTTATTTAATTCAGTCTTTTGGGTGTGGTTTTTTTGGAGTGTGTAAGTTTATTTGTCATATTTTCACCCACCTCTTTATTGTGCCTTGGAGAATGAAATTTGACTTTTGTGTTAGAGTTGAGGATGTGTGATGTGGCAACGTACATGGATCCACATCATCCTCTTCTCTTCCCTCTTCTATAAAATTCAAACTCTTTGCCTTTTTTTGGGGCACATTTTTACTGTGGGGAGCTCTTGTTGATTTGGAGGAGATTGAAGAGAATTTCATACTTTGGCATTACTGATTTTTGGACTGTGTTTATTTGACATTTAAAGCTTGTTGTGTTGGAACAAATTCTACCATGGAGAGGTAGGAGCTCAACTCTTCATTTATGTTTTTATTTCTTTTTTGTTTGTGTGAATGGTGAATGTTTTGTGTGTGTTTATTGGCTATTTGGGTAGATTTCCATAGGAATGGTGTAGGAGAAGGCTATGGGGAATCCATGTGGGGAGGCATAAGGGAATGTTAGTGGAATCAGATTTTGTGGAGGGAGTTTGGGTTTGGAATCCACCATGGAAAATAAATAGCTTGCATTTCTTACTTTGTGGGTGGGCATAAGGAAAATTGTGGGGGGCATAAGGAGGGATTGTGGGGGGCATAAGGAAATGTATGGTGAATTTTATTGGCGGTTTGTTATAGGTGGATACCAAATTCCCATTGGGAGGCATAAGTAGCTTCCGCCATAGTCCTTGCTCCTTTGGCTTGCATACTAAAGCTTGAGTTCTATTTTAATGTTTTCAATGTAGTTGTAAACTACTATCTTGTGTTGAACTGTGTTTTAAATTGAAATGTGCATGTTGAAAGAATGTTGTGTGTATGTTTTTTGGAAGCCTGTAATTTCCATGGGTTAAAATACATTTCTTATTGCATTATGGTTGGGGCTCGGGGGCCAATGATGAAGGATGGATTCTCCTTTCATTGGATGTCTTGGTTGGGTGGAGAGCGTTGCCTTTCCCCCACTTTTGTTGTGATAAAATTGAAAGAAAAGGGAACTATGCATGTTGTTTTTCTATAGACAAGAAAATATAGTTTAACAATACCTTATGAAATAAAATCTTTTGTAACCTTTCCCACTTTTAAGTGGATGAAATTTGTATATATGTCTTGTGAATGGAAATATATTTGTATTGAGCTATGAAAGTTGTAAATGTGAAATGTGACAAGATTTATATACTTTGTTTTGTTCATTTGAAATAAAATGTAATATTCTGAAATCTAATTAATAAATGCATTTTGGAAGGAATAAAAGAAAGAAGATGTAAAGTTGCTTTTGGAAATCAATAAAGGATTGCAACACTCTTTCTCAAATTTGCATTGTTGCATTGAAATCTGATCATTTAAATGTAATGGAAATTTCTGTTTGAAAGAAAGGAATACATATGGAAGGAATACAGTATTACTTTGTCTCTTTTGAAAATATGTTAAAATTGGAAATCAGACTTTGCATTTTAGCTATTAGAATTGTTTGATTAAAAATCACTTAAATGCATTAGACTAGAATAGGAAATTAATTTCCACACTTGAGTGATGAAAAAATGACAAATAGATCCCTCCATAATTGATCCCTATCATTGTAAATTTAAAACTGGAAAATAATTTATTTAAAATGCACAGTTCAAACCTGCAAACTAATAATCAACATTGAACCCTTATAATTTAACATATTATGATTTCAATGAACTCAATTTGACAAAAAATACTTAAGGAAATAATTTAAAACATTGCAAAATCAGACCCAAACCTTTCACAGTTACTTGGCAGTCTTTTGTTTCTGTCAAATGTTGGAAAAATTCAAATTGGAATCAATCAAGCAATATCACCTTCCTAATACATCCTAAATACTTTCCTAGAATAGTTCTCCATGTTTTCTTTGCATGTTGAGTGAAGGAGATGATCAATTTGAACCAAATTTATAAGTTAAAATTTACCGAGTTTGCTTTTAAAAAATCGTACAGAAACATTTTCATTAAATTGAACACTTAAACTTTTTTAAAATCTAAAATTTATAATTTTTGTGCAAAGAGGGTGCCTCAAGAGATCTTTCCAGAAAGTCCTTTTGTTTGCCCAAAACTGAGCTTTCTATCAAAAGTTATGGCCATATGAAGTTTTCCTTCCCTGGGTTGAAAATTTGGGGGAAATTTTCCCTGGCGTGCCTGTAGCCTGAAATTTTCCCTTTTGAAAATACTTAGAATTTTTAAAAATTTGAAAAATGTTTGGGGAAATTTTAAAAAAATTTGCTCACTGCCGCCCTGCCAGACTCGTAGCCAATCGGAGGCTGCCACGTGGCACGGCAGAGGGTGACAGAACCGGGGGGGGGGGGGGGGGGTGGGGTGGCAAACCTTATCACATTTTTGAAAATTTTGTCTTTTGGAAAAAATTTGCATTTTTTCCAATCTATGGCCCCGCACTCCCACCCCGGCCTTAGAGAAACCCTTCCATGTAGATGTGCATGGTGCACGTGTGTCAAATTTACCCCCCTTTTTCATCCCCTCGGCATGAATTGTCTCAAACACCTCCGTTGCCTCGCTCGTCCCTCAATGTTTCCTCCCTGCTTTGGCTGGGAGCTCGCCATGTGGCCCTGGTGGCACCCGTGGAAGTGTGGGCAAAAAAGTTATTTTCACCCCCTCGCAAGAAAGAATTTTTTTTTTCAAAGTCTCCCCTGACCTTCCAACTCCCGTCAACCCGCCCTTCAGGGAAAAGTTTCACCCCAAGGCCCACCGACCCATAACTTGAGATTTATAAGGAGTTAGGAGGAATTCTTTATATCATCAGAAAGGTGAGAAAATTTCCTATCCAATGGAAATGATTTAGGGTAATTTTGAATGCATTAAGTGTGAAAAAATCAAGGTGAAACTATGAGTTTGTTAGATAGTGGGTATGGTGACAATTTACCCTCTGAACCTAGTTGAAACTTCTAACCCTAAATTTTGGACCTTGTGACCTCTGATAATTGTTAATAAAATAAAAATATGTTATAGTACATTAAAATTGTTCCAAAACCTGTTAGTGACAACTGTTATATTGCAACCTAGTTGTAGACACTTCTAATAAATAACATTTATTCCATAATTTTCCTAACTAATCCTAGGTTGTTTCTTGGGTCTCAAGTGGGTTGTTTTAGTGGGAATCATAGCTTAACATGAATTGTTCATCCCCAACCATCGAGCTCTATGTGTGTTCCTTGCATACTCATAAAAAATTTCCTCTCTGAATTTGACCATATATTCTGATACAGGTAATTGTTTTCTAACAAGCTCACACCTCTTAGATTCATTTCCATATTTTAATTGATATGCCCACCGATTTACATTTGGTGAAATCAACCAATTATTTTCCTATTGAATATGTACCCTCCTCATGGATATAAACTTTTTAGATTTGGCAAGCCACCGTATACATTGCACATTCCATCCAAACATGCTTTGTTATAAAAAAAATTGTCTTGTTGATTTTTCACAAAATATTTTTGGAATAAATTCCCTTGAATATTTTTGTGGGAACATTTAACCCACACTTTTGCAACATGATGTCAGTATGTAAAACACAACGTATTTGACAAAAAAACATCATAATGTATTGAAAATTCAACATGATGCCTGCAACAACAAGTGGTAGGTGAGTGATTAATTTTCACATAAAAGGGTTTGCTCATTTCAAAGAATTTTTGGCTAATGTTAATTTGTGGATTTTCATTCTTAAACTTAGAGAACAATTCTGTTTGAGTCATATCTAAGAAATGTTTTGCACACGATTCACAATTACAAGAACCTATTCTTATTTTTACTATATCTCTTCTATTCGATGAGCACCCTTTGTGTTCTCATTCCAAAAATTTTACAATTAATTATTTTTAAAATATCAGATGTATTCTTGTCTTTTCATGGAAGTTTTCTAGAGAAATCCCAATAGGTCAGTGTTATTGATTGACTCAAGACGTTTACGTCTTTCTATTAATTTCATTAGTGTTTTTCTGTTTAGCTTCAAAGCATTGCTTGTTTTTCTAATCAAGCGTTTATTAACTATTTTTATCACTTACTATACAATTAGTAAGTGCACACTATGTAGTAGTACTATCTTTGGTGCATCTTTTTCCACCTACAGTTTGGTATGCTTTATGTATGTTTTCAACAATTGACGCATTTTGATCAAAAAACATTAGACGTTATTAACCCTAGGGTCTTCATTATAGGTCTCATCTTAATTAATTTCATCAATGTAACAAATAATTGACATCTTTGTGTGTCATTTAAATTCTCAAAGTAATTATCCCAAACTCCACTAACTTTTCTTCTCGCATTTCTTTCAAACATTTTGTTAGGCATTGATTTTATAATGTTTCCATCAATTTTAATTAAACGAATTGGTTTTCTTCGCAAAATAGAAGGAGGTGTTCTTAGAGGAGAGATTCATTTACAAGGTTACTTTCTTCATTCAATTTTTTCATACAAATTTCGGGGTTAACATTTGAATTCTCAGGTAAGGGTTCAACAATTGGATTCATATCAATTTCTTCATCCATACCAACATTATCATTCAATTCAATATCATTATTCATTGAAAAATCATTATTCTCTACATTTTCATTTTGTATTTCATCCCCATTTTCTAATACATTACCTACATTTGATATAGCGGATGTATCTTATCCTGCTTGAAGTTTTTGCATTCTCTTCAATTTCTTTATTCTCTTCTCTTCCAATTGCTCCAGTGTCTTGTTCTTGACTTTCCTCTTGTCCTTAGCTCGACGTTTATCGCCCATGATTAGAAAAAATTAACTAGTTGGGTAGGGGACAAAATGAACTACTAAAAAATCATGCAAGAATGTAGAGAAAATTGCAGACAAAACATAATGTTTGCAGAATTCCCGTGAAAAAGATGAAAGGGACATTGGGGGGCCACAATATATAAACAAATAAAAATGCGTACATATTATAACGCGTACGTATTTTGTATTTTGTATTTTTCCAAGCCATGCCTCAAGGCTTGGGATCCAAACTGGATCCCAAGCCTTGAGGCATGAACCTATACAAATACAACAAACAACGTGTTTTTGCAAGAAAATGTAAAAATGTCACTTCCTCTATGATAAATCAAAATAAAACAATTGATCCATTTTGAAAAAATTATACCATGATGTAGAGCAGAGTTTCTTCTTTTTAAAAATATAATTTTTCAAATTTTCTGACTAATATAAGGTTTCCATATTATTTATTTTCTAACTATGCCTTTTTATAGCTATTCTTTGAAGTGTAAATATGTTTATCTTTCATGGTGTATCTTTTTTTTGGGTGATCGAAATTTAAATTTTTTTATACTAGCCCAAACTAGGCATAATTCTATACATACTAAAAAGAAAATTAATTTTTGATATTTTTTGAGGTAGTTAGGGGGGAGGGGGGCATGGTCGGAGCTCCGTTATTTTTTAAAACATAAAATTTATGTACTAGAAAAATCATAAATAAAAAAATATTCGCTATAATTTTTTTTAAAAAATGGAGCCCAAACTATATGCTCCTAGCTATCTTTCTACCAAATGGTTTTTAAAAATAGTAAATGGTGCTAAAAAATGGCGGGGGCACGAAAATCACTCTATTATATATTTTTTTTAACAAAAACAGGAGAATCTATTGGTATTTTAGTTGTTTGAATCACATAAACTTATCCATTTTCAATAAAATTTAGCATCTTAGAAACTAGACTCAAAATGCTACGATTCATATTTCTACAACATCTTCCAATTTTGAGTGTAACTATTTTGAAAAACTCATACAAGTTGAAGTTTTTTCTTTTTCAGAAAAATGCGTCCACTTAAGACCCCCTTTTGGCCCCCTAACTTGGTGCACTTACCCATCTATTCTTGAGGTAAAACAATCAGTTACTCTTTTGCAATATAAATTTGGTTGGGGCACACTTGGATTTTAATTAAATCCAATACAGATCACACTACAATGGGATCCGATAAGAGTGTTTTTTAGAGTATCTAAGATGACTCTGCTCTTTGGCCCCATCCAATCCTCTTGCATTCTTAAGCTATCACTTGAGGGAATTCATATCTATCTTATTATTCATTGTGGAACACATTAGGGGTTTCATTAGACGTCGTTATTACAAATTGTGTTGTATTGTTGTAGTTTTCAACATTGTGACAATGCTTTTGTTAGCATGTTAGTTTTTATTTTTATTTTTTTGTAATTTGTTATTGTAGACCAATTGTAGATGAATTATTAGCATCTTATTACACATATAAATTTGGTGTAGTTAATTTTTGTTCATATTGGGTTTGTTCGACATGTTTGTTTTATGTTTTTGAATCACTTGTACATATTGTGTTATCGTCGTGGTTTATTAAATAAGCCATGGTGTGTTTTCCTTTTGTTGTGTAGTTCAGTTTGTTTACCTTTATTTTTATTTGTGCTATTACAAGTACTATGTATAACATCATTTCTCCAAAATTATCAAAATAAAAAAGTAAAATAATCACAAAATCCTTAAAATTATATAAAAAATAAAAAACAATTTAACAAAACAACACAATCAGTGAAGTCAGACAATTCACTCCTACCCTTAGTGATCCTTCCAATCATACGACTATCACGATACATCATCTTTCCTTTGCATGTTAATATATTTTCCTTGGGCAATTCAAATTAATTATTTCCTTTGCAATATAACTTCGCTTGGGGAAATCTTGGCTCTCATTCCCTTCCCTGCATTTCATAAGTTTAATGTTTGAGGGAAATGGTCCTTTTTAGCTCTCGAATAAATTTTCAATGTGGATCCAACAAGAGTGTCTTTTAGAGTATCTAAGATTACTTTGCTCTTTAGTATGATCCTATCCCTATGCATTTCATAAGTTTAATGCTTGGGGGCATTCACATCTGCTTTACCATCACTGTGGCATGTATTAGGGCCATAGGTAATTATATTCTTTTAGAAATTGTGTTGCATTGTTGATATTACTTTTTGGACCAATTACAACTATTTTTTTATCATCTTGGATTTTTTATAGCCATCGTGCATACTTTCACGGTGTATATTGGGTTTGTTGTAATTTTTATCTTTTCCTCGTTGTATGTTTGTTTATCTTTTACACATAATGAGTTAAAAAACTTGATTCTCTCATAATCATGGTGAAAAATCTATTGTGCAATAGTAAAATAAGGTTTCCCTAAATTTAACTCTCCAAATGATGCTTATGCCATGAGCACAATCTCTCCCATCCTCATTCAAATTCCTTGTCTTCTTCTTATCAAGTGGTTTTTCACTACTTTGTTGCATCACTTAGCAGCTTGACGGGGCATTCCCTTACCATTCTACTTATTGGAGCATCCAAATGTTTCACCACATTCTGCTCAGTAGTCTGCATGTGTCTATTGTCTTTAAAATGTTATTAATTCATAATAACACTTTAAATTGGGGAAAATGTAGACACCCTAAAAATACATGCTTATTCCTAGCCTATCCTCAATTTATTTGCACCCCCCTTGAAATTAATCAATTCATACTTTGAAAATTTATCCCTTTTAGATTTATTTCAATTAAATCTATCATATTCATTTAGAATTAATCAAATTAATTCTATTATCTTTACATCCCCTTTAGAATTAATTAAATTAATTCTAGTTACACTTAAACATAATCTTACCCCCTTTAGCTAATTTAATTAAACATTTATTTAATTAAATGGTTAATTATCCTCTTACAAATCATAATTAATTAAATTAGTTATTTAAATAGAAATATTTCTATTTATCTACTCATGTTATATACGTGACAACAAAGTCAATTTTTTGGTCCCTTTGCAGCACAATTTATAACTCACTTCTAGAAGGGGGTGTGGGGGGGCTTGCCCCCCCACTCATGTCGCAGGGGGGTCCAATGAGGGCGACGACATGTTATGGAGCCCCCCTGGCGGGGGTTCATGGGAGGAGAACCCAAAGCAAAATTTAAGGAGTCAATCCCTTGTTTCTAGAAATACGAATTTAACCTAATTCTATTTTTAGGAAGGAAAATCATAATGGCATTTTTCCACCCTATTTTTAGGAGTCATAACTGTAATTTTCCAATTAGGTGTATTTACAGTTTTGGAGATCCAAAATAGCTCATAATGAGTTCACATGTAATCTATTCATCTTGAGTTAATAAAAGGTTGATATCTTGCACCGTGGATGTTCCCCTAAGCACTCATCTAGGGCTTTACCATATAAATATGGTGTTCATCTCTTGCATGTTTTATATTTTGTATATTTCTATTATCTCTATATTTATAAACAATTTTTTTTTATTAAAATTATTACGTATTCATTGCTGCAAAGTCTATGGTTTCCTAACAAGTCACCCTCCACTCAACTCTACTTCTAGAATCCTACAAAGGTGGGGACATCCAAGTTGCACATACAACCACCTTCCGAAATAAAATAAAAACACTCATTTCCCATGTAAAGCTATAACTACAAAGACCAAATATAATGGCTATTTCAAGAAATGAAAATTATGAACATGTAACCAATTCAAACCTTGATCCAATATTCATGGCCTATTCCTCCATTATAAATAACAGGACAATCCTTTGTAAATAATCCCTGGAAGCTTGGTGTAATCACAACCAAGTCCTGCCAAAATTACCATCTGCATCCTCGTGTCTATCTTCACTCATAAAATTATCGTTCATTCATTTGGAGACTAATTTAGAGCATCCACAATCCAACAACTATAAGATTATACAAGTTTAATACTTCAGCAATCTTATCGTTAAGGTTTGTAATGAAGATCTTGCAGAAATGTTTTCTTTCTTTATTTGTTTATCTTTCACTTCTGCTAAGTTTTTCACTGCTTACAATTACTTTATTTATATTCTAAACCAAAAATTTTAAATTTAGTACAATTAGTGTTAATTATATTAACTCTTAATTCTAATATTACAACATGATCTCTTCCCCCTTTTGTATAACACTATGCACAAGACTTCTAATTAAATCTTTGTACATTTTATCAATTAAATACAAATTTATTTGTGGGGTCAATAGTATATGCATGCCATCAAGATGAACCTATTTGATAAGAAAAATTCATGGAATTGAAGTATGTGATACTCCCACGTGAACTATGTGATAGTTTGCAAGGAGACAAGGGTAACATAAACTTAACCATATGAAATCTCCCAATCTTTCATTGAGTGATCAAGCCTACCACAAAGAATCTAATTATTCATGACATCCTTTTTAAGGTGTGTGTATAATATAGAGATGTCATGACGAGATTTGAACCTCCACTTATTTTACATGATCTTTTATGTTGATAAACACATTTCTAGGTTATGCTTTTGAAATAGAATTAAATTCATAAATATTTTTATGACTCTAGAATATATTCCAAACCTTTTGAACTCATCTTTATATGCCATAATACAAAAAAATCTGAAAACATGAAACACAATTTCTCTAAGTATTTTTTGGTATGATGCGAATTGTTTGTGAAACTAGATTCTCTTGAATCACATATTTTTTCCTTCCCACCCACATTATATTGACAATGTACATAGTGATAGGGAAAGTTTATAAAATACATATTCACATTAGCACATTTCAAACAAGTATAGAAATGAATGTTAAAGTTTGAAATTAAAAATTATTCATTTATTAGAGAATCGTCTCCGTACCAAAATAATATTTCAAGAATTTAGCAAAGAGAATATAGAATCTACAAGTTGTTGTGTTCATTAAAAGTGATAACGGTTGAACACACTTACTTTACACTATAATGTACACTAAACTACATTAGACTTGGTTTCATGCAATAATCGCTTAATTTATGATCTTATAATTAAAAAAAACACCAAATTCAGATTGGTGATTTTATTTTTGAATCTAAATTCACAATGAATCAACTTCATTTCACTAGCTAACATTTGTTTTTTACACTCCAATATTTGTTTTTTATAATGAAAATTGGGTATTGAAAAACCATTTGTATAAGTTTTTAATTATGTGTAATTACTTATTATTATTTATTTATTTTAGAATTCTCATTTTTTTTCTTAACCTATTTCAGTTTGGAAGTGTTCAAAAAGTTAAGGAGGTAATTTTGTTTGGAAATTTCATTTTTGTTTCAATAGAACGAAAAAATTGCACAATCCAATATTACAAAACTCAACCATAAAGGAAGGTAGTAATAATGACTTACACTACCTACAAATTATATTAGTAATTACATAGAAATGTGGAGAATGTGTTATTTATTAACTGACTACGGAAACAACGGTTTCCTTATCCTTCCCTATCATGGACTAGTATAGATAAGCCAAGAGAGTGAGAATGAACCTTGTACCTTTGAATGACTTAACAATTGTCTCTTTCCTCTCCAAAAAAAATCCTTAAAAATTTTCGTTTGCAATGGGCATGAAGGAGTCATCAAAAGAAAAATTTACACACATTCCCGAATCCTAAAGACGTCGCCACGATGCATTTTAGGCCCTCTAAGATCTCCTCAATGCTTATAGGTCTTTGACCATAGCTATCCAATTCCTCTTATATTAATTCATTTGAATTAGGGCATCTACCTCATTTTATTGAGGAAGGTCTATAATGGGGTCCAAGAATGGATTAGCATGGGCAATATTTCCTTGAAAATGACCATGATGGAAATTAGGATGAGTGTTCTAGACTTACCACTCTAAGGGAGAGACTCTAGGAGAGATATCATGAGTAAATATGGGGTAGGATCTTTTTGCATTAGCCAACATTTGGGAGGAAATAAACATAATTTTTCTATAGAACATTAGACATTAAATATGGAATAGGATATAGGGTGTTAGTGAAGTAGAGAAATGTTTTAATAATGCATATCTTGTAAAGCTTTTAGATCCTTGGCAATAATTAAGGCATTGTGGGTTGCCTAGGTGAATAGATGTTGGACCATCATTTGATACACATAGAAAGCAAATGATTTTTTTTGCAAATATGTCAAGGAAATTGCTTGTCGTCACAAATTATTTTGGTCTAAAATAATTTTTTATTGTCTTATACTATAGTGTCCAAGATATGTTTTGTGTAGTCTTAGAAGTTAACACCACTTAGTTGGGCACGCTAGCACATCACTCAGACTGGTGTCCAAAAGCTCACCCGAAGTGCGACGCACACCTACTAAGTCACTCTTTGTTTAGAACATTCAAGATGTATGGTTAACAATTAACATTGTGCTGCATAGAATAAAATACAATATATAATCAAAAGATCACAACAAAGACAATAACAATTTAGCAGCTTTGATCATTCATTCCTCAACATATATAATCATACAATAAGATCTAAATGCCAATAATACCATGTCCATCTCTCCTAACCTTAGCAATCCATATTAGAGTATCCATTACAGACAAAAAACATAATTTCAAAAATATTACAGACTTAACATAACACTCATACAACAACATTCGCCCCAATTACATAGACATGACAACTATATATAACTGATGGGAACGTTGTGTCCTTCACCGTTTATACAATGCTTTAATCTATTAATAGATTATCCTATACTTAGCTTGCATTTACCTTCAGTCTGCGTCTTAGTCCCCAACTTGTTGTTTTATATCCATCCATGCTATTAATAGTTTACATGTTCCTCATGCCATACTACATTTAGCTATCTCTGTCCATGCGTACTACATCTTTATCTAGCAACATGTGATTTTTCCTATGTTTGGACCCCCTTTAGAATTCTGACTAACTCTTGTACTGTGTCCCGATGTGTGGGACCTTCGCGCTCCCGTTACCTTTTTAACCCTGTGCGCACCTTCGCCCCCCCGCTTCATACTTTTATCATCTCCCTGTTCTTATGCATGCCTCAACACGTATATTCCTGTCTCATTGATACTTCTTCTTATGGTTCATGCATGTCATCTTGTGCGCGGTCTTCATCCTTCATGCGTGACTTGTACTTAGCTACTTTCTCAGTCCAACATTTGGTGAAATCCTTTTCTAAGAATATAAGCCTAAAAATCAACCTTAATTTCTTTTGACGATACTAGACCACAAAAAATTAAAACTATGGTGTTCACTAGAAGGGCAGGGCATTTTCATGTTATAACAATTAGAGCATGGTGGGTGGTGGGCTGTGTAGATGTTGGACCACCATTTGATACATAAATGAAAGCAAGATAGACTTTTACAAATATGTGGGACAAACATTTCTCATCACTGAAGAGCTTGTTGGTCAAGAAGCATTCCAATTGTGTAATCTGACAATGCCTACAATATGTCTAACGAAATCCTTGTCCAAGTATTCAAATCTAAAAGCCAACCTCAGTTTCTTTAATGAAAGACCAATGAAATTTAAACCACAACATTAACTAAAAGGGGAGGCCATTGTTATGGTTTATAAGTGATTAAGAATGAAGATAAAACAAATACCAGCAATTCACTATTGGAAAGAGAGTTGGGATTTTTTTTAAGATTATACAAGTAATTCGATTGGAAAGACTAAATTAATTTTCACGATAAATCATTTGGAAAGAGTCTAAAATGATTACATAATTATGATAGTTACTTTAAATACACTTCAAACTCGTCTATCTGCCTCGCAAACGGAGGTATTTGATTGTTTTCATTGATCATAAGCATGCAACAAGTAGGGACAAAAGAATCCGTTACATAATTTTAAAATTTTGGCAACTGGCTCTTATAAATATTAAACACTATTATTGAATAACCTACTTCTCTGCAAAACTATCCTCAAAATTTGTCCTTTCCTCAATGGAAGTCGATGGGCACGTGGGTGGGAAACCGAACAAATGAAACAGATGGATCAATCTGCAACTGTAAAACTCGAGCAGTGATCAATCTGCACATTTTTGGCAATCAATCTGCGATTTTTGCTCAGAGACGTGCGCTATAACTCCAATCCCAAGTATTTTTTCTGTGCTAAACCTGCCAAACCATCACCAATTTCTATAATTCTGTTTCTCCCCAATCCCATCTGCGAAAAAGTTAAAACAATATTGTATTTTTTGGTCAGCTGTTGCCTTGTAAATTGTAATGATGTCTTCCTGACATGCATTATTCTGAGAGCCAAGAATTACAGTTGTCTGCAACTTCTTTGGGGTTGCACTTGGTGGTCATATTCTTCGTTATGGTGATGCCATCCGTGATTAAGAATGTTTCGATGGTATACATAAATACACACATACATATAAGTATAAGTCGGTCAGTGATGGTTAGGGAAGTAATATAGAGGATTGATTCTTGTATTCGATCAATGAAGGTATTGCAAAATGCATAGAAAAAATTTCGACTCGTATTATACTGTACGACCAAATGTTGTTTAATTTATACATCTATATAGCAACAAACATACGAGGATCACAACATGGGCCTTTAAGTCACTCCAATTTTGGTAATGTCTTTGTCTTCTATCCCTTTGATATCTACATCAATGCATTTCACTATGCACTCAATGTATTCGTACAATATTGGAATTCAAACTTTATGAAAGAAATGTAGTGGCATAGTACAACACTACTCCATCTATGAAAAAGAGGTATATGCCATTGTGCAATAAAGCAACAAATTCTATTAGCCATCTTGAAGTACAATCACTTGTCATGGTGTTTAATAGTCACTAACACAACTTCTCCGATTGATTATATCTTTATTCTTTACAACTTAGTTTTAAAGACACCTAAACCAATTAATTCGAGTAAGGTGACTAGGTTCGAAAATTAAACTTTTTGGACAAACTTGTCTACAAGATGAGACATATATGTATGGTTCATAATGGTGTACCTTTGATTATATTAGACTCATTTGAGAAGTGCATTACTCCAAGATAATACGAAACTTTGGCATTGTCAAAACATTGGTAAAGCTAAAGAAATCACTTCTAATGGCTTTGCTTGTGCATTTACATTGAACTCCATATCAAGTCTTGCATTCATTATTACATTCTCGAGCACACAAATGGGAATATGGGACTTTACACACCTTCAATTGTTTTATAAATGCATTGTAAATAAATAGCCAAGGATTTCATTACTAGATTACATATGGTGAATGAACCAAAATGATTATATTTTGTTTATACGTGATAGGTTATCGAGCATGGCTATCATGCATTCTAACAAGAAGACCATCAATTTGAAGGAAAACATATGCTCATTCTTCAATCATGTTTGGTTTCACTAAATAGACAAAACACCATAGATTGTATAGAACTGTACTGATTCCCAACTTGTGACTCACTTTTGGCATGCTTTTGTGGGAAATGATGGATAAAAAATCAGAATGGCGTACAATATATTATCCTCAAATAGATGGGAAAAATAGAAGTTGTCAACCAAACTTATAATTTTTATTTATGCATCTATAATGTTGCATATTCACATACCTAGAATGATAATTTTTATTTGCATATGGAACATACCTTCAATAGATCTCATCACAATTATAAGGTTCATAGGTCTATCCTATATATGTCTAAATATATCTAGCTATCAACACCTATATATTTATCTTATTGTACAAAATCTAGCACATAGTCATATAAATAGGTAAATCACATGATCAAGGAACAAAAGTATATGAAAAAACATCTAATATTTTGACAATTTAGTTCATTAATGTTACCTCACAGATATTATAAATACAGAGTGCATTGATAAATGTCATATACCAAGCATGAATCAAGGTGGGTGTTAAATAATGGTTACACCTTCATAAAGAATATTTTGTGGATCCTTATTGGAAGATAAGGTCTCTACAGTACTATATTTCTTACAACCACAGTGCAAGAAGATAAAGAGAATAAATTTTCCCTTCATCACTAACTAAAACTTTGTTCTATATATATAATTAAATGTAAATTTCCTAAAGCCATACTTTTAAACTAATTTTTGGATCCAACAAAAAATCAATATCTTTTTACTTAGATCTTGAATGAACTATTCAATGTGGATTTCCTTAAGCCATACTTTCAATTTTTGTGATAGCCAACAAAACTTCAATATCCTTTTACCTAAATATTGAACACTTACAAACCATGTTGAAGGACCATATTATTAAAAATCATAACAACCTACACATTCCAATGCATGCACCATATTCTTAGAGTAGTTAAGGTAGGCCAAAGCATTTATAGTAATAGGTGGTTTAAACTTGGAAAAATTCAATTGTAATTTTCACGTATGATCTGAAGATGCAATGGGATCCATTTCTATTCAAGAAACAATGAATGACTCATGTGTAACTATACCAGTTTAAGTGATCCTCTTTATCATTTTTTGCTATATGTTCTTGTGACATCTCATGCTACCCATGCATTATACAGTTACCATTTCTCACTTGTGAAGATCCTCATAATATACCATGAATCTCTCCAGCACTGTGCACGAAAAAAATAACTTCAAAGCCACATGGGAATTTTCTTGCTAATTTACAACATCCTAGGTGGTACTTCTCGAGCTTTTGTTGCCATCAAAGAATCTATGAAAAAAAAATTACGCTATATTTCTAACCATCACATTTACATTAAGTTCAATTGTCATTTAGGTACAGGATGAATAATTTTATAGTCATTATCTTTTGTAAATATCTTTTTGTAATCAGACATGCTCACGCATGCGCACATGCCCACACACTTTCATGCAAAAATGCACACACACTTTCATGGACACATGCTGATGTGTACATATGCCCACAACAACAACAACACACACACACACACACACACACACACACACACACACACACACACACACACACACGCACGCACACATGCACACGCACGCACACGCACATGCACATGCACACACACCTGCACACGCACACACACACACACTCGTACACGCACACGCACATGCACACACGCACGCACACGCACATGCACATGCACGCGCACACACACATGTGCACGCACATGCACACGCACATGCACACGCGAATGTGCGCGGCGCACACACACACACACATGCACATGAATGCACCTATGCACACACACTCATAAAATCACACACATGCACACACACACTTATTGATTAAATAAGTTGTATTTTTATTAAATAAAATAATATTAAATATGTTAGAGGAAATAAATAAGAAATTTAGATTACATACATCACATTTACATATTGGAAACTAGAGCATTGCAAGCAAGATTGATTGATAACACAAGTAAGAGAATACATAGGGTTTAAGTGATAAATTAGATGGTTTTGATGATACTCTATTTTTTTGTCAATGAATTTGGAATGCATATAGGATCTAGAAAGTTCTCAATAACAATAAACATGCCATGTGCCCACAAATACTAAATTTTAAATATTCATATATGACCGTACTAGGCTACAGTCTCCTTGTACATGGTTTTAAACCTACAAATGATGTGCCTCTACTTTTTATTATGTCCCTTCACCTTCTTTTGTGTTATGTCTTCATAATGTGAAATTTACTATAACCCTTGCATCTACTCATGTACCTATGATAAACACTTGCTTTCTACAAAGAACTTCAAGAAAATATTAGCTAACAAAAAAAACATAGTTAGGTTCTTGAGTTGGACTGACATTAGTCCTCACCCTACATGTGATTCATACTAGGAACAACACTACATTTCAAACTCCATGCAACTATCCTAGTATTCATGCATGTTTGTATGTAACTAATCCTTTGAAATATCTTTTCCATTTTCCTCAACACCGATAGAGAGCTAACTAAGCACCCCCGTTGGAACTCTTTCATATAGATGTAGAACACTTGAAAATTGGTAACTTCCTAATTTTGATATGCTCATGAGATGTGTTATAATAATCCTTGATTTCTAGCTAGTACATAGTTAGATACATAAGTGATTGCTAAATGACAAATTGTTATAGAATTTTTTTATAAAGAGGATTCTTTCACTTTGAAATTCAAACCTAGTAGTGTGCAATTCTAACCCACAACATAGGGTGAAAAATTAAAGTGTAACGAACAAATCCAATGGGAAAAAAAGATCTAGAATCTACAGGGGATAAGACCATTTTGTTTGGGACCAAACCATATGATGATCTTAACAAATTATACGGTTCCATACAGAAGTTAGAAAAATTCAAACAATCAAATGAAATAGCTAGATATCTTTGTGACATAAAAAGATAATGCCACAGAGACAATGAAACCAATATACATGAGTCCATCAAGCAATATAGAAAAAAACAATGACTTGTGCTCTAGCTATATATATATATATATATAGTATTTAGTTTCATATATATATATATATATATATATATATATATATATATATATATATATATAATGTGCCAAAATCATGATGTAAAAATGATTTTGTGCCAATTTCGGTGTCTATATTTCCCCCCTATTAAGCTCATGAATAAATTTACTACTTTAAAAGAGAAAAAGATCCTACTTGATAGTTTCAAAGTAGAGAGAGTTGTAGAAATGTCAAGATAATAATTTAATAGTGTGATGAAAATCTTGATTCATTGATTGAACCATGAAAGATATGGAAAATGTGTCATAGGTTTCAAAAGGCGTCATTGGCATCAAAATGTACTCAAAGATATGGAATTTATATTTACGCTTGTAGATAATTAGGGGTAATCAACCCAATAGGTAATTTATATATAGGTGGGAATTACGTGTCCCAACATCAAATGAAGTGTTTCATGGAGATTTCTAGTCATCCCAAAATAAAAATTCCCAATTTACGAGACTACAGCACTGCAGACGGATCTAGGTCCTACATTATAAAACCCCTACAAATTCTAAAGGGAAATATGTCCCATACACCCATCGTGCTTTGTATGGGTGTAAATTAGAAATTGTAGTAAATTTGTGATTTTCAATTTGATTTTTTTCCCTTTGCAATAAATGCAATGGTGCTTCCATTTATATTTTGATTTATTTTAGCATTCTATGCATCCTTGTAGCTTGATTTGATGATTGAGTCAATACATTTTTATAGTGATTCGTATTAGAGGAGGTATTTTTGTGTAGCTAGCCCAAATATTTGCACCCCTTTTGATGAAATGGATTGAATAAAAATGAAATCATTTCAACTTTAAGTGATCGATATATTGAGGAGTGGCTAATATGTAAGTTATGAATCAATGTGCCAAGTAGATAGTTTTGATTGAAATAGTGTTTAAGAGTAAAGTAATACCAAAAGTACCGAGTTGTACTAAAGAGACACCAGTTCAAAATTGATAAAAGGTATGACACAATTGTAAATATAATAAACCACAATGGAGTCATATAGTATGTAGAAGGTAGTGAAATGACGGTTTCAACGCTGCAAACAGCGTAAGAAACTGATAAGCAAAGTTTGAGATATCGCCTCGAAAATTTCAAGGCATTATTTGAGTAGTTAAAACTTGATTGAATAGGATAACAACAGGGAAAAATGTTAGTTTACTATAAATAGTAAGGTAAAAATGTCAATAATAATTTCATTTGAGTTGTGATTGATAGTGACTTGAGCTCTGAGCTAGGTAGGATGACATATAATAGATATGCTTTGAGGTAATGATTTGATTGAGTAGATGAGTCCATTTAGATGCACACACCTAGCAATTTGGTAAGCATTTAAAAAATGTGATTACAACTAAAAAATAGTAGTACAATTTTCAATTTTCATAAAATTGTAAAAAATTGTCAATTTTGAATAGATAACATGGAACTTCTTGTGGTACTTGATTTAGCCTTGGAGTATGCAACCATATGGGTTGGGACAATTTTTCACATTTTGCATGGTATGCCATGTTTCGTATGGTATTGTCATATGGTTTCAAACTAGGGAAGGTTTGTTCTGTAAACTATAATATCAGTTTGTCATGGATTTAATAGTTGAATATATAGTCATGTTTGGATGAGTTTGGTTAGCCATTGATTATCAAATTTCTAAAATTCATATTGTTTGCTTGTTTTTGTGATTGTAACAAAATGATCATGCATGAGACTTCTATGGGTTTTTATTGGAATTTTTTGCTATTACATGGCTTCATGGTGTTGTATATCAACATATTGGTTGCCACAAGTTTGATTTCATATAGTTTAATTGTTTAATAAAAGGTCTTCAAAAGATGTACAATTAAGAAGCATGACTTATTCATAAAGTTTATGAACTAGACTAGTGGTGAATACTTCCATCAACTTATAAGTCTTAACAATGTGTTTAGTTCCACATGAAATCAAATTTTTATAGTGTGATAATAATTTGTCACCTTTTTGTTTGATTGTTTCTTAACTTGTGCTATTTGTGTGATTGATAAACATTTCCCAATTTATTGATCGAAAAGTGTGTAAGGAAGTTATCGGCTAGAGCTTGGAATGTCTATATGGATCCAAGAGGAAGTTTGTAAAAATAATAGAGTGTGTATTCTTTGACAATTTGATGAACAAAAATTGGTAATTAATGTATCATCATGCATAAGAGGCCATGAGTGTTGTTGAGAACAAGTCTTGTCACGATAAAAGGAAAGATTTGGTGGAGTAAAGCTTGAAGGTTGAGGATAATTAAGAAAATTAGGTGCTAAAAGATTATTGAGAAACCCAATGGAGCTTGTGTTGATTCATGACCTATTTTATGTTAAAAGAGCTAAAAAAATTTTTGCATGACATGTAGTTGTTGATGCATGGGAAAATAGGAAAAACATTAGCCATATAAGTTGGAGTAGGTCATTGTGTAGAATTCATACAATGTATATTTATATTATCTTGAGGATCCTTTTTTGATAACCCCATAGTTAGGACATTAGGTGCATGTGAGGATGGATGGAATGCTTGAGTAGTAACACCTAAGGAGGAAGGAGATCCCATGGATGGTGGATTTATAGCACTTGAAAGTTTTGCCTTGTGTTTGATGGTTTGTAACATAGCAAGGATATGATTAATATGGTGTGACTTGTCCTTAAGAGATTGTGTACATGCTTCTATGTCAATGATGAGTACCATTTGTTGGGTCCTATAAAATCTTGAATAGGATTAGGATCAAATTGGTCACCTTCATGGTCAAATATAGTCTCAATGAAAATGGTATATTCCCTAATATGTATAGCATCACCATGAACATAAACAATACATTACTATTAGTTATGCTAGGAGTGACTTCGATGGGAGAATACAAAGGATCATATATAAGGGCCATTTTCTTATGGCACTGAAAAACTACTAGGGTTATTTAGATGTGATCTATTGGAGTACTAGTACCTAATCGGGCACTGCAACATGTTGGAGTTGTTGAGTTATTTTGTTTGATGGAATATTAAACAGTATGTGATTATACTTAAAAGGGAATTAGGGTTTTGAAAAAGAAAACCCTAATAGAATGAATATCATCCCCTAAAACCAAAAAAGACATATTTAAGTCTAAAACCTTCTTAAATAAGTGGGTTCACCATAATATAACACTCAAATTGGGGTTAATCTAATTAGAGCATTGAACAATATGTGCTAAATGAAATAAGATTATGTTACTATCAAAACAATAAGTATACATATCTTAAATTAATTCACATTCATGTAATTGTGGTAAAGTGCACTAGCATAAATGATCTAAATAATAATGTAAAAGTAGGGTTCAAAGAGGATTGCACCAATTTGTGGACTTTAAGTTTAATTGAATGTGTTCTAGAAATGCATAGGAAAAGTGTGTGAGCTATCAACAAGGTGCCTTGAAAATTTTGGAGGATGCAACTACAATCTGGATGAAGTCTCTTGTCCTAGATAAAGTCACCCAAATGAAATTGTCTTCTTTAGTCGGATTCATCCTTTGTAGATTGAAGTTAAATATGGATTATGGAACTATAGTCCTCTTTGTTTGTAACTTCTTTTATTGTGGTTGAATTCCCATGATCATTGTTGTTCAGTCGATTAGGGTTTCTTTCTTCTTCTCCTTTTCTTAATACATAAAAAGGGCTCTAGTCTGATTAGGGTGTGTGGCCCCTATTACACCCATATAGAAATACTCTAAAGCGACACCAAACGCTCATATTTCCTCACCCATTAAATGAGTGCAAGATGTATATCATAGCATGTTTGGAAATGAAGACCCTATCAACATTTGTGACACTCGTCAATGATCATTGGCATGTGATGTAGCTTTTAAATGACGCATGTAAGCTTTCAATGATGTGTGCAGAACTAGAGCTAGTTGAATATGGTTGAGAAATTGATTTTGCAATTGGATGTTTTGTTGTGATCACTTACGTAGCACAAAAATGTGAGGTGAGAGGCCCTTTGAATGGGTTAGATGATTGTCTTTATATATGTGATTGTTACAACAAGATTTCACACTAAAATGACACATGACCGACTAAGGTAACTTATGGATTTGAAGATTTGACCGTTTAGTGTAGTATGATGAAGTCGTCAGATTTTGACCAAGTTTACTAAGTGAATTTATTCTACATAACTTTATCCAAAAAAACACGATGAAATATTTTTGTTAAATAAAGTAGCTAAATGTCTGAAAATATATCTTATAATCTAACAAATGTAACCTAATAAAATTTTTTATTAAATGAAACAAATGTAAAAATTAATCAATTTATTACACAGTAAATTATGGAATGAACTAAATGTCAAAATTTAGTATCCAATACTTATAACCCAAATTAAAGTATCTAGAACATTTAACGCATGCAGTCTCATTAACCCCTACAAAATTAACCCATTCTCTTGATTGTGAACAGTAATAACTAAATTCCCAATCCGCTTGGACATGCTCATTTAGACAAGGATACCACCGTCGATTAGGCTTCGCATATTGATTTTCCACCTAATTCTGTTGGAAAAGACGTGATTCAACACTTAGTTAGACTCTCTTCTTGGGGTTGAATTCCACGTGTGGTACATATGAACCAAATTTTACCAAACATGTACTGTTACTAATCAAAAGATAGGAGAGAGCATCCTTCTACATTCATTGTTAATATATTGATGCATTTTAATAAAAAGTGAGGAGAACCCTGTTTTTATGGTCGTGTATATTTTTATTCTTGCAGCATCTAGGGAGGGATTAAATTAGACCATTCTTTAAAATATTAACAAACCCAACTGCTATTATAAGTCAGGATATACCACAACTCTATTGCAGTTTGTCTTTTTGTATTAATGAAGATACCCATTAGACAGAAACGTTATTGTTCACTGAATTATTTAAAAAGAAGAAAATAATAGTGCTTTCACATCACATAGGTAGTGGATTCCAAGCACTAATGAATACGAACCTTTACATCATCTACATATATAAAGCTTAAACGGTTCACAAATTATGACGATTTCTTAATACTTACTGGATGAGGTAAAAAATACATTAAAATATCAATGGTCTGGAATACCTTCTGATCATTTTATCTCTGAATTTTAAGGCTATGACTCTCAAAGTTATGAGTATATGTCTGCACATTCAGCCATGCCATTTAGCTTCACAAAACGAGCTCATAAGATTGTCCATCGACAAATTCCATGTTTAATCTGGTATTAGTGTATTATATAAGCATAAACATGATGAGAGACAAAAGAATGAATATCTGAACAACACAGACTTGAAGAGTTTATGTTTCATATTAGGTCAAGAGATAAATAAATTACCCCATCTTAAATTTCACTATTCAATGTCACCACAAACGAAATAAGTAAATATATCTCCCAGCATGGCTACAGATTCAGGTAATTTAGACTTGCCCAGATTCTTGTTCATGAGCAAGTTTAGATTACTAGTGCTGCAGTCTGGGTCATGAGCAATCTTTGTTACAGCTGCTCATGAACACTTCTTTACAATAAATGATTCTGATAACTATGAGAATTCAAAGCACTACTGAAGGAAGAGAGGGAATTTAGAGAACTTCCAACTGAGCAGAAACCGGGCACGGAATTGATCTGCATAATGTTATCGACCTTATTATTATTAGACACGGATTGCAGAGCTATAACCTGGGTCTTGAGGAACTTGAGGTAGTTCACTGCTTCATCAAGCATGGAAGCTGTATCCATTTTAGTACCACCTGGAACTAGCCTTTGAAGTATTCTGATCCTCTCACTGATCTTCTCCCTCCTCTGACGTGCTGCAACTGTCTGTGGGTCGCTTGAAATCTTCACATTCTTGCGCCTTGGATTTTCTAAGACCTCTTTTCCTAGGTTCACAGGCCTGAATGCTGCAGCCCTGTACATCATTTCTCTCATGCTGGCAATGGCTTCTGCATCAGGCTCTATTCCTCCTGGATTTACATGATCGAATGCAAGGCATGACGATGAGGTTGTACAGGAAGAAAAGTTGTACTGCATTCTTAGCTGAGGATCATTTTCAGATGATTTGGTTTTGGTTTTGTAATTGGATTTACGTTTGGACTTCATGGCCTTGGATTTCAAGGTGTTGGGATCCGACGATCCGGGGGAAGTAGACTGATAATTCTCAACAATATTACAACTACTGCTATGTGCTTTTGGAGAGGAAGTAACAATACTGCTGGTGCTTTTCTGTTGTGGGATTGAAGCAGACAATACCATCGATTTCATATTCCCAATCACATTGTGCTCTGTAGGTAACATCCCATTATTCATTTCCGTTGTAATATCAGGGAACAGTACATGATGCATGGATCCAATGGAGGGCTGTAGGTTCCTCGGCTCACTCTCATCGCAACTGTAAGTGAACTGCGTTAAATCATCGCACGAAGAGGAACCAACTTGTTGCAGACATGCAATGGTATGAGGCAAGAAATTTTGGCTCATCTCAGGCTTGGATATGAACATTTCGGTAGGAGCAGAACAAGGAGTTGGGATTTCTGTGGGTGAATCAAGGCCACAGCCTGTTATAGCCCTGGATATTGTAAGAACTGGATCTATTGCAATTTTATCCAAGAGGCTCGGAATCTTCTGGCATGGAATTTTATGGACTTGATGAAGTGGGTTTTGATGAGCACTGGCATTGGATTGTAGTGGAAGAGACCTAATATCATGTTGCTGTTGGATCCCAAAGATACAACCCTCATCAGCATTGCTACAAGTCATGAATTCATGATCAAAAGATGGCATTGCGGTTGAGAATGAAGCAGGAATTTGGAAAGAAATCAACGTCCCAGAGTCCCATGGAGATGGGTTTGACTCTGCAGGCAGCATGGAAGAGTTGTTATTCCACACTAATTCCTCCATGGATCAATGTAGCTCTTAGATTCAGATATATACACTGTTCGTCAGTGTTGTAGATTCAGCTTCAAACTCGACCCATTTTCCCTGTGACAAACAGGAAAGCATCCTGGATTAGGTCATAAAAATGTTAAAGTGCTTCTTGGTAAAGCATGCTGCAAGAAACGAAAGATCTAGGTTCTACAGCACTTCATGGTGTCTAAAACAACCCTGCAATATTTTTTATTCCTTTCTCCTATCATAATCAAACAAGTATACAAAATGCTGTCATATGCAAAATCAATACTGTGCAGAAGCCCTAGCTGGCAAACATGGTTCAAAGTCATTGTGCAGTACAAGAGTTCATGCATATCCCAACCATTTCAGATATGATTTCCAGGCAACCTTGAATAGACCTGCTGCTCACGTCAATGGAACGTCTGTCAAACACCACATCATAGAGCATGAAGGAAAGAGGAAAGTTAAATGTGTTTTTTGACAGTAATCACGTGGAACTCTCCTCTGTTCATGATTAGACACGACCAAGACAAAAGAAGAACCAAAAACAAGCTAAATGGAAGGCCTGTTAATCGACGTGACAGAAAATTCTGAGGGTCCACAGTCAAGGCTAAACTTCGCTAACAAAACAAAACATCATGACAGTGTCTTGAAATCTTTGATAATCCATAATTTTCTTCCTACAAACAAGCACCACAATAAGATCAAACAAACTACCGTAATACTGGGTTTTGGAAGAGGATTAGAGCATACATTTTTCCTGTGTTTCGCGATCTCTGCTAGTGCAACAGTAATGGCCGTTAGCTATAGTGATAAATGATAATGAAAGGACTTTCTCTATGGAGACAGATACATACCAGAAAGAAAGAACATACGTTTGCAAGGAATATACATTCTTTACAAAGCAACTTGCCATGAAAAACAAAACAAAACTCCCACACTCACCAAATCTTATGTTTGAGTTATATACAACTATTTTCATGGAGATCTGAGACTAAAGAATGGGCTCCACTTAACTGTTTGCTTATGTTCTCTTCAAATGTATGGCTTCTCGGGATGTTTTTATGAATTCTCCTCTCTTTCTCTCTCTCAGCTCTCATGCAAATTGCTAGTAAATAAAATAGTGTGTAACAATATTTGGCACTATATGCTCCTATGCAGAATTTATTATTATTTAATGTTGACGAGAATTAAAATGTCATTTTAAATATGTGTAATCATTAACACAGAGCCAAAAAGGAAGGAAATAAAAAATAAGTGTGAATTCCTTAACAGCTATCACTAACTATGCATGGCTAGTGGAAGGCAAGTCACCTCCGTTGTTCTTTTTTTAGTGTGGTAGTGGTAGAAAGCTCATTTGATGCTTTGCTAGACAGACATTAGGCATATATGGGCTAAATTTCTACTTTATCAAGATATTGAATTCATATACAAACAAATTAGTGTTTATTCCATCAAAATTAGATTAGTTTAATTAAAACAAATGGTTTCTCAAAACTACGCTGGTTTATGAGTAATTAGTCAATGTAAATGGATGTAATTTTTTATTCCATTCCTTTGTTTGATTTCAATTCGGAGTTTAATTAAGATTTTACATGGGAAAATTCTTTTTAGATTTTAAAAAGACATATATTTAATTTATAAGTAACTTACCGAATATAAAAAATTAATGATAATTTTTTATTAAAAAAAGTATTTTTCTTGAAAGATATTTAAGTTTATTAAAATTGGATCATTTTATTCCATGTGTGTATGTTTTTCTATTAATTGGAAATGTGTACTAAATGTTAAGAAACCATAGATTATGTAGAAATAAATATGCAGAAAGTAGAATAACAAAACACCAGTTTACAAAGATAGAGCAAAATAAAATATACAATATACCAAATATGCAAGAGACGAACAGCAGATTTACGTGGTAAAACCCTAGCAGAGAGCTTAGAGAAAAGTCCACGGTGCAAGATATCAAGCTTTATTAACTCAAGATATTAAACATATTACATGAGAACTCCTTATGAGAAACTGAAGATCTCTACAAAAATATAAACACCTAATTGGTGAAGTAAAATTAGGATTCCTCCTCCTAAAAACAAAGTGGAAAAACGCCATTAGGATCTTCCCTTGTAAAAATAGAATTCGTTAGAATTTGGTTGAATTCGTCTTTTTAGAAACAAGGGATCGACTCCTTAATTTTTGCTTCGGGAGCTCCACCCCCCCTGGACCCTCTTGTGACATGAGTGGGGGGGCAAGCCCCCCCACACCCCCCTTTAATAAGAGAGGTACAAACCCCGCTGTAAAGGGATCCAAAATTTAACTTTGTTGGCACATATCTAACACTAAAAAATATTAGCTATGTGACAACACTTGTCCGATATTTGGTAATTGAGGTCAACGTATACACCAAAATATGGTCATTTGGCTTTGGATAATGTGAGTTTTGGCTTGCATTCTATCACGCCCACTAAAAACAACCCACTCGAGAACCAAGGAACAACCTAGGATTAGATAGGAAAATTATGGAATAATATATATTTTTTAAAGAGTCTGCAACTAGGTTACAAGACAACAATTGTCACTAAAAAATTCCAGATCAATTATAATCTACTAGAATATAATTTCCTTTTCATTAACAATTATTAGAGGTCACAAGGTCCAAAATTTAGGGTTAGAAAGTTCAATTAGGTTAAGAGGGTAATTCCTCACCATACCCACTCTCTAACAGGGTTAAAATATTCAACTTGATTTTTCTCAAAATTAACACATTCAAAATTTCCCTAAATCATTCCCATTGGATATGAAATTTCCTCACCTTTCCAATGATATAAAGAAGTCCTCCTAACTCCTCATATTTCTCAAGTTATAGGCCCGCAGACCTTGGGAGGAAACTTTTCCCAAGAGCGGGCTTGCGGACCTAGGGAAGAAAATTTTCCCATGCGTGGGCTGGCAGAGTGGAGGAGAAATTTGGTACATTTTCCTTCCTCGAGGAAAAAGTGCGATTTTCCTCCGTGCGCCCGCGAGCCCGAAGAAGACACATGTCGGCTTTACAACACCTCGGCGAAAAATCGGGCCATCAGAGTGATTTAAGACATTATGTCTTTTCGGCCAAAAAGCGCTAGGGCTCAAAATGGTCCGCATCTCCGCTGACTCTGAAGGCACCACATGTCGAGCTTTGATTGGTTGTGGGCCGGCATGGAGGCGGAGAAAACTTAGAAAATTTTCCAAAAATTTTCTAAAACGCTAAGTTCAAAAGGGATCCGCTCCTCTACCAACGCCTCTTGTGCCACGTGGCAGCCTTTGATTGGTTATGGGCCAGCTGGGAGGCAGAGGAAACTTAGAAAAATTTACAAATTTTATTTTGAAAACCACTAAGGTAAAAAGGATTCCGCACGTCCACCGTTGCCTCGTGAGGCCACATGGCAGCATCTGATTTGCTGCGGGATGGCAAGGCGACGGGGATAATTTAGAAAATTTTCCCAATTTTTTTTTTTCCAAAATGCTAAGGGAAAATTCGGACCTATGGGTCCACCAAGGAAATTTTTCCCAATTTTTTTTTACAGTAAGAATTATTTTTTTGATGCCAAATGAAGAAAAACTTCAGAAGGCCATAACTTTTGATAGAGAACTAAGTTTTAAGAAAACGAGGACTTTTTGGAAATTTCTCAACGTCCTCTTTACACAAGAATTATTAAATTTTGAATTTGATAAAGTGTAAGGGGTCAATTTGTGAAAAGGTTCTGCAAGCTTTTACAGTGCAAACTGGTAAATTTTAACTTATAAAATTTTGTTCAAATTTGTCATTCTTTCTCCTTCAACATGTCAAACAGACATGGAGGTTTCCATTAGTGAAGTGTTAGGATAGAGTGCAAGTGTAAAATTTTTGGATTGATTTGCATTTCAAAATTACAATTTTCTTTTTACAACAAAAAGCCTGCAGATTTGCCTCGGCTCGATTGGAAGGTTTTCAAGACATTTCCTTAAGTGTTTTAGATGGGTTTGGGATTATTTTGGTCTCATTAAGTCCAATTGATTATTTCATTTACCTCTTATCTATTTGCAGAGTTATTCGAACATTTGACAAAGGAATTTTACAAGGTATACCGTGAATTGAAAGAAGTGTATACATTTCCAGAACAGAGATTAAACTATCTCTTTTTCCATGAAATAAAACATTGAATTCATTCTATCTCTTTCCTTCAATCAAACATTAAAACAAGAATGCAACTTTTATTTTTTTCAAATCATGTACTTCACAAAACAGAGTATTACATTTCATTCATATGCATTTATTTCTTTCAATAAGAGATTTCAATTACATTTAAAAGATCATATTCACTACCACAATGTAATTTGGGAAAGGTAATACATCATTTATTGATTTCAAAATGCAAATTTACAAAATACGTATCCTTCTTTCACATTCTTTCCAAAAAAACACAGAAAACAAAGTATAACTCTTTTACATTTTGAATTTCAACTTTCATTGTCAATACAAAGTATATTTCCATTAAAAATAATATACATATCATCCACTTCAAAGTGGGAAAGGGCTACAATAAAATTTCATTTCACAAGGGACTGTCAAACTGTCTTTTTCTCAGCTTCAGAACAACAACATGCATATTTCTCATTCTTCCAAATTGATCACCGTAAGAGCAGGGGAAAGGCAATGCTCTCCACCCAGCCAAGAAATCCAATGAAAAGGAGAAGCCATCCTTCTTCATTGGCCCCTGAGCCCCAACCACAATGTAATAAGATATGTGATCTAACTCATGGCAACAACAAGCTTCCACAAACACTCAATCATCATTTTCACAATAAAACATAGTCCAAAACAGAATGTAGTTTACAACTACATTAAAGCATGACAAACATTACTAAGGCTTCATCAAGCAAGACAAAGGAGCAAGAAACTATGGGGGATGCTTCTTATGCCTCCCAAAAGGGGAAATGGGTATCACCGCCTGAATTACAAACTGTCAAAATATAGTATATCAAAACACTGACATTCTTTATGCCTCCCAAAGTACCCCTTATTTCTCACATTTCCTTATGCCTCCCCGACCTCTTATGGAACCCCATAACGAGTAAAGAAATGCAAGCTATTTTTTGTAAGGTGGAATCCAAATCCTAACTCCCTCCACCCTTATACCTCCCTAAAACACACTTGTGCCTCCCACAAAATAAACCCCATAGTATTCTCCTAAACCAATCCTAGGCCATCTACCCAACAACCCACAAACATGCCAAAAAATTCACACATTAACATTTACATTCATAAAAGAAGAGCATTTCAACAGCCAAGCTCTTACCTCTCCATGATGGAGTTTCCCAAGTTCCAAACAACAGTTGCTTCCAAGAAAACAATCTAAAAATCCTCCAAACAACTAGCATGCAACAATATTAAAACTTCTCCAAAATCAAGAGCTCCCAAAACAACAAGGAATTCGCCCAAGAATGAAGTCTCCCAAGTGAAGCAACCCCCAAAAAAGGCAAGCCATTCAAATTTTATAGAAGAGGGAAGGGAAGAGGATGATGCAGATCCACGTAGGATGCCACATCACACGTCCTCAACCCCAACCAAAAAGTCAACTTCATTCTCTAATGCATAATAAATAGGTGGGTGAATAATATGATAGTTTACTTACATACTCAAATCCAACCCACACCCTAAAGGACTGAAATTAAACCATGTAAGAAAAGTGCAATTAAAACTTACAATTTGACTTACAAAAATGCATTATAAAATCTAAAATCAACCCTCCAACCATAGGTATGGTTGGTAAATGAATTTAAGAGGTATGGGACAAGTTTAACTTGTCCCACAAGCCTCCAAAATCAGCCTTCGAGGAAAATTTCGAATTTCCAAGAAGATGAAGTGTTTCACACTCAAAAGTTAACTTACACATCACTTACACATTACTTATAAAACTTTAAATCATGGCCAACAAATCTCATTAATTACCCTCTTATGACATATTTGATTTATTTATTTTAACAATATGATTACTCACAATATTTACACACCATTTTATAATTATTGAAAGGGGTAAAAACACCACAAAATAAACACATGCAAACATAATAAAGGGACCGTATAAAAGAAATACATAAAACCTCTTGGTTACATTTAAAGGTGATCCCCCCCATGGGAATCCCTAACACACACAAATACACACAAACAAAATACTAGTTGCCATGGTGACCTTGTTGAATTCATCTAAAATTCCAATGTGGTTGGTCTCCAATCCCCCGATGTTTGTTGTGATATTTAAACCTACAAAACACAAATACCTCCTTCGGCCTCATGGCCATATCAAAACATCCAAAATAATATAAATAAAATTCTAAAATCATCTAAATATAGGGATCATAACAACATACAAGCAACCAAGAAGATCATTGGCAATTTTTACTCAACAACTATATCATCATCAAATAATTTCCATTTCTAGGTCTACTCACAATATCCAAATATCACATGTCTGAACAACATCCATAGTATAACCATGTCAAACAGCATATCAACGTCAATATCCAAAATGTCTCTAATAATCATCATACATCACAACTAAATCAAGTCAATAATAATCTATGATCTATCATCTAACATATTACTATAATAAAGTCCATAATCATGTCCATAATATAATCAGTAGTATCATGATCAGTATAAAAAAAAAGTGTCAAAGGGAAGTGGGCACTACACATTCCCTATGCATGACAACTTGTGTGCACATAAAAGCTTGAACACACCATCCTACACTATCCTAAGACTTGCATAATCCCCCATTCGACTTCTTATACACCTATATGAATACATCTATCTATCAAAAACCACTTATGTCTCCTTTTCAGACTGGTCTAAATCATTAGTTGATATTTTTTCCCCAGTAGACAAAAACATCCATTAGGGATAGGATTGATTTCTTGATTTTATCCCAACTAGTCAATCTTGTCCTTAGTCTTCCTATGGTAAAATTTTCAAATGGGCATTTTTTTTTAGTTGTTAATTTTCCTCCAAGTTGGCCTTAATGCAAAATATCACCCTTGGAGCCATATGAATATAAATAAAACCCCACTTATTTACGAACTTAACACATACTTGGCAACTCGAAAAATTGCAAGGCATACACTTGGTCTTCCTCTCCAAAAGCAATAATATCTTCCATATTATTTCTTATTGTAGGATCTTACACTAGGGGAAACCTTTGTGTAAGTCTGGATCATTTAAAATTGATCCAAATTCATCCTAATCTAAGTCAAGAGTATTCTAAGTTGATTCAAATCAAGTGTTATCAAGTGTTCAAGGGGTAAATTCTTATTGCATACATGTAGATTTTACTATCACAACTATGATTCCAATAGGAGAATTACTACATGGGTTTGAACCATATTCAGAGTGATGTTACGTAGGTAGAATAGTGGCGTTTCAATCTAAACATTCGTCCCATTTTTTATAGGACTTTCAAGGAAGTTATCGTTTCAAGAGATGAAGGCTGATTTTAAAAAATTACACACATATTTTGGATCCCATATCACATAGGGAGAAACAGATTTAGAATTTTCAAGTGGTCATATAGTCACATATCCATTTTTTGAGAAAAAAAAGTATGTGCAACTCTAGAGAGGTTGTGTTGGTCAATCTTCTTTTGATGGTCAATTTTGTCCAAGAGTAAATAAAGATCTAGTTCCAGAGATGAAAAAAATACAAAAGATCTCTAGCCTATTCCCATTAGCTTCACACCTAAATCAAATGCCAAAACATAGAAAAATATAAATATATTATCTTCTTGTCAATTTTCTATATTTAGCATGTACCCTAATTAATTTAGAATGCTTGCATTTTAAATTTTATGTTCATATTTTCCTATCAGATATTCACTTGATATAATTATACATAGTTTCTATATTACAATCCTAATTAGGGGTTAGATTCATCTTAAAACCCACATTCTCACTAATTTCAATTATGGTGTAATCATTTAGTAAACCCACATTTTGAGCATACACAACCTTCCAAAATCATGTTTACCTAAGGCTTTTGTTTTTCAAAGTCCTTTGTTTATTTATTTTTCTTGTAGTTCTATTTTATGCACTTTCGGCAATATAGTGTTAGGATCAATGGTTAGCCAATTGAACTCATTCAACACTCATACACCTCTAGAAAGTGCATACATCCAATGTGTTATGCCCTTACCTATACCATTTATAAGGACATGTGTGGGTCGACTTATGGATTACTTAACATTTATATTTATATTCATTAGTTATTCATTCATTAAGTCCAAACTAATAATAATGAAGGGCCATGACCCTTCGTAATCATACCCATATATGGGTGAGTAAATATTTCCCATATTTTTGAACTATGAGCCATTGTATTATTAGGATGCTTGGGAGGTTTCACCATGAAGTTTCTTAGTAATATATAATGATATATTTCCATTTATATTCAAGTAATTCAATTAATATAAAAGTATCCATTTTTGTAACATCTATTTTCCCGCTATATCTCACACAAAACTGCAATTTTTTCCAAGAATTTTTTCAAGAATCTTGAAAGTTGTGATACAAAATATTCCTTCAAAATTGTATCCCTTTTATATAATGTTTTCTTGAATTATTGTACTTTTTCATGTTTTTGAAAAATCCACTTTATAGGCTGCAAATTTAAGAAATTTTTAGAATTATCTAAATTTATTGAAAGATTATCAAATTCTAAGTAGAGTCTCTTCTTTATAGTTTCATTTTTAGGATTTTTATATTCAGAAATTTTCTGGTCAAAGTTGACAATTGACTTCTACCTTGTTAGGCCTCAACATGTCATGGTCACAAACTAGAGGATGAGAAAAAATTTATACACACCATGGAAAAATCCTTATAAAGATAAAATAAAATCTAATTTATAACTAGAAGGTATTCCCACCATGATGTTTCCTTTATTAAATCATATTGCTCACAAGCTATAGGTTTCTATGACCAAAATGAATCACCAATTGAATGATATTAAGCACATACTTGGTCAATTTTTTTATTTTAAATGAATTCAATCATTCATATACATGTATCTAAGGGCTAAGGTGACCAACCTCAGGTTATTGAAGAACCATACCTTGTGGGTATTGAAGATGACATGGAAGACATGATGAAGGGGTATGCTAACTATGACTCATGTGAGCATACAATTTTTTTTAACCATAATAGAGCTATAACAATAACACTTTATGTTAAGTGAGATGACTCGCCAAAAAATTAACAATATAGACAATATCTATGTACTTGGGATAAACGGTGGAGGGTCCTAAAGGAGGAATAAACACTATGTGAGATCTATTTTGGGCCAATGCAGTGATAAGTTTATAGGGAAAACACCTGTAAATGAAATATTTGATCACACCCTATCTAATATGAATGAGATATAGAGCGTACATGTTGGATATCAAAACAATAGATGTGGTGGATATGAAGTTCATTCCATTATAATTTCTATTACATCCTCAAATGATATTAGCAACCTTAATAATATTGGTAGGCCATAGTTATTTGTTTCTCAAAGGAAGATAGATAATGTAATTTTTTCAATGGAAACATAAGAGGAATATTCAAATGTAAAAGTAACACCAAATATAATCATCATGGAACTAGAGTTACTTAACTCGACTTGACTCAAGAAGTTATAATTGAAGGTGATATTATATGATCTCATTAAGGAGAAGTGTATGACCGATGATGATGTGCATTGAGTGGAAAATGTTTGAATACAACCATCTTCTTCATTTGGCCAAACATAAATGATTTTTTTAATGGAAGGAACATGGTATGCCCCTAACCTATATAATTTATAACGCTACATGTGGTCCGACTTATGGCTTATATAACATTTATATTTGTATTCACTAGTTAGTTATTCATTAATTCTAAACTAATAATAATGAAGGGGCGCAATCCTTCGTAATCATACCTGCATATATGGGTGAGTAAATCTCTCCCATAAGTGTGTAGTGTGAGTAATTATATTATTGGGATACTTAGTAGGTTTTTGCATCAATGTGGATTAGTAATATATTATATATTATGATATATTTCCTTCTATGTTCAAGTAATTCCATTACACAATGGATACCAATTTTTTTTACTATTCTTGTTGATCTAATTATCTATAAGAATGTGAAAAGTGATGGTATCCATATACCTTATATCAATCAATCTACTCATGAAAATCAAAATGATCTCAATCAATATGAAAAATTAGAAGGAATACATATTATTGAGGTTAATACCAGTGTTGAACTTGAGTAAGTTCATGCTTTATCTAATTTTTGGAAAGGACTTCATATGCATCCTATTGATATCAATAAGATTATTCAATTAATAATCACCTCTAAGAATTTATACCAATTTAAACCAACTCAATATTAAGTGGAATATCCCTTTTAGAGTTACCAATATTACTTTTATAATTAGTATGTGGGAATCTAATATCCCCCCAAGTTTTGATGCTTATTCCAACATGTGATATGAATACACCACCTTTTGGACATACACATTGTCCCTTACATACCCTATATCTTGCACGTTCCCTAGATCATACCATTTTTGATCTTCAAACCAATGTTTTGCAATTAGATAAGGGTGTATCTAGAGCCTCTCATTCCATAGATTCACATTTATTAATTCATAATCTCTTAGCACCCATAATTGCATCCTATCCTTTTCACAAGGATTTTGTTTCTCCTAAATTACAATTGACGAAGGTAAATGGTATCCTAAATAATATCTTTGAGATTTCCTTGTAGATTATTTGAGATATGCTTATAATGATAGAATTTTTACCAAGTTATTTCCAATAATTCTCAATGATTATACATTACAATGGTTATGTGATCTCCCTTTAAAACATATATGACATTTAGTACATTATAAGATCAATTCCTAGAAATTTTTAATCAATATCAATGAAACATCACTTTCTCAAAAATGATCCAATGAGCTAATCAATGAATATGAATTGAGATACAAAACTATTATTATTAAGATGATTTACTCACTTGTATATATTGATCTCTTCAAGGTTTATTTACATAGATTACTATCACCTTTAAAATAAACTTTTGGTGTTTGATAAGCATTGATATTTGAATGAGATATGTCACATACTTAAAGAAATATAACTAAATATTTTCACATTAAATATTCTCAAATATGCACCCAATGTACCAACTACATTTAATACTATGTTTAAGGAAAATATAGTTATAAAAGAAACTCCATCGAAGGAAAAAATGAAGAAAAAGAAACAATCAATGCTATATCTCAACCAACTAATCTTCAATTATATGCTCCTCCTAGATGACAATTCAAATTATTATTATCACCAACACATGTTATACTTCAAAATTTTCTTGATTATAACCTTCTCTCTCTCTCTCTCTCTCTCTCTCTAACTATGGAGGTTGATATGGGAAAGCACCATCTTAAATCACTTGATTATAATGCGTATTGTGACTACCATCAGTGTATCAAACATTCTACAAAGTAAGGTTTTAAGCTAAAGCATGTTATACAAGATCTTATTTAAAAATAAATTTTTTGATCCAAGCAATTTTGAAGAAGAGTGTTGGCCTACAATAAATGAGAAAGAAAAGCTAAAAACATTCAATTATCTACTACCTAACCATGGTATAGAAAAGGAACAAAGGTAATGAAGAGGTCAATCATGTGTACAATGCAAAATCTTCTCAAGTTACATGTTTTCATACCCTCAATGCTCTTACTAGAATAATTAATGCACCATACCTCTAAAAACATGATCACATACATTGAAATTGTAATCGTGGGTGATTACTTAGATAGACATGAATTATTTATCCATGTTTATATCAACCAAAAACCTATACATATGGTCATGGTCGATAATGGTTGAAGTAAATATTTATGTACCATAGCATTGCTTAATACTTTGGGATATATTGAGAAATACTTGTAATAGTCCTCACAATATGTTAAAGGGTTTAACAAACATACTCATATTATATCATGGTTCAGCTAGAATGGTTGGTTTACATTAGGTATACTGACACCCATCAAATTTAGTATCCTTCCTAAAAGGTCCATAATGTTTCCCCCTTTTCAAGTGGTACATTTTGTATTTCTTCTCAAAATCACGTGTGTCAGGTTTAGTATGCACCCAACCTCATTGGCTAGTGTTAGCTCTTATAAAATTTTGACTCGATCACCAGTAATTAATCAACTTATTTGAAAAATTTCTTCCTCTCTAAGTTCCTAAACCGAGGGACACATCTTGTCTAAATGTTTCACCAAAAATAATCAATCTTCATAAGGAAAATTTTGTTTCTATACATAATGTTTCTCCTTGCTTCCTCTCTCTTTTCAATTTCAATTTCATATTTAGTAATTAAAGTTGAAATTTCCATAGTATAAACATTAACGACTACATGATTTTCATACATGATTCCATTTTTAACACTTCGTAAGCACTCAAGTATTCAAGAAAATGAAAAGTGTGTCTACACACTTAGGTACATATTTCCTTTAACTAGAAATTTTCATTTACTAGATTAAAGGTGGGTAAATGCAAACACTTAAATCTAGTCATTTCAAAATTGATAATGTGATTTTTGGTTTATATCCCTTATGCACGATTTTTTTTTTCATAAATAGAGATCAAACACAACATCCTACACCATCCTAAGGCTTGAAATCCATCATTCCACTTATTAGAATCTTGCATGAATAAATTTAGTAAAAAACTAGGGTTTTAAGAGGACGAGACTAATTTTGGATACTTGCACACACATTTCATATTATAGATCCCAAACTTAGAATAAAATTAAACATTTTAAAGTGTTCATATAGTCATATATCCATTTTTATAAGAAAGGTAGTTCCATGAAACTTTGAGCAAATTATGCACGTTGATTATGTCCCATTAGGTAATTTTATCGAGAGGAAAGATTCAGCTCCAGTTTTTGAGATGAAGCATATACAAAGGTTTTTCAACCTATTTCACTATATTTCATGCCCAATTATACCAAAAAACATGAAAATAAACTAGGTGCACTATCTTATTATCATTTTCTATAATTATTTCATGCCCTAATTATTTCAATTTATCAATCATTTACTATATATCGAAATCTAAAGGTTAAATATTAATTTAATAACATGAATATACATCTTTTCCATTTTTCAATCCTATTTATTATATTTTTAGGATTATACATGTTTTCCTTATTTTTTAGGGTAAATTTCATGTTCTTGGTGAATAACTAAACTTCTCGTCATTAACAAGAATATTGTATCGTTGTTCAAGAATGGTAAATCAATAGAAATTGACATAATGTTCTTGCTGAATAAATTCAATGGGATATTATAAATGAGATAACACACAATTGTACATTCTGATTAAGCAAATTATGAAAATAAATGCCTAATCTGATTGCTATTGCAGCAGTAAATGAATATATAATTAAGTACATAAATTAAGACAAGAAAATAAGAAATACAATATAAAATCCTAAGTGCAAAGAGAGGATAGAAAGCCTTAGTTGATTCGTAGAAATACCAGAGGTGTAAAAAGTTAGAAAAATGGAAAATACGAAGCAATGACCATCACACCGAAGCTCATAAAAATACAGATATGGAAGAATAAGTTGGACTAGGGTTCCTGGAGAGGGACATGGGAGTCTATGTGTTCCCTAGACCTGTTTCTAGGAATGTGGGTATACGGAAATGATCAGATAAACTCCTTTGATTTTTCACCAAGTATTCACTATTGTTTGACTTTGGTCACTCTGAGGTTGCACAATGATCACTGAATTCGCCAGAAACCTACAGTGAAATATGAACCTGTAAAACCCTTAATTAGACATCAAATCCTAAAAAAGAAAGATGCAGAATGAGGGGTTGGACTATCCTCAACTATCACAATGGTGATCTTATGACTGGTTGCTGCACTACATCTTAGACCCAATGTAGTTCTATGGCTGTGTGTGTGAAAATTGTGCCCTAGGTGGCTTATGTGCATGTCATACTTGATAGCAAGCAAGTAAGCTAGATGTAAAGAAAATGTATAAATGTGTGCATGGAATAGAATGAACTTACCTTCTATGAAGCGTATGTAGAATAACCAGCCCTTGTGTACTTTGGATGGTGCTAGATGGATGAAATGGAGATCTTTGATGCTTGATGGATGTAACCTTAGGTGGTGATACATAATGCTTAGTTCTTAGTACTTTATTATGATAAAATAACTTTATATTTATATGCTTACTTTGTTTGAATTTCATAATTAACCCTAAAAGGGTTGACTACCAAAAAGATAAGATGATCAAAAGGCTATAAAAGGTCCAAAAAGTGTTTAAAAAAGTACAAAAACGTTAGGGAGCCTAGAGGGGATGAGGGCACTTAGTGTTGTTGTTTTGACTAGGCGATGATGTCCATGATGATAAATGCCAAAGTATGAAAAGGAAGACTGAGAAAGTAAGGGTTGTAAGACCAAAAGTGGAAATAGAAAGCAAAGAAAAGTGGCCAAAGACATGGTTTAATTAGTACTTTTCTTACTTATGAATCATATGAACAATAGTATGCAATCAGGACTAAATAGATACCCAAAATGTGTGATTTAGTGTCTACATTTGCCCCCATTTTATGTTGGTGACTAGAAAAGCTCACTAACATAATGTAAATAGAGATTCGTACCTAATAACCATGTATATTGATGTATAAAGAGTGTGCCAAGGGATAAGAAAAAGCATGGAGTGATAAAAGTGTGAAGCGTGGATGCTAAGGAGGCGAAAATACAGAAAGTGGTGATGAAAATGAACCTAGGGAAGAAATGCATGAGTAGATGTTGTGATGTGCCTATTGTTGATGTTAGTGTTAAGTGATGTTGACTACCACTTCCCATACAGACGGACCTACAAAAGAGAAGAACGAATAAGTAGTCAAATACGCATGTATATGTATAAAAAGTATGTAAAAATGCTCAAAATGTGAAAAAAAGAACATGTGTACCTGATTCATGATGAGGAAAAGAGTGTAGTAAGGATCTTGAATATTTTTTAGATGTACAATTTTTTTGGGCGATCTCATGCCAATTGTGCTAGATGTGACTTTTTTTGGGCAATCTCATGCCAATGATATGGAAGAAGTGTAGGGAAAATTTTTTGGTGTTATCCTCCAACCTTTAACCGCTTCCCTCAATGTAGAACACCAATGCAAATGGTGTGTATAAATGCAAGTGCTAAGGAATGTGTGCCTTATAAAAAACATTGTGTGGAGTTCTATAAACTATGTTGAACTACCAATTTATATGTAATTGGCCCTTGGTTACAGGAATCCAGGAAGGGCCTCTCTGTGCTAAGGACCCAAGTTTGATTTTGAGCCCTAAAACTGAAAAATATGTTGTGTTGTGTATAACACTATATGGGGTGACTGATTCACCCAAATGATGCCCCCCTTGTTTAGGGTGCATGCGACGTCACTGAAGGAGTATGCAACCCAAATGAGGACCAATCACCATGTCTTGCAAGGGGGAAGGGAATGTGCTTAGTAGAAAACCAAGGCACACATAAATAAAGTGGATAGGAAACAAGTGTTAATACCAACAAACATGCATGTATAAGACAATATATAAGCTCAGAAGACAATGTGTAAGCTAAGACACAAGAAGATAATTTCAAAACATAAGAAGAAAGTGTAGACCACAAAAAGTGGGTTGCAAACATGTGAAATCACTCACGATGTTGCAAGACAATCAAGGCTAATGAAACCCAAAGCAGATAGTGTGCACATAAGAAAAATGGGAAAAACCCACAAATAATGGAAAACAATGACAAGTAATGTAACATACAAGTACAACCATGGTGGAAAATAGACCTGTAAAACAAATGTTGCACATAAAGCACTCATTAGCATGTTAGAAAGATACAAATTATTTCAAGGCATGTATAATCCAATAAATTAATGTGTTATGAAACAAAATGAAACAATAACACCTGTATTGTATGAAATTGGATGCCCCCAGAAGCCACTGCGGGGAGTGGTATGATGTAATATTTCATGCATCAGGGTTGCATGTAATAGATCTATATAATTTTTTTTTATCACAACTAGAAAGGCAAGGTGAACATGCATTTCTCTATGATAAAGATAATGACATACAAGAAATCTATCTATCATGTGTAATAAAGTGTACATGTAAAAACATAAGTAAGAAAGAGTAAATGAAACCAAGATATGCAGTACGTTATGGATGAGATGGAATAGAATACAATGTGAATGATAGGAACAACATGCCCCCTGAGTATAGATGCATGCATGAGTGAATTGCGGTTCATTTATAAAATACCCCTCATCAGTCAAGAATTAACCATATAGCAAGAGTAAGTCATCAGGAAATGGTTTAAATGATGTGTTGATGTGACCAAAAGAGCACAGAGTGTAGAATAAATGGATGATGAAGCATTTTGTGGAGATTGTATAGAGATATGCGAATGAAATGATAGAAAATATTTATTAGGAAGACCAAGCATGATGATGTAGCTTAAACCGTAGATCATAGAATGTATGAATAAGATGTGAGGAAGAGTGATTATGAAGATGTAGTGCAGGATGTAGAAATGGTGAGGTTCAATTTGGATTTAGACCCTCAGCAGTCGAGTATAAACCTTGAGACAAGAGTGCATCATCAGGTAATATGTGTTGTAAAGGTTTGATCATGATGTGTAGAGTGTAGAATAGAATAACACAATGCGTGAGTAGAATGTGATAGCATGATGTAGATTGTAAGTGTGTAGATAGAATGTGTCTAATGTAGAGGCGTATAGTGTGCAATGAAAGATATTTAAGTGTGTAGAATGAGTAGGTGTAGAAATCACAAAGTGTGTATGATGTGTAATGGATGTAAGGAGAGGATGTAGGAAGTGCACAACATGTATGATGTGTAGGAAGAAGAAAATGTCATAGATGTGAAATATGTAATGTGTGAGGTTAATATGTATAGTATGCCCTCAATAGTCAAGTGTGAACCAAATCATAAGAGTGTGTCATAGGGGAGTGAGAATAATAGGGTATTTCACAATGTGCACATTGTGTGTAAAGATATATATGTGTAGTGATAAGAATATAAGACACTTGTTGATGCTAGAGGGGGGAATAAGTGTGATCCCCCCCCAAGTGTGTGATATTGGATATCTATGCATGGATGCGAGAGATACCATGCCATTGTGGGAGAGTGTTTTCTGTGTCATGATAAGAGGAAGAGCCAATAAAATGGGAAGCATAAGTGATAGTAGGACCATGTGATGGTGGCGTAATTTTAAATATGTCCTGGCCATCAGTAGGAGTAGTTTCTTTGAAAAAATTAATTGGAAATGGAAGTGGAGTAGGATAGGGAGAAATATTGAATGGTAGTAACTTAGGTGGGATTGCTGACACTGTAGAAGACTTAATAGGAGAAGAGGGGTTGACCGATTTTGAGAGATGGTTTCATCCTTTGACTCAGTATTTCCGTATATGAATTGAGAGGAGGAGGTGTTATATTGATTTTGAGAGGTGGTAACTTAGGCGACGCTTGAATGAATGAAGGAATGTAAGTAATAGCATGATCCTCATTGGACATAGATGAAGTAGATTTAGGAGCCCGTTTGGATGTAGCATTTGTAGATGGGCATGCCAAAAAATGTTGTGTAGCAAATGAGATAAAGCCTTGACGCTTAAGATGCTTGATTAGTCATTGGAAAGCATAACATTCATTGTCATTTTGTCCATTGATTCGATGATAATTGCAATATGGATGACCTTGATATTTTGCAAGACGATAAGGAGGATAGCCATGAGTAGATGGTAAAGTGATCAATTAATGACTAAGGAGCTCAATAATAATATCATTTTTCTTATTATTCTTATTCAAATGTGAGAGGCTATGGTTATTTTCATATGTGTTTTTCATTGATATCTAGCATATTTAGAACCCCAAGTTTCGTTTATTAGAGGACCATGTATACCCCATACGCCCCTTGCCATTCTGAGAAGTGTCTTTAATCTATCTTTATTCCAAATTGTAAGATCTATGATTTTGTATTCCATAGCATGAAATTTGTCTTGAGATCAAGATCTGCAAATCTTAAATAGACTCCAATATGGATAGATCCCAATGGAGGATCACGAACGCTAGGGTAATCACATAGATGATGGAAAATCTTAAGAGTTATAAACTGCGACGGCTTATAATTTTCATTGCGCGTAAGACACTTGACAGTATTTTAGGATCTCCTTCTGGAGGAACATCCCAGATAGTCAAGATTCGGAAAAACAGAGCCTAAACTCAAACAATAGGAATTTGAGGAACTTTACACCAAATCATAGTAGAAATATGACGAATCCATCGTATGTCAAATGAGATGGGTTCACTGTTATGATCAAGAAAATTATGCGCAACCTGCAAGCTGTACCATTTCAACAGCGTCCGCAGGGCCATTGGAACAGTAATTGAATCGCATAAAATAGTTTGTACATAAATCTAGTGCTCAAGTAATTTTGGGAATCTGAAGAATTCAGGGGGTCTGTAAGTTCAGAGGCGCCCCGTCATCTGACAAATCAACCGTTTAGTGGAATCTTCCGACCACTTTCAACGTTGACACAAAACCGATCACTTCTGATGGTGCCTCTAAGGGAAACCATCGGGTCTTCTAGTTTTCGAGGTCTCTCTTCAAACAGACCATGTTTGTGAATAATGTTCAGCAATGGCAATATGAATACAGACATGGAAGGTAAACAGTCGGGAATTTACTAGTTCGCGGAAAGAGACTTCCTTGCTTCTTCTCTTGGCGTGAATCTGGTGACTTCCAGGGATTTCAAGCGTGAGAAATTTAATTAGAGAGGGAGGGACATCTTTGAACATTATTAAAAACGTTCATAGGATTTTAACCCGTTTTCTATACCTTGGAAATATTTCATCAATGAGGTCAAAACGGGATGTCTATGGTTCATACGCGTCTTGGAATGTTTGCTAAGAGTCTATAGCACGAGTTGAATAATGTTGATGATTTGACTTGTTAACAAATGTTTTTTTTTTCAATAATCATTATAACCATTTGGTATGATCTATGGGGAGACCACACATATTTCAAGAGAAATCATTTGTCAAACAAATCACAGGTTTCCACATGTCCATTGCAGTTACAGTCATGTTAGTGTAGTTACAATTACAACATATATTTTGCATACATATATCTGTTATTGTAGTTACAATTATAACATACATATTTGCTAGTGTAGCTATCAACTACAACATTTGACAAAGGGTCCCTCTCCATTATGTCCATGCCCTTTTTGAAGCTCCATTTGGATTTGTATAGGATGGTAACATGCTAGCAAAGCTTGAATTAATTTAGATTGGAAACCTATCCAGTTGTATTTGCGTGAAACAATGATAATGCTCCATGAAAATATCGATGTGCTTGGGCTATGAAATTATGTTTTCTTGGGATTTGCATACTCTAGCTTCGAAAAGTCTGTTATTTTAGCACAAGCTTTATGTGAGTATGTATTACAAAAACGAAATGGTCAGGTTGGACACATGTTCGTTACATTTGGTGGAACTCATGTCATAGTGCCTCTATGGAGGCAGAATGAACCCTCTCCATGGAAGTTTTTATTGTGTTTGCAATGCCAAGGTCCTTCTCAAGCATCATGTAAACATGCTTAGAAAGATGAAAAAGACCATTATCATTGTCACTACCATATCTTTGTCACATATGCCTCAAATATAATAATTGCGTTGAGACAGGGTGATTACCCTCAAGTGGGAAGTAGTTTACCGTGGCTGAGAGCTTGATTTCATGTAATAAACCAGTTTAGGTAAAGATAGGATTAAGTTTTACAGACAATAAATTTGATAAGGATGCTGACGATAAACTGATATGTAGAGGGAGAGGAATCCCTGTCAGACATGGGAAATATGAAAATACTTTTCTCACAATATCCCCCCTATCTATTAAAAATATTTCTAATTAAATAATTGTGAGGTTCATCACATTAGAATGACATAAATCAAATTTATCACCCCTAAAACATGGTTCTTTTGAACCATTTAAAATGCTCTGCTAAGGTTAGTTTCTCATATTATATTTTGCCAATCTGCTTGAAAAAGATGAAACAAGGATGTGCTTGCGAGCCCATCTGTGTGGTCTCCCCCTTCACTAGGGGTGTATATTCCTTGTTCACTGGTACTGCCCAAGAGTGCTAATTAGACAACAACCCTCCCCACCCTGTGGATAGAAAATGAAACATACTTAAAAAAAAAAAACATCATATACCATATATATATCCTATGAATCCAAGCCTCCACCTATTACCCCCCATTTTAAAGGGTTGTGCGTAGTGATAATTCTAAGGAAAATGTTTTTCTTTTTTGGGTGGGTGTGCTTCAAAATCCATTCTTTATATCAGCATTTTAGTTCCATCTCTATTAAGATTTCAATAATATGTTTTTATGAATAAGTTGAATGTAACTCCACCAACGTTCTTCTTAGGCCCTTCACACAACACCTTATACCGTAAAAAATCACTATTTTGTAAGCAACGTATCTGAATTTATTAAGGGAATCTTAAGACAATGTTGAATGTGTTCATATAATGAGGGTAGAACGTTGAGGAATTGAGACCCTTCTAGGGCTTTCAAGCCTTTAGGAAAATATGTTTTGAAACTCTCATTGAGCACTACGGAGCCTTGGAGGATACATTGTAGCTAATGTTATTAGATTTTGAAATATGCTACATAATCTCTGGATAGCACAAATGAATGGTTTGTTTTCATATCATCTTCAAATTATCAAGTACACCATCATAGGTGACATAATCGAAATTGTAGATTGAAATTTGGAAGGGTCGGAAACTCAAGAAGAATCTTGTTACATCTGACAAGTTGTCAATGGATCCTTACTAAATAAATCACACAACCAACTTTGTAAAAAAAAACTATATGGGAATGCTCATTAAGTTTTTTAAAACGTTGATCATTAAATAGTGCATTTTTTGCTTACTAGGGATGTTGTCAAAATGCTCTTATGATGTGGTTTTGCAGAATAAATATCTCTTCTTGTTGAACAAGATGAATTTTGGCATAAAAATACCTAGGTGGGATCAAGAGCATTGTAGATGTTTAAAACTATTGGATGTTTGGGAGTGATATTACCGTAAATGTGGCCCTAATTTATTGTTTGATTACATTAATTGCATTGTACCATATTGGATGATTATGATGGTGAGATTAAATACTATAAGGTAACTGTTATCCATATTTTCCCCCCCGGTACCAAATATTGGATCAGCCACGACCCCACACAGAAAGAACCTAAGAAAACTCATTCAGATCTTGTAAATAGGTCCCAGAAGGATTTGATAAGCGCAGTGGTGGGGGCTGACAAAGATTAAATGACCCTATGCAAGAAGAAACGACTCTGTCAAGCCATTTCCATGTCTTAAATCCATTTTTTAAGTTACAGGTAGACTCAACAATGGAATAGCAGGGTTCAGATAAGAAGGGGCAGTGCTGTAAACGAACCAGGAACAAGAAGGGGAAAAATGGTGAAGTTTCGAAGTTTTTCGGGTTCGAAACTAGTTCAGGAAAGAGTCCAAAATCGACTAAGTATGGAAGAGGCAGCGGAGAGAGCCACGTGTCCTACGCGACAGCTTCTCTAAAGATGAATCTAGAAAGGGGAATCCCAAACTTGCGCCAGGCTTCCACGCGTCTATAATCCCAAAATTTGTGAGCGATTCGAAAAGTCTCCAACTAAGAACGAAAGTGTCCCAGGTGTCAGCTTGGTGCAAATATGAAATGGGAGCCCATGGCGGAGACTCAAACTTGCACCAGCCCTCCACGTAGAAAATGGTCGAACAAGGTCAAAGGTGGACAGGGCAGGCCTCAAAATTGGCTAAGTATAAAAGTGTCAGCGGAGAGTGCCAAGTGTCAGCTGTGGCGCATCTACCAAGAGTTAATCCAAAGGTAGGAGACCCAAATGAGCGTGAGTTCAGCCACGTAGCCCAGAGTCCAAAAAGGATAAGAGGGGTCATTGAAAATTCCACAGACCCGCGGAGGTTGCCAAGTGTCAACTCAACGCTCCTCCAAAGGCAAATTTTGAATCGGGCTTTCAAGCAAGCACGAGTGCCGCCACGTGTCCAGTATCAAAAAAGGGGCAGAGTCGGTTGAATAGTCAATGCATGGAGTAGCCAGGCCGACAGAGGCTGCCAGGTCTCTAAATGGCGCTAATTCAAGGATTGAATAGAGAGAGAGTTACCAAACGAGTGCCAAATTACCGTGTGTCCTAGGTCAACAAGATATGACCTCACCAAGCAAAAGACTTAACCAAAAAACACAAAATGGGCCGTAACTCTGCTTAAAGGAAAAATTCCATGTTTGAGCCCAAGTCAAGGAAAGCGGGCCATCGGGGGAAAAGTTGGTTTTTTGCCCCTTGTTACCCCAACAGGTGTAAAAGTTGCAAAATAGGCCGTGCATTCCGCCAAAAGGAAAAAGTTAGCATTTGATCCCGAGTCAAACCAAAGCGGGGAGTCGGAGGAAAAGGTGAAAATTTTCCTTTTGACAAAAAGGCACAAAGGAAAAAATTGAAGCGGATATCCCCAGCCAACCAAAGGGTGCCACGTGTCTAAGCAGAGCAGCGGGGCCGCAGGAATTTTCTGGATTTTGTGATTCTTGCAGAAAAAGGGGAAAAGATAAATTATGAATCCGCAAACCTGATTTTGCCCTAATTTGGCTGCCATGTGTCCCATATTAAAGAAGGGGCCCATTTTTTAAACTTGTTTTCCTGCTCCTTCGTACGGACCGATACAAAATTCAAAGGGGCATATCTTTCGACTCAAGGCTCGAAATATAGCAAATCTGACACCATTGGAAGCATCTCGACGTCCTCTACGCCATGGAAAGATAAAAAATCATTTTTGCAAGTCTTGGTAGGTGAAAAATAGATAAACATATTCAGGCCTTTAATGCAGGATCTTCTTGCCTCAACAACCAGATCAGATTCAATCTAATATGTCATTTCCTCCTCCTTCGAGGTGCCAAATAAGAAAATGATACAGTCAAGACAGATTTGGGGGCAGATCTTGTGGAAGGCATTGATGGCAATGGTTGAGATCGAACTAGTTTTGTTCACTCTTCTTTCTTTATGCCCTATGTACTGAGTCTATAAAAGAAGGGTCGGGGCTTATTGTAAGGTTGTTGTTCATTTTCCTCTCTGCCTCCCCTCCTTTTCTTCCTTAGGGTCAAAATGGAGTTCGAACCTCCTCCCCTACTCTGTAAAATGGCATTTCTTGCCTCTTACTCATAGATGATGTTCTGTGCAAACTTTTGAAGCAATTAAAAAATGTGTTTTGTGATGCATTTGTCCGTCCTTGCTTGGTTTTTTGGTTGTTTCTTCTTGCCTCTCTTCATTACAGGGTATCTGTGCATGTTTTGATGTTCATTTGTAGATCCGAGAGCTGTGTTTGCAAGGTTTGAAACATTTTCTGTGTGAATTTGATCTTTGGCCTATGATGTAGTTGTCCATCCTCTCCATTGCTCACCTCTCTTCGTTTCAGGCAGTCTGGTTAGATGACCAACAGTTCTCCTTCTCTGGTGAATCATCGTTTTAGTGTAGGCTCCGTTTTCCTCATTTTCTTTCTCTCCCTGTCTCCTTGAATAGTTAGATTAGATTAGATTAGATTAGATTAGCTTGCTTGCAGTAGAATAGCTCGTGGCAGGTAGTTTAGGAAGAGGAACTAGCCTTCTCTGGAGAGCTTTCCCATTTGCAAGGTCCCACACCTTGGGGAAAGTTCAATGTTATGCAGATCACACCAAATGACTATGCCTTAGAAAAGCAGATCTATAGAACTCATTTGGGGGTGTTGTGATTTTGCACTAACAGTATGGTCCCCTTCAAAACCATTTACTAATCATAAAAAAAAGCAATAAAATATAAAACCCTAAGTGCAAAGAGGGGGTAGAAAGCCTTAGGTGATTTGCAGAAATCCCGGAGGTGTACAAAGTTGGAAAACTATAAAATATGAAGCATTGACCATCACACCGAAGCTCAAAAAATCACAAATATGTAAGAATAATATGGACTGGGGTGCGTGGAGAGGGACAGGGGCATCTATGGGCGCACTAGACCTATTTTTGGGCACTTAGGTCTATGAAAATGCTCAAAAAACCTCCTCTGAGTGGTCGCTAAGTGTTCAATATTGTTCACCCCTTGGTCACACAATGATCACTGAAGTCACTGTTGGTGCAAAATCACAGCACCCCTGGATGTTGATCAGATTTCTAGGTTGATCACTCTAGCATCCAGTGTGATTGCACAACATTGAAACCTTTCTCCAAGTGTGGGACTTGCAGAAATGAGAAAGGAATCTCCAGAGAAGGCTAGTTCCTGCTCCTAAACTACCTGCCACAAGCTATTCCAGTGCAGGCAAGCTAATCTAAACCTAATCTAACCATGCCAAGGAGATAGAGAGAGAGAGAGAAAAGGGAAAAACAACAAAAGCCTACACTAAAACAGTGATACACCAGAGAAGGAGAATGTTGAACATCTATCAAAACTGTCATGGAACAAAGAGAGGTGAGCAGTGGGAAGGATGGACAGATGCATCATTGGCCCAAGGATAGATTTCACACAGAAAATGTCCCAAAACTCCATGAACACAGCTCCAGACCTGCAATGAACATTCAAACTTGCACAAATACCTGCAATGAAGAGAGGCAAGAAGAAAACAAGTAAAAACGAGCAATGATGGACAGATGCATCACAAAACACGTTTTTTGTTGCTTCAGAAGTTTGCACAGAACATTGCTTCAATAGTAAAAGGAAAAAACGCCATTACAGAGCAAGGGAGGAGGTTCGAACTCCATTTTCAACCCTGGAGAAGAAAAAAAGGGAGAGGCATAGCTGAAAAGATGAACAAATTGTAATAATAATCCAAGATGAGCCAAATCTGGCTTTTTACAATGCATGGGTCGAGCCCAGGAGAGAGAAAACATAGGAAAACATGCAAGCAGCCCAACCATTGACCAAAATGCATTCTTCGTTAAAATCAGTGGTTTAAACATCTCCTTTGGCCATGCTGAAGAAGAATGCAACCCATGTACATTAAACTGGTTGTTGAAATGTCACTTCTGGCCGTGCTGAAGAAGAATGCGACCCATTTGCATTAAAACTAGTTGTTGAAACGTCAGTTCTGGCCATTACTATGCACTAGAGACGTTTCTTGATTTTCTCTCTCCAAACTCAACCAAAATTCTAGATTGACCCTGGAATCGTGTAGAGAATCTTGCCAGCTTTTCATTGATATAAAGAATGTGAAAATTTGATCTCTGGATCGAAAGTTATGGCGATCTGAAGATTTAGGGCACAAAACAGGCCAAAACGGATTTTGAATTTTTTCCCGCGCTCTGCCACTTGGATGACACGTGTCAGGCTCTGATTCACTGAGAAATTCTCTCTCCTCCACCTTTCCGTGTGCTTTCCTTTGAAATCTCAACCTTTTAAACTCTTTGGAAAATTTTCCATTTTTTCCCCCGTGCCCCGCCACTTGGGACACGTGGCACACTTTGGTTGGTTGACAGGGGTGCGGGGCATCTTTTACCTTTTAGTTTTTTGGCCAAAAATTTTGCTAAATTTTCTAAGTCCTCCTCGAGCTCCACACTTCCCCTTGTGATACGCGTCACATTCTGATTCGTTGGAGGATTTTCCGGGTCTTCGCGTCCCTCGCGTATTTTTGGCCCGGATGTCCCAAACCCTCTGGGACAAATTTATCCGATCCGCCCGATTCGGGCTTCCCTGTCCCTCTTTGCATTGAAGACACATGGCAAGATTTGATTGGCTCTTGGCTCCTTTGGATTTTCACATCCCACGCGTCCCTTTGTCCTGGGTGTCCCAAACGAAAGTTCCCTGTTTCGGCTGATCCGGGCGGTTCGCGTCCTCCGCGTACTTTTGTCCCAACTATCCTGGACTTCCTGGGACAAATTTCTCCGAACCGCCTGAAATGGACTGACTTGTGTCAAACCGGCCGATCCACGTCTTTCGCATACTCTTGTCCCAACTGTCCCAACTGTGCAAAACAAAGACTTAGGCAATTTTTCCCCTTTTTCTGGCCGAATCAGCTTTTTGCGTCCCGCGTGTACCTACGGCCCAGATGTCCCAATTGCTACGTGGACCGCCTGGAGGCTTTTTGGCTAGTTCGCGCCCCGACGTCCCAACTGTCCCAAGGACCGCCTGGACTAGGACTTAGCTGATTTTCATGATTTTTTCTACCCCAAGCTTGGTTTTTGCAACATTTTCACCCCTTTTTTAGAACTTGCTCTTTTCTTCTTGGACATGAGAGTTAGAGAGAAACCGAGGGGACCCCAGAAACATGATTTTTGCCTTGAATCAATCTATCTGCTTGGGATTGAATAATCTGATGCATGTTATCAAAATTACCCTGGGGGGGAATTTTGGACAACAGTCACTAGAAACCTGTAATGAAATATGAACTTGTAAAACCCTCAAATAGACATCAAATCCTAAAAAGGAAAGACACAGAATGAGGAGTTAGAATATCCTCAAAATTTACAATGGTGATCTTACAACTAAGTGTTGTACTACATCTCAAACCCAATGTAGTTCTATGTGTGTGTGTGTGTGTGCAGAAATTGTGACCTAGGTGGATCTTGTGCGTGTCACACTTAATAACGAGAAAGTAAGCTAGATGTAAAAAAATGTAATAGATGTGTACATGGAATAAAATGAACTTTCTTCTTATGAAGTATATGCAGAATAACCAGCCCTTGTGTCCCTTCGATGGTGCTAGATGGATGCAATGGAGCTCTAAGATGCTTGATGTATCCGAGCTTAGGTGGTGATAGCTAATGCTTATTTCTTGGTCCTTTATTATGATCACATAACTTTATATTATATGATTTATTTTCTTGAATTTCGTAATTAACCCCAAATATGCTGACTACAAAAAAGATAAGATGCTCAAATGGCTAGAAAGGCCCCAAAAAGTGTGAAAAAAGTATAAAAGGGTCAAGGGCACCTAGAGGGGATTAGGGCGTCTAACACTGGCATCCTGGTTAGGCACTGGTGTCCAGGATGATAAATGCCAAAACATAAAAAGGAAGACTGAGCGGGTAAGGGTGTAAAACCAAAAGTGGAAATAAAAAGAAAAGAACGGTGGCCAAAGGCATGGGTTAATTAGTACTTTTCTTACTTAGGAATCTGTGAATAACAACATCCTACATTCTACATCATTAACAACATCCTTGTTTATAAAATTAGAAGTAACATGAAATGAAATGACTTTTACAATTACTCTAAAATCTAATTTAATATATTTCATGGTATCTTCTACATGTGATTCCTCATTTTCTTGATGTAAATCCTTCATTTCACCTACATCATCTTACAAATTATAATCATCATCATTAAACACAACAATCATAATCTTCACAATCAATCTCACCCAGTACATATGTCATGACTGGTTCAATAAATTGATAGGTATTTGAATCAATAATGATATTTTACCCAATGCATTTATTGTGAATAAAATAAATTTTCTTTAAAAAATTAGGATTTTGTTGGACTTGAGGAATACTTGAGACAAGACTTGGTTTTTTGTTTGGGAAGATAATGGCATTTCAAGTGTGAAATTTAAAGCTAAGGTGTTTGCATTAAATGTTCTCATGAATATGGATATGAAATGCTCTAACAAGATGACATAAATATACAAATTGGTAGTGTCTTGAAGTTTATGAATAATGGGAATGTTGTTATAAATTTACATTTGAGATTGAAATCTCTAAGTGGCTCATTGTTTTTCTCTTGAGTATGAAAAATTTATTTTATAAACCAAATGGATGTATGAGCGGCCCAAAATTGAAAAAAAGGGTGTCTTCTAAGTCCTTCTAATTATGAATTGAACAATGGGCTAGACTTAAAATTTATCATGCAATGTAAAAGGGAACAACCTTCAAGCTCTATCTTCATGATGGAAATTAAAAATTCAAATAATTTTTCAAAATGTGCACATGTTTCTTTGCATTCCTATCATGAAATTTGTGTAAAAACCTAAAAGCATATTTTGGAAATTAATGCTGAACACTAAATTTGTTTACTGCAATTTCACTAAGCCAATAAATTTTTTATTTTCATGATTTTCTATCTTGTATGAAATTTGAATATATTTACCAATAACTAAAAATAAAACAAAAATTGGATGGAAATAGATCATGAGCTGCAAAATGGTTCCCATTTATAGCACCAATTATCTTGCATTGAGGAGGGTGTCAACCTTTAGGTTGAAGATTTGTTGGAGTGCCTTCCTTGCACCAATAATTTTTTGATGCGTGTTTTATCAACACCAAGGATAGTTGGATTTGTGACCCTCATACTAGGACTCGACTAGATTATTTTGTAAGGAATGTGTAATAGGTAGTTTTACAATAACAAAGTGTTGAAGTATAAGTGTGTGACCTAGAGTACATAAAAGGAAATTCACTAGTGTCTAAATAATCATCCAAATATGGATATTCACAATGATATATTTATAATTATTAAATCATATTAAAAACCATAAAATTAGATAAAAGAGTAGGTAGAAAAGGTAGTTTCATATTTCAACTTTGTTAGTATTTTTATCAAGAAAACGGTAATAAGAATCATAGAAAAATAACCAACATCAACCAAATCCATAACACACATATTTTGTTAAAATGTGGTTAAAATATATAAGGAATAAATATTATGAGAACATTTTAGTAGTATATATTTTTAAGATAAGTTGAACATAGTGAATATAGAAAGAGAAAATTCATCTATAACATTTAAAAAAAATTAAATCTCATTGCAAAAAAATAACAACATCCTATATACAACTCATTTTTTATAATTGCTATCCTTTTCTCTTTTTTCGGAGCTGCTAATACATCATCCTCCTATGTAGGTGCTTCAAGGGGCCTACCAGGATAGGGGTATAATTGAAATTGTTCATGTGGGATAGATAATTTTTTTTAGATATATTGTTATGATGTACTTAATACCAAAATTACCCTATCCATTATGTCTCATACTTGTTGTCACTCATTCCTAGACTTGTCACCAATTTTAATTATCATGGACCTTTGTCACGACCCCATTATTTCTTTGGGTTCTAATTCCATTTATATTTCATCCCTTGACCTTAAACTTCCCCCAAATTTGATGTAATTGCTTATGGGTGATTGTGTCAAGATTTTTCTCTATGATGGCCAATAAGATTTCGCATGGTTGATTGCATCGAGTATGCATACCCCTCTCCTTTTTTATTTAAGTATCAATAAATCATTACTCTAAGCACTTCAATTTACTTACACATTGTAAATTTGTGCACATATTTGCATCTATTTATTAGGCTTGAGGTTTTCGAGCTTGTCCTTTGGCATTTGGATCATCATAGTGAGCTAGGACTGGATGTCTTATTCTTGAGCTTTCCCCTTCTCCACCCAAGTGATTATCTCACTATGTTTTTTTCTCTAGGTAGGATCACTGCATAATCGATCACATCTCATGTAAGTATCTCTATCCCTTCTTTGTCCTTTGTTTGATATTTATTGTTGTGTTGATGGTTTATAATTCATTTCTATATATTAGGGTAGATGAATGTTTTCTTTAATCTAGATTTATTTATCTTATTATGTTATTCCCCTTAGCTATATCCATATCTTGAGCTACCTTTATTTACAATCCTAATAGGACCTTGGAAACCTATAGTTAAATTAGGATTAGGGATATTATCCTCTAAAATTATGACACTTACACTTGTGAGAACCTTTGGTATCTACATCTTGTGTGTTGGGATAGATTTGGTCCCCAAAATTTGAGAAAATGGACAGGAATCCATCTATCTCATCACACATTTTGGTGAACCTGACGTGAACCTTAATCTACCCTAGATAAAACCATATTCTCTCTAATTATTTATTTTTCTTTGCATTTATTACACAAGTGGCCACTCTATGAATTTTCTTATATGGATGATCCTACCTTTACTTTGGTAATTTTGATCTTATGCTATGAGCCCCTGTGTAATAACTTACATGGTTGATCTTGTGTAGATATTTTTCATACATCACATTTTCACATCCTAACGTCATCATCCACTGTGTAACTCTTGCATGATCGATCACATTAAAAATATCTTTCCAAAACATTTGTTATATTCATTATTGAATTAAAAAATTCAATGAACTATCTAACCAGTGCTTTTATTGATTGATCTTCCAAATAATACTTGTACAACTACATTTACAATAAAATAATAACATTTACTAGGATTTTCCATAGGATCTTTCAACAAGAATAATAAAAAGAAACCAAATCATAATATGCACACCTAGTATACTAGTTAAAATCATATATTTGAATTAGAATAAAAATTTAAACGTGAAGATATTCCTAGTTCTAATTATCCTCTTACCATGTGATAAATTATTCATCAATTTCCTGAGTTTATAGAATAGAAAAGTGTTAACAAAAAACCTCCTACAAGAGGATAAAATAATTATAATATCAATAAAACTACCGCTTCTTCAACCAATGATCCTTCTTAGATCATCATTTAAATCTTACTAATTCTTCAAGTAAAAAATAAACTACAATGGCCAACCAAGAGAAGCCACCACTGGATAAAATGTCCACACACAAAAGGAAATTCTAAACATGTGTTATATTGTGCAAAACCTCCACACACACCATTATGCACCACAAATCAAATATGCAAAAAATGAAAAAATGTCAAGTCAACTAGGAGACAAATTGGATCAACCATTAACCACAGCATTATAACTAGTCAATTTGTTAGAAGATCACTGCTCAGTGCAAACCATGTGAGAGGTAGTTTTCTACCTTAAATGAGGATTTGAATTATGAAAATAGGCATGCCATGTTGTCTTGGAATTTGTAAAATATGATTGTACCACATCCAATATTTTTTTTGAGCCTCACACCACTTAGTGAAGATTTTTCTTTTTGTACAGAATGTTTTCTAACATGACATGCCCTCTATATAGAAAACTTGGCATTCAATGTAATACGGTGATGCATCTACCATGTAATATTATATTTTTAAATCTATAATGTGAAGATCCTACCACCAATCATACTTGTAAAGAAATTTTCATTTGGGATTTTCCTATAAATACCCAGATTGAACTCATTATAAATGTCCTTATCATCCTCTCATCCTCTCTCATCTACTAACTTGGGCATATCCTCTTTTCATGTGGTTACCCAACTCATTCTTTCCCCGCCTAACCCCTCGAGGGGGCATCATATCACCATCCTAACATATTCTCTTATTTTTCTTTGAGCAGTCATTCCACAATAACCCTTCAAAGAGGGGCAAAATGTAGACACCTAAAATGTTGACATAATTAATCATGATTAATTTATCCCATAAATATCCTAACATCATAAGATAATTAATCCCTTTCCTATAAAATGCCACATATACCCTTTATCCTAATTAATATAATCATTTATCTAATATCCCATTATCTCATCATTAATCCCTTTAATTCATTATTATATCCCATTATCCCATATTAATTCTTAATATCATTTTTAGGCATTTAATAATCTTGCACCTACCTACCCAAATACTCTACACCTACCCTACACCTATCCTCTCCATGTAATCACATCCCTAATCATATTTTATTAATCTAATATAATCCTAAACTAGTCATATCCTCTATCTCTAAATCTAGAGGCTTCTATTTTTGGAAGCCTCTCTAAACTTCTCCCACTCTCCATTGAATTTTAAATTCAATGGAGGCTTATCAAAAAATATATAATTCTCCATTTTAGAATCCTCCAATCCTGTCATCGATTCTCATCCCACTTGGATCAATCATCACCATCCATTCTCCCAACCACAAACTATAAATTTAGCTCTCATCCTCCATGAGAGGGGAGATGAGAAAATATTGTAAGTCCATAAAAAATCTATTATTTTATCCTATTCAATCATCCAATCTACCATCCATTGATCTTCATCAATCAATCCAAGAAAATCAAGGGGAGGTGCTGCCCAAGTGTCTCCACAAAATCTACAGCAATCAACACCATCAATGAGCAAATCCAACACAACAAATGAGGAACATTGCATTTGATTGGAAAGTGCAGGTATTGATTCTATCCCCCATTCCATCTCTTTCTCAATCTGAGGTATTTTTGAAAGGATTAGCATAGGAGAAAAAATTCTTTGTTTTCTCATATTCACTAGTAATCTTTTCTAACATATACATTTTATAACTATGTTTTTTATAGCTCTATTTTTTGTATGTATACACATCTTTCTTTCATCGTGTATTTGTTGTTTCACTCATCGAAATTGAATAAAAATTATTCAGTCCCAAAATAGGACTAATTCTATATATACTCAAAAAAATATAATTTTCAATATTTTTTGAGGTAGTTAGGGGGGCACAGTCAACTATCCATTATTTTTAAAATTTAAAAATATTTGTACTTGGAAAATCATAAAAAATAAACATTCACTAAAAATATAATTATCTAAATAAAAATTCTATCCCAAAATAAATGATTCTATCTATCTTTCTACCAAAGGGTTTTAAAAAATACTAAATAGTGCTAAAAATGGGGGGGGGGAGGGCACGATTGACTATCTACTATGTATTTTTACAAAATAGGAGCCTATTGGAATTTTATCTCATTAACCCACTTACACGAAATTAGACTCAAAATGCTATAATGCATGTTCTTAAAACATCTTCAAATTTTTAGTATAGTTATCTCAAATAACTTGTACAAGTTGACGTTTCTTATTTTTTAGAAAAAAACATCCACTTAAGACCCCCTTATGGCCTCCCATTTCCATGCTTTTACCCATCTTCAATCGGGTCATTTTGAAATATAAATGTCTTTATCACTTTAACAATTACAAAACATGGTAACTTTGATTAAGGCCACATGTCTCTAATTGGAATTTGGTGAAATATGGAGGATAATGAAAAAGTTTCAGATCTTCCTAAACGCAACTGCATTGATTTTTGTCATGTGTCTCAAATTGATGCACTATCAACTATGCGACCCAAGCTAATTATCAAAAGGATTCCCATGTGTGGAAAAACCAATCCTCACCATATGTCAATGATTATAACACTACACAATAGACCATATAAATAATTTTATGCCCATTTTTGCATGCCTTTTAAGTATTTATTCCTTCACTTAATTTACTACTTGTAATACTAATTAACCATTTTTTCACTTTGTGTATGCATGATGACTTTGGGGAAAACCAGTAAGGATAAATGCAATGTAAATGATATACAAGTGAGAATGTGTAAGGCCCATCACACATAAAACCAAATAATTCACCATTGTGCAAGATTTTTGTCCACAAAAGGAAATTATTTATGCACAGTCTATTTTTTAAATGTTGTGGTGCACACCATTGTGTACTGCAAATCAAAGATGCAAAAAATGAAAAAATATCAAGTTAGCTAGGAAACAATTCAGATCTCCTGTAAATCACATTTTCGTAACCAATAACTTTGTCATAATATCTCCACTCATTACACACCATGTCAGAGGTAGTTGGATACCTTGAATGAGGAATTTGACTTATGTAACTAGGTGTTCATACTATTTTGGAATATGTAAAATTTGAGTGTATCACATATAGGCTTTTTTCTTGAGCCTCACACCACTTAATGAGGATATTCCTTTTTACAAAGGATGTTTTCTAACATAACAGGATTTCTAGATGGACAAATTGGAATTAAATCACATCTGACGATGAATCTATCATGTAATACTATATTGTTAAATCTAGGATGTGAAGATCCTACCACCATTAATGCTTGTAAAGCATTGATCATATAGGATTTTCTTATGAATAACCATATTAAACTCATTGTAAAGGTCCTTGAATTTGGAATATAAAATATTCTAATATTTTCAATTACATTTAATTTTTCTCACTTAGTTATCCATGTTCTTGGCATAAGTTAGCTTCTATATTTTATCCTATTTCAGTCTAAATGGTTTTTTATAATTCACTTTGTTGATTGTTTACAATATCTTCATGTGGTGGCTAGGATATCAAACTGCACATCATGTTTTTCCAATGGTGTTGTGCATCCCTCTAGATGTTTTAAGTCCTTCCCCTCAGACTCTCACACACGTATGTGTCTTGATAAAGTGCATACTAGTCTGAGTATGCACATGGTTTTCAGAATCATTGGAATTCAAATGAATTGGATGAGTGGCATAGATTTTCTACTTATTATCTTTCTATCCTACACTACTCTCCTTTGAATTTTTTTAATCAAATTTGTTAGCATTGAGATTAAATCTTGTAACCTACATTCATAATGCAATGTAGATTCATATTAGAAGTGATACTCATAGCTAAATATTAGTTTTATTGGATTTCTTGCAGTCATTAAGCTATGAATGAGTGCTAATTATTAATTTACTTATAGACTCCTTCAAAACAAATACTCTATTGTATTACATAAGCCATTAGTTTCCCCACACTTACTAGAAACTCACAAAGAACAAAAAAAACACCATCAAAATCATCAAACATCTACTCTCGCATGTATTGAACTATTCCTAGCACATTTTTAGGCCACCAAGACCTTGTGAGAATGAAACCTTGGAGGAAGAAATACCCACACATTTGAACTACCATTATTCCTTCATGTGCATGTGCTTTCTTTTCAAGAGAGGTAGATCCTCACCTATTTGTGTAGTACTCTATCTAGGTTTCCCACACTTGTGTGTTCCCCAAGCCACCTTCCAACAATGACATCCCTTGGCATTATGGTGTGGAATTGAGGTGTAACACTCCTTGAGATAAACATAGATCATATTAAAATAAAAAAGTGGTCACTCTTAAATTAAATATGGAGACCTTCATTTAGGTTAATAAAAACTAAGGGATACTTAAATAACAAAAATTATAGGGGAGTTAATATCAATTAAGGGGAACCAAACTTGAAAGCTAGTGATTATTTTTATCTATTCACAATATAATAGGAATCCTATTTCATCAACTAAAATAGGGGGTTTTGTGACAAAATAATAATGAATTGGTGCCCATGTAAAAATTTCAAACACTAATATAAAGTGGATGTTATTTCTCTTTTTATTAATCTATTATCTTGCAAGAAACATGTCCTAGTAATTATTTATCAATACCATATGGAACCACGTTAAGATGGTCTGATCATCCTTTTTTATAGTTTAGCATACACAAACACATAGCTTTCCATAAATATAAACATATATAATAAAAATAGTTTTAGTATCTGAAAAATATCTGTTATAGCATCCAAGGATATCAATAATTTTATTCATGCACACAATAATACTTAGAACATAATTAATCTTCACCCTAAGTATTTTTTTTTGGAAATGTAACTATAAGAGTCTGTATGATTATTGTTCCATTACAACTATCTCATAAAACTCAATTTAAGAAGGATGCATCTTTATTGTTTAAGGAGGTGGCTATTATGGCACCAAGATGCACCTATGCTCAAAGAATACACCATAGAACACATACATCCATCTTCTTGTTGCATTTTTTACTTGGATGTTTTATGGATTTTTTGGTAAACATACAATATTTACCAAAAAAAACATACATTACTAGAATATCCAATGTAAATCAAACCTGAAACTAGTCATATATTACTATGGAACTTTACTAACACTATTACACGGTAGTAGATAAAAAATAACTTCCACACATTGTATGTATTTGAGTTGAATTTTTTGTTTGAATTCTCAATGCAGTTGGCATGTATGTATGATGTATGTTCTCTAAGGGCATACATGTATGTGGTGCATCTTTTTTCTAGAACAAAATCCACTTAATGAAGCAACAATGATTACACTAGTAAATGCATATATTAGATCAAAACTAGAATATTATTTTTTGTCCCTTTCATCTTTCATATGAACATAAATTTGATATTATGGTTGGTATCATGGTTTGAGATGTGATTAATAAATATTTTCAAATGATTTCTTTTGAGTCACTGATTCATTAAATGGATTTTCAGTTCCTTCTATTTTTGATATGATTGATTTTATTGAGGTTTTAAATCTATATGTAGACACCAATTTTTAGTATTTCCTATCCCTCATCCCGCGTATGCTCCCCTTCATCATCATTTCCTCACATACATACCTCTCTTCTCATTCAAATCTCCCTTTCCCTCTTAAATTTCATTTATCCCTCTAATTCTTATTTTCCCACCTTAATCCCATCCTAATCATATTATTGATTTGTCTTCCCTAGAAATTCCTTATCAACCTTAATTATCCCTAAACCTATTCATTAACCCTTTTTATCCTCCCTAAGCACAATATTTACCATCCCTAGGTTCCCATCTACCCCATTCAATAAATTATTATCCCCCAACCACCTTTTATCCTTCGAAGACATCCCTAGCCCGTATTAACCACCTGAAACCCTAATTTCACCTCATAGGGGCTTAGTGTTTGAAGTTGATCAATCCTCCACCTCCCAAATCAACAGACTGCGGAAAACACCAGCGACCCATCCAGATGACCATAGACCCTATAAATACACCCATACCCCTCCTCTCTTGAGGATGTAATTTTTGAGACTTTGGGCTTTCTTGCAATCTTGGCTTCACTTATTACTATTCTTTACAACTGTTATAACCACATTGGGGATATTTTGGATATCTTGTGCATCACCTTTGAAGATTTGAAGTCCTCTTATTGCTTGGTATCACATATTTTATTTCTTGGAGTCACCATTGCCATCCCATCACCATTGCATATCAGCCTTGTGGGTTTATCAGCCATCTCAGAGCTCTGTTATTGCATCATTCATCATCAATCCATCTATGTGGTTTGTATTTTCATCCATTTTCATTCCTCAAACCCTAGATCCCATCTCAGTCGCTATCAACTCATCCCCCGTTATCTTTGACCCAATGCCTATCTATCTTATTATCTGTTACCCATCCTACTGGCTATCTGTCTTCTGATCACTCCAGATCCCATATCTTTCAATTTTACTATTTTTCACACATGTTTCCTTAGATTTCATTTCCACCACACCCAGTCATCGTTGATCCACCCAAGTCACCATTAACCCTATCCCAATTTGTCTTATTTTCAGTTATATTTTTCATCTAAAACATGTCTTGCTACTGACTGAGTGCCCAGATCCCTTTGCTTCTTTGATCCACCTATTTAGAAGTCTATATCTGACCTTTCACTCCTAGTCCCCGTTGATTCAGCTCAGTCATTGATGACCAAATTACTATATATCATATTCGTTATCATATCCAATAATTTTCTTACATCCTTTCTGTTATGACTAGATCTAGACCCTTTGCATTATCTCAACATCTTTATCAGTCTCAAATTAACTTCATAGCACTCCTCCAGATCTATCAGTCACCATCGATTGTTCTTAGCAGTCTCAGGTTTCCATCGATTTGATCAGGCTTGGTTCAGTTTTCATCATTTTTTGTTATCATATATGTATTTTATCTTATCAAGTTCATTTCAGATTCTCCGTTCCGGTTCAAATTCTGTTGCATCTTATCATTTATCCACAGTCATTTTATTTATCTTTTATTAAAAAGTGGGTTGACATCCATCTAGGAAGTATTCATTTCTTGGGACCGACTTCTCTGGGTATCCCACTATCTTATCTACTAATCCATTTTTTGTGTTTAGTTTCTCTTTGTTGTGTAGGTTATCAAGCTCGCTACAAGGAGGATCATTTGCACATGTATCCACCATCATCTCATCTAGAGGTAGCCTTAAACCCTCTTATCATTTTAGTTACTAATTTTCTTTGTTACCATTTCACAAATCTAAAATAGGAGCAAGAAATCCAACACTATATTTTTTCAAAGTTATGCACATGTTCGAACAATGTCATGAGACCATATACTAATCAAAATATGTACTGGTACCATAGTTCTTGGGAAAGGTCTTGATTGAGCCAATTCTCTAATAAGAAGTAAAGTAATCAAGATGCATTAAATCAATCATCGTTTAACCTTTTTTGGACTCCAACTTAACCTCATAAGTCATATATTTTCTCATTTTTTATAGTAATAATTCATTGATGCTTTATTTTCTGGTAATATTTACCACTCTTTGCCTCAATTTCAGGATATAAAGTATTATCACTAAAATGGGATTTGAATTTTTTATTAGCTTGTAATTTTTCTCCAATAGAAGTAGGGCATTAGTTATTTTTAAATCATACTAGTCTCGAAAATATTTATCTCTAAATTTCTAATCATGTGAAAACTTTCATTGAGAGATTGATAATTGTTTAATAATACTATTTTAATGATAGATATAAGCTTGCTTTTAGAATATAGGTTTTGAAACTCAATTTAATTATATGTGTTTCATTATAGCAACCAATGTCTTACATCTAAGCATATTCTCAATAATAGTTTAATTAGTATCAACTTAAAGAAAAGTGTGTCCACTAGGAATCAAGATTTTTTTCAAAGGGTAATTAATGAAAAACCCTTAAAAATAGTTACTAAACTCTAAATATTTTGGAACAATTCTCATGCACTACATATTTGTATATATAAGCTAAAAACATATCTTGTTATTAATTTTAGACAAACTTAAGTCATGTTTTTTGGGGAGGGAGAATGAAATTTTATGCTTCTTTCAAGAAGCCACATTAGAAGCCATTGATGGAAGACCAAGAGTCACAACATAGATCCTTCTGAGTAACCACACCAGAAGCCAATGAATTCATACCAAGAGTCACAAATCCACATTAGATGTCACTTTGGGGATTTGAACGCATGTATCCACAATGATAATTAAATGATTTTAACCAATTGAACTCAACCCACACTCAACCCCTTTAACAATTTAAATATTTTGATAATAAGCACATACATATAATATTGAACTCAACCATAACTAGAGGTTTCTTCATAGTTGTCTTTGATGTTACCACTGATAGAGATATGATTTTTGATAGATTGTGGGATTATCAAAACCATTTCTTACTTATGAAGCCATGGTTCCCTCTATTCAAACCTGTTACTGAAAATTTCCAAATCCGACCTGTGTGGATTCGTTTTCCATATCTTCCTCTCTAGTTTTGGGGTGAGAAATGTTTCATTTATATTGGGGATTCTTTAGGAAAAACCCTAGCTATTGACACAAATATGACCTTGTATGAGTATACTACGTATGCTCGCATTTTGGTCGATATGAACACTTCAAAGGATTTCCCTACTTCTGTTGATCTTCAAGTTGAAGATAGGATATGGAATAAAAACATTGACTATGAAGGCTTCCCCTTTAGATGCCAGAATTACTTTTCCCTTGGCCATCTAGTGGCTGATTGTAAGTTTGGGAAGAAAAATACCAATAATCGAACTTCTTGGTGGAATAATGCTGATTTTAGCCATTTGGTTGTAAACAATCACTCAGATTCCAAGTTAGAAGATGGATCCGCGTATGAGGAAGTTGCGGTTCATGTGCAAGAGATGGTCATCCCTTCTTCTACCCCTGTAGAGAAGGATCCTTTTCCTTGCACTGGTTTTGAGGTGTTGTCCCTTCCTCCTTCTTCGATGATCCTTAATCAGGTGGGTGAAAATAATATTGAAATTTGTATACTGGTTCACACAAATGAAAATGTTAATCCAAACACCGGTGATGATCGGTCTATTGTAAGCATAAGAAAGAAAGGGAAAGTTAGTGAATCCCTTAATATGCATCTTAGATCTCATGGGAAGAAGTCTCATGGCTAGTGTTTTTTTTGTGTTTGTTATTGTTGTTATATTGAATTTCTTTTGTTGTTTTTCTTTTCCGTTGGAAGAGGCAGCCCTACGTGTTCCTCATTGATATATCTGTTGTCTCTACTATTACTCATTGTAACGGGGAAGGGAGCCCTCAACCCTTTTTTACCCTTAATAAAAAAAAAATTAAAAAAGTTGGCAGGAAGTCTAGTTTGATGAAATTCCTAACCTTATTCTTTCAATGGACATAGAAATTGTTAAGTGTTAGTTTCTCTTCTCTAAATGCTTCAATTTTATTTTTGGCGGTGATGCTAAATAAATTCCTTAAAATACAACCATAATTATGTATGTATTATTATCTTTATGTACTAATGAAAATTTGTTTTTATAAACTTCTTGACTTAAAAATAGGACCATATTGGTGCATGCATTGAAACTAAAAAAACAAGGACAAAGAATGGTCTAAACCCTCAAAGGTACCTAAATCCAAGAACTAAAAGGCTCAAAACAAAGTGCATTGAGAGTATAGTGATACAATTTTGGCAAACTATAAATATACTACTATAATTATGGTAACATGTCTGAAAAGAGGGGAAATTTGTGGAGAGTAATCTAAGGAGGAGAAATAAAATAAGAAAAATGAAAAGTTAAAAAGGTTTAAATTGGGAAAATTGAAGATTATATAAGAGTAAAACAACATTTAAACTCAAAAATCAAGAAAAATGTTGTAAGTCAAGTTTGTATCAAAATTATGTTTAAAATTATATTCTCTAATATATACTACAACTCTAACAAAAGTATGACCATATTAAGAGAGCAACTCTACACTACTTTTTGGATCATAAAGCAATAAGCTCAAGATATGAGGGATACATTAATGTTATAATACAATATAAAATAGAAACATACAATTTTAAACTTAATATACTTACAATAAAAAATAATAATAATATTAATAATTTTAGATTCCAATTAATTTTAAGACATTAAAATTGAATGAAAGTTTTTTAAGATTATAAAACCATTAAAAAGGTGAAGAAAATATTCAGCAAGCATACATCCCAATCCCATAAACAATCAAAAGATTCATCATACGTTTTATTTTATAATCAGCGTACTCTCCGAAGTACACAGATTCATCTCTTTTGACATTAATAGCTATATACCATAGGCTTCATGTTCGCATGATGATTAAGGCATTATAGGTTTTCCCTTCCTTTTTTCAACCTGCCGACAGATATTATATCCATTATTAGATAAAGGATTTCTCTCTCTCTTTATAATTAAAACGAGTGATTATAATGATAGTATCAAAATATCAGTTTTTTTTCTTAGACCCACTTCCATAATTTGCATTTTCATGGCGGAGGACGTCGCACAGAAGCTGAACATGATCAATTACCATTGAAACTCACAAATTTACAGTAAATAAGGAGGGTGCCACTCTCAAGAATGGATAAAACAATGAGAATGATCAAAATCCACTGTAACAAAGAATGTGAAATCCACCTGCAATCCCAATGAACATTCACAATATGTCAGGAAGACATCATAAACATAGAAATAAACAAGATTATTATAACGAAGGGATGTCAAATAAATTTTATCAACTCAGAGCAAATTCTACTTATTTTTTGGCAGAAGGAATTGAGGGAACAGAGTTATAGAAATTAGAGACGAGCTGCCGTATTTGACAAAGGAAATGTGGTTGGGATTGCAGCTTATAACGCATGACTGACTGTACAGAAATGGCAGCTTGATCAAAATAATGGCAGAGGTTTGCGGGATCCATGTGCTTCGTTGGTTGGCCTTTTTAACATTTTTTTGGCAGTTGGGTTTTACGAACTGCACCCACGTGATTTTCATATACTTTTACTTGACTTGCTTGGACAGAGCAGTCAGTCGCCATTATTTAAAAGAATATAATGACATGAGCTTCAGTTTTCAAATTCACAGCTTAACCAAATCAAACATGCAATGATTTCGAGAGGAAAAACCTCCACTCATTATGCTTTCCAAGTATCTAAGAGTCCATTTTTCTGAACCACACTTCAGTTTTCACCAAGTACTGAGTCTAGAGCAAGTACTGAGTCTAGAGTAAGAAAAGGGTAAGTTTTCCTCAAGAATCAATGTTTTTAGCTTCAGTTTCAAGATATCTGGACAAATATTCAGACTTTATGTTGTTCTAGTGTGTGTGACTGAATTGTGTTTCTTGAAGCTAGGTTTCCTTTGTGCCAGTTGTACTAAGATAGCGGCCTACAACTATGTTTCCCCTAAGATGAATGTGTGAGATGAAATTCAGATATAACCCCTCCCATGCACTGAACAATGTAGTTCAAATACAATCTTTGAATGTTGCTCTTTACCCAAATAGTAGATAGTAAGTAATAGTCCAAGTTGTCTGTCCCTGATAATAGTGACTAAGTCATGTATATATATGATTCCATTCTTCGAATTTTGTCATTACTAACCAAAAAGGCCAACCCAAAGTGATGAGTAATAATTTAGAAAAGGTAACAAATGATGTGGTGATTCAAATTTGAGAAAAGGAGAGAAAAGGACAGAAGCACCCAAAGGAGATAGTAGTCTTTGGGTGCTCCTATCCCTAATGGGCGGGTAGTGTCCAAGATGCTCGGAAGATAAAACAAAAAATAGAGAGTTGGGTTACACGTTGTTTACTGTTCACAAATAAAGTGTCCATTCGAGAAAAGTAAACGATAAGAGTATCAAAAGGATAAAGCAATGTAAAAGTAAAACAAGTATTGTTAATGTCTAGTTTTCTTATTTAAGAATAAGGCATATAATGACATTTTACAAGGCATGATGTACATAGAAAGTGCATAATTTTGTGACCATAATCGCTATCCTAGGATGTGATGTACGCTACACATATCAATGTCTCTAAAGTGTCTAGTGAGATGCGCAAGTGAATTCCCCTTATATTTACGTGTCTTCTAACTACCCAAAAAACATGAGGGCTGAATTTACAAACAATTATTCTCATTGACAATATTGATCAACCACTTCTTGCCTTCTTAGATATCTCCAAAATGTGTTGCCTTGATAACACCATCAAGACTGTAGAATAGGGAAATGACACTCGTTACCTTGATATCTAGAGAGACTCCTTGATCGCAAATGTGCATGAAATTGCTACCTTGATATGTCAGGGCCACTACACATATCATTGTCTCTAAAGTGTCTCATGATACATGTAAGTGAATTCCCCTTACATTTATGTGTCTTCAAACTACCCCAAAAACACAAGGCATGAATTTACAAACAACTATTGACATTGACAATATTGAGTGACTACTTCTTGCCTTCTAAGTTATGTCTACAATATGTTGCCTCGATGCCTTGCACACCACCCTCCTTTTCTCCTTTTAATGATTGACAAAAATTACACGTGGTTGTAGAAAAGAAGAGTTTCGCATTGTTTCCCCATAGCATTTCCCCCACCCTTTGACTCCTCCTCCATGATGCCTATTCTTCACTGTCCCTCTTCTTCTCCCATTGTTTCGGCCCCTCTAGTTTCATTTCTTCAATACATCTCCTTCGGTATTTCTAATCCACATTTCATGAGCGATTGCTTGTATTATTTCATTCAATTATTTCTAAAATAAGTTACATACCATTAAAAATAGAAAAATCCCGTGGCCTCACCCTCATCCTTGCCCTCACCCCAATACATTTGGTTGAAAAAATAAATAAAAACCTCTAATTACTTAAAAAGAGTATACTAATATTATTTAGAAACCTTTACTAACAATAAACCCAGTAGAGTATCACCTTCCCACCTTCCTAGTGAATCAAATATGAGGAAAACATAATTGATCAAAAGGTTATTGTTATTTGTTGTCATAAATTATCATTGTATCATACCTCTTTACAATTGACGTACACTCCGATGTAGTAAATTTTTTTATCTTTTGACATTAATAGCCACATATCACAGGCTTCATGAAACTGTTTTACCTTGTATGATTAAGCCATTATAACCTAGTATCCTTTTTCATTTTTCCTTCTTTTAAAACCTGCAGACATGCAAACAACAATTATGCTCAGTTTTAGGTCTACGTTGCACAAAGTCTGAATGGCACATAATACATAATGTAATAACGAGGGTGCCACTCTCAAGAATGGATAAAATAATGAGAATAATCAAAATTCACTGTAACAAAGAATGTGAAATCCAACTGCAATCCCAATGAATTTCTTATATAGTAATTCGGAAGATGTGATAACAAACTATATAAACATGGAAAAAAACAAGATTATTTTAACCAAGGGTCGTCAAATAAATACTGTCAATTCAGAGAAAGTTTTACTTATCTCTTGGCAGAAGGAATTGAGGGAACAGAATTATAGAAATTAGGGACGAGTTGGCGTATTTGGCAGAGAAAAATGTGGTTGGGATTGCAGCTAATATTAACGCATGACTGACTGTACAGAAATGGCAGAAGTGGTATAAGGGATCCATGTGCTTCGTTGTTTGGCCTTTCTAACATTTTTTTTTGACAGTTTGGTTTTGCAATCTGCAACCACGTGATTATCAGAGAGTTTTATTTGACTTGCTTGGACATAGCAGTCAGTCGCCATTATTTAAAAGAGTATAATGATATGAGCATCAGTTTTCATAGCTTAACCAATCAAACATGCAATGATTTCGAGAGGAAAAGACCTCCACAGAATATAAGAATGGTAGTTTATGCTTTCCAAATTAGTTGGTGTGTTGGTGTTGGGTTAGGTTTGGGAGTTGGAGGCTGCTTGTGTTTTATTTCCAAACTCCCGTGGGAATGTCTTTTTTAAGGGAATGAGAAACGAGATTTTGGATATACCAAGTAGAGTTGAAATTTGATAAGGGAGAGGACTTTGATAAGGGAGAGGACCCAGTGGATGTGCACCTTAAGTTGAGGGGTGTACAACAACTCCTCTCACTTATTTTGAAAATAAAAAATACCCTTTAATAGATTTTTTTTATTTTTAATTTAAATATTTTCTTTGGAGCATTTATATTATATGGAAAGTAGTTTTTTAAGGTATTCAAATTAAGTAGTTTTTTTTTCAATTTATATGGCATCATTTGATTGGGTGATTGTTTGATGTGATGTGATGTAACACATTTTATTGACTATTTTTTTTTCCAAGTTTTAAATGAAAAAGTTACATGTACTAGTCCCTAACTTTATATCTACCCTCACAATTGGCTCCTCTCCCTTAGAACGCTTACACATTTATTTGTAAAAGTTTAAGGTATTGTAGATTCTAAGTATGACATTCATTTTTATATATAGATTGTTATACAAGTTTTGTAGATATATGTAAGTGTATATTATTATTATTGGAAATAAATGAAATATATTTATTTTTAAAAATACCACTACCGTGTATAGTTTGTTTGATAATATTGAAAAAATATTGTCACTTAAAATTAGTTTGATAGGCATCGAGCAGCATGGAAACTAAAACACTCTGCGGTCAAGTCTCATTCAATGTGTTTAAAAGAGTCTACAACCAGGTTACAAGGCAACAACTGTCACTAACAAGTTCCAGAACAATTCTAATCCACTAGAACATACTTTTCCTTTATTAACAATTATTAGAGGTCATAAGGTCCAAAATTTAGGGTTAGAAGGTTCAATAAGGTTCAGAGGGTAATTCCTCACCATACCCACTCTCTAACAGGCTTAAAGGTTCAACTTGATTTTTCTCAAACTTAACACATTCAAAATTTCCCTAAATTATTCCCATTGGATAGGAAATTTCCTCACCTTTCCATTGATATAAATAAGTCCTCCTAACTCCTCATATTTTTCAAGTTATGGGCCGGCGGGCCTTGGGGTGAAAATTTTCCCCAAGAGCGGGCTTGCGGGCCCAGGGGTGAAAATTTGCCCCAAGGGTGGGTCAACAGGGGCTGCGGGGAGACTTTTGGAAAATTTTCCCGCGCGGGGAAAAAAAAACAACTTTGTGCCCGTGCACCCGCGGTCCGCAAGTCCACTAGGGACACATGGTGCCTCCCAAGTCAGCGCAGGGAGAGCGGGGCAGTGGGAAACATTTTGAAAAATCTTCTCACACAGGGTGAAAGTCAACTTTGTGCCCATGCTCCCACAAGTCCACAAGGGACACGTGGCATCTCCTAAGCCAATGCGGGGAAGGTGGGGGGCAATGGGGAGAAAATTAGTTTAATGCCCCGAAGGGCTAAAAGGGTAGCATTCACCCGCGCCTCTGCCGGCACCTTACGATGCCATGTGGCGGCCTAGATTGGCTGCAGGCCAGCGGGAGGTGGGGAAAATTTGGAAAATTTTCCCAAAAAATTTCGGGAGTGCTAAATTTAAAAAGGGATCTGCCTCCTCCGTCGACATGCCTCGTGGTGCCACATGGCAGCTTCCGATTGGCTGTTGTGGGGCGGTGGGGAAAATTAGAAAATTTTTCCAAAAATTTTCCTAAGAGCTAAGGGAAAAATTCGGGCCCTCCGGACACCACCAAGGTGCCATTTTCCCTTTTTTTAATGCCAAGGAAGAAAAACTTCAGAAAAGGCCATAAATTTTGAGGGAAAGCTCGGTTTTGGGAAAACGCCAAGGACTTTTTAAATATCTTGATGTCTTTTTACGCCAAGGAATCATTAATTTCAGAAGGCCATAATTTTGATAAAGTTTACTCAAGGATCATTAAGGTCAATTTCAAGAAAACTACCTACAGGCTTTTACAGTGCAAACTGGTAAATTTTAACTTGTTAAATTTGTTCAATTTGTTCTTGTCCCTCTCTCAACATGTCAAATAGACATGGAAAATTGTTCTTAGGTGGATTTAAGAAGAGATTTCAAGATTCAATTTTTCTGATTGATTTGCAATTTGAACATTTACATTTCTTGACAGCAAAACGACTGCAAAACGGTTTGAGCCCGATTTTGCTAAGTTTTATAAGAATTTCCTTAAGTGTTAATGTCTAGATGAATTCATGGTTAGATCTTATTATGCCCAAATTAATGTTTCATTTGTTATTTCTTTGTTGCAGATTTGGTCTATGCATTTGGGATTAAATAATTGTCAATTGCAAAATACAAGACAGAGATCAAATTTAAAAAGGTCTATTTGCCATTTTCTTCTTCCAAGTATTATAATGTGTTCCAAACCTAATCTAATACATTTAGTTGATTTAATTCAACATATTCAAAAACTAAAATACATCTCTGATTTCCAATTTTTACATATTTCAAAGGACAGAGTATTACATTTCCTTTATACGCATTTCTTTCTTTCAAACAGAGATTTCAATTACATTTAAAAGATTAAATTCAACACAATGATGTAATTTGAGAAAGGTGATACATCATTTATTGATTCCAAAAGACAACTTTGTAACATCCTTCTTTTATTCTTTCCAAAATCATATATTATATACAGGGCAGAATAATACATTTTCTTCTCACGTGTTTCACTTTTCTTCTTTTCCAAACAGGGATTTCATAGAACATGTTAAATACAAATTTCCAATGGAAGAATATCATATGAACAAGGAAAACACTTCCATTAATTCAAATGAAACTCTTACAACCTCCTTTCCATTTGATTTCAAAATACAACATACAAAACACGTATCATTCTTTCACATTCTTTCCAAAACAGAATACAGAGTATAACTCTTTTACATTTCAAATTTCCACTTTCATTGTCAATACAAAGTATCTTTCCATTATAATGAATACACAGATCATCCACTTCAAGTGGGAAAGGGGCTACAATAAGATTTCATTTCACAAGGGACTGTCAAACTATCTTTATCTCAGCTCCAGAACAACAACATGCAGATTTCTCATTCTTCCAATTTGATCACAACAAGAGTAGGGGAAAGGAAACGCTCTCCACCCAACCAAGACATCCAATGAAGAGGAGAATCCATCCTTCTTCATTGGCCCCGAGCCCCAACCACAAAGCAATAAAATATGTGATCCAACTCATGGCAACAACAGGCTTCCACAAACACACAAGCAACATTTTCACAATAAAACACAGTCTAAAATAGAATGTAGTTTTACAACTACATTAAAACATGACAAACATTACTGAGGCTTCATCAAGCAAGCCAAAGGAGCAAGAAACTATGGGGGATGTTGCTTATGCCTCCCAAAGGGAAATGGGTATCACCACCTGAGAACAAACCACCAACATATATATATATATATATATATATATATATATATCATTTCAAATCCCTGACATGCCCTTATGCCTCCCCCAAGTACCCCTTATTCCTCACATTTCCTTATGCCTCCCCAACCTCTTATGGCACCCCATAATGAGTAAAGAAATGCAAGCTATTTCTTTGTAAGGTGGAACCCAAATCCCAACTCCCTCCACCCTTATACCTCCCTAAAACACACTTGTGCCTCCCACAAAATATAACCCCATAGTCTTCTCCTACACCATTCCTAGGCCATCTACCCAACAGCCCACAAACATGCCAAAACATTCATACATTAACACTTACATTCATAAAAGAAGAGCATTTCAAGAGTCAAGCTCCTACCTCTCCATGATGGAGTTGTTCCAAGTTCCAAAACAACAAGCTTTATCCCAATGCAAGCAATCCAAAACAACCAAGCACAAGCATGCAACAATCTTCCAAAAACTTCTTCAAAGCAAGAGCTCCCAAAATAGCAAGGAATTCACCCAAGAATGAAGTCTCCAAAATGAAGCAACCCCAAAACAAGGCAAGCCATTCAAATTTTATAGAAGAGGGAAGGGAAGAGGATGAGGCAGATCCACGTAGGATGCCATATCACACATCTTCAACCCCAACCCAAAAGTCAACTTCATTCTCCAATGCATAATAAATAGGTGGGTGAATAATATGACAGTTTACTTACACACTCAAATCCAACCCACACCCCAAAGGACTGAAATTAAATCATGTAAGAAAAGTGCAATTAAAACCTACAATTTGCCTTCTCAAAAAGCATTATAAAAGTCTAATCTCAACTCTCCAACCGTAGGTATGGTTGGTAATTAAATTTAAGAGGTATGGGACAAGTTTAACTTGTCCCACAAGCCTCCAAAATCAGCCTCCAAGGACAATTTCGAATTTCCAAGAAGGTGGAGTGTTTCACACTCAAAAAAATTCACAATTCACTTACACACTTACACATCTCTTACACATACTTATATCACTTTAAATCATGGCCAACAACTCTCATTAATTACCTTCTTATGACATATTTGATTTATTTATTTTAACAATATGATTACTCACAATATTTACACACCATTTAATAATTAATGAAAGGGGTAAAAGCATCACAAAATAAACACATGCAAACATAAACAAAGGGACCAAAATAAAAGAAAATACATAAAACCCCTTGGTCACAATTAAAGGTGATCCCCCCATGGGAATCCCTAACACACACAAACACACACAAACAAATACTAGTTGCCATGGTGACCTTGTTGAATTCATCTAGAATTCCAATGTGGTTGGTCTCCAATCCCCCGATGTTTGTTGTGATATTTTAAACCTGCAAAACACAAATACCTCCTTCGGCCTCGTGGCCATATCAGAACATCCAAAATAATATAAATATAATTACCAAAATCATCTAGATATATGAATCACAACAACATCAAAGCAATCTAACAATATCATTTATAGTTTTATCAACAACTATATCATCATCCAATAATTTCCATTTCTAGGTCTACTCACAATATCCAAATATCACAAGTCCGCACAACATCCATAATATAACCATGTCAAACAGTATATCATCATCAATATCCAAAATGTCTCTAATAATCATCATGCATCATAACTGAATCAAGTCAACAATAATCCATGATCTAACATCTAACATCATACTATAATAAGGTCCATAATCATGTCTATAATATAATCAGCAGTATCATGATTAGTATCAAAAGGTGTCAAAGGAAAGTGGGCACTACATCCCCCTCCCCTTAGACTCGACTTCCTCCTGGAAGTCACTGGAACAAATGTGGAAACTGAACTGTAGCAAAGTAGCATCCTCCCATGTAGCTGCAGTCTCATCATATCTGTCCCACTGCACCTGGACCTGATCAACCTCTCTGCCTTGAAGGCCCAGGGTCCTACGATCTAGGATGAACGGGCTCCACCATCACCTGCCCCTGATCCTGCACCTGCAATGATGTCCAATCTAACACATGAGAAGGATCTGCAACATATCTCCTAAGAACTGAAACATGAAACACATCATGTATGCGAGACAAGCTGGGTGGCAATGCTAGATGGTAGGCCAAAGGGCCGATACGCTCCAAGATCTCAAAAGGACCCACGAATCTAGGAGCTAACTTAGAACCTTTTCCATAATGGATAGGGCTCTTATGTGGCCTGACACGAAGGAACACCTTCATGCCCACATCAAAACTATGGTCGGTCCTATGCTGATCTGCATACTTCTTCTTGCCTGTCTTGTGCCTCCTGCAGTCTCTGTCTGATCAAAACCACCTGCTACTCCATGTCCTGCAACAAAGCTGGTCCAAGAGAAACCCTGTCCTCTAACCTGTCCCAACTAAGAGGTGTCCTGCACTCTCTACCATACAAATCCTGAAAAGGAGCCATGCCTATAGAACTCTGAAAACTATTATTGTAGGAAAACTCCACCAAGTACAGGTACTCCTCCCATCTAGACTGCTGATCCATCACATACATCCTGAGCATGTCCTCTAAAATCTGATTCACCCACTCAGTCTGTCCATCTGTCTCAGGGTGATATGATGTGCTGAAATTGATCTTCATCCCGAGGGCATGCTGCATGGTAGTCCAGAAATGGGAAGTGTACAAAGGATCGTGGTCACTAATGATCTTCCATGGAATCCCATGCAACCTGACAATCTCATCCAAATATACCCGTGCCACTGCACTAGCTGTATAAGTGGTCTTCACCGGAGAAAAGTGAGCCACTTTTGTCAATTTTCAACTGTGACCATGATGGCGTCATGGTGATATCTCGACATCGGTAGCCCAACAATGAAGTCCATGGAAATGGTGTCCCATTTCCACTCTGGTATAGCATGAGGAAAGAGAAGGCCAGCTGGATGTTGATGCTTGGCCTTTACTTTCTGGCACTCTAAACATCGTGACATGAACTGGGCCACATCTCTATGAAGTCCTCTCCAATGATACAACTGTCTCAAGGTGGCGTGCATCTTCTTCACCCCAGGGTGGGCTGAATAGGGTGCATGATGTGCCTCTGCCAAGATGTCCTACCTCAAGCCTCCCTCTCTGGGAACATAAATCTGACCTCTGTGCCTGAGAAGGCCATCTGCCTCTAGTGAGAAACCATCAAACTTCCCCTTGAGGGGTCTCTGAGACTCGATCTCTGCTCAAACTGCAATGTAGAAGCTGTCAAGAGGAAGCTGCTGAAGAATCCTGCTCCACAAATACGTGCTCACTGAGGTGGCCATAGCCACATGTCTCTGTCTACTGAGAGAGCGTCTGCCACCACATTCTCCTTCCCTTTCACATGTTCTATCTCCATATCATACTCACAAAGCAACTCCATCCAACGCCGCTGACGAGCGTTGAGATTGGGCTGTGTGAAGAGGTGGTGAAGACTCAAGTGATCTGTCCTGAGTGTGAATCTCTGACCAAGCAGAAAGTGCCTCCATCAAACCAAAGCATGCACAACTACCGCAAGCTCAAGATCATGAGTCAGATAATTAAGCTTGTAATATTTGAGTTTTGTGAGACTCAAAAGCCACTACTCTGCCCTCCTGCATCAACACACCTCCAAGCCCTGCTAAAGAAGCATCCATGCAAATGAAAAACTCACCCTGTGGATCCGGCACTACAAGAATAGGTGTTGTAGTGAGACATTCCTTCAGTGTACTGAAGGCCTACTCACACCTGTCTGACCAAACAAACTTCTTCCCTTTCCTCTGAAGGGAAGTGATGGGGTGTGCAATTTGAGAGAAGTCCTGAACAAATCTCCAGTAGTAACCTGCTAATCCCATGAAGTTGCACACCTCAGTCACAGTAGTGGGTGTTGGCCAATCCATAATAGCTCTAATCTTGGAAGGATCGATGATGATACCTTCCCTAGAAATGATATGACCCAAATACTGCACCTTGATCTGAAAGAATGCACACTTCTCCAAGTTCCCGTAAAGTTGCTGCTCTCGGAGACACTGAAGAACCTGGTGAAGGTGCCCCTCGTGCTCCTCATGTGTACGTGAGTAAATCAAAATGTCATCAAGGAAGATGAGCATGAAGTGATCTAAGAAGGTCCTAAATACCCCATTCATCAAACTCATAAATATTGTGGGGGCATTAGTCAAACCAAAAGGCACCACTGTGAACTCATAGTGGCCATATCTCATACGGAAAGTGGTCTTATGAATGTCCACCTCTGAAATCCTCAGCTGATGGTAACCTAACTTAAGGTCTATCTTAGAGAAAGTTGTGGCTCCCTTCATCTGATCAAACAAATCATCAATGCGCGGAAGGGGATAACGATTCTTGATCGTTACCTTATTCAGCTGACAGTAATCAATACACAACTGCAAGGATCCATCCTTCTTCTTGACAAAGATCACCGGTGCACCCCAAGGGGATACACTAGGATGGATAAGGCCTTTCTCCAAAAGGCCCTCAAGCTGCAACTTGAGCTCATAGAGCTCTGGGGTGGTCATCTGATAAGGTGCTCATGAGATAGGCTCTGCTCCAGGAACCAGATCTATGTGAAAATCAATCTCACATGGGGGTGGTAACCCCGGTAGCTCCCCTAGAAAGACATCTACAAACTCTCTCAAAATGGGGTGATCATCTAGCGATGGTCCACTAGACCCATCCTCTGATCTGTCACTGACTATAACAGCATACATCTGACAACCCCGTCGCACACACCGCTTAAGCTGCATAACAGAGATGGTGCGAATAGAAACGGGTCTCCTGACCCCTGAAATCACCGACTCAACTCCCAAATCATCTGCACAAGATATGATCTTGTGGTAACAATCCATCCTGGCCCTGTGTGTAGACAACCAATCCATACCCAAGATGACTCCATAAGAGCCCAAAGGAAGGATATGGAGATCTGAGGTAGTGGTGAAAGGTCCCAAATCCACCACACACTCCTTAACTAAGGAGTCTACAGAGATCTTGGCTCCAGAAGCCATCTCAACATCCCAACTATGACCCTGCCTAACTGCCACCAGCTTGCATCGCTCTACTAAAGATGGTGCAATAAAAGAATCAGAAGAACCAGAATCAAACAGAATGGAGGTAGGAATACCACCAATGTTACCTGCAGTCTCAATAACTATACTCTGATGCTCTACCTGGTGGTTCTCAACCACTGCATACATCCTATGACTGTGCCCCATATCACCAACAGTAGGCTCTGAGATCTGTGTCTTACCCTTGTTATTAGGGTTCTGTGGGCAGTCTCTCCAAAAATGTCCAGTAACACCACAACCAAAACAACCACCTGATCCTCTCCCCTATGTAGCAGGTCCGGCCAGTACTCTGGAGGTCTATGGTGTGGATCCTGATGATCTGGCTGTGGTCTGCTGAGGTCTCTACTGGTGAGCTCCTGCTGAGTGAGCTCTCTGGGCACCCTGTGTCCTAATGGGACCCCTAGGAGGAGGCCCCATACTCTGACCTCTCTGTGCATCAAATCTCTATGTGGAGGTCTATAAGGTGGGTGGGACTGCTGTTGCTACTACTGTTGTGGTCTAAAAGATGACTATGTTGAACCCTGTCCACCATGAGGAAGAGGTACTGACCCCCTCGATCTGTTGTCCTGCATCTATTGTATATGGCTCTGGACTCGGTCTCTAGCCTGTTGGGTCTTTCCCGAGTCTCCTCTGCTATATAGGCCTTCTCGATGGCCTCAGCTAATGTTTGTGGACAATGGATCTATACTGCTCCTCCAATGTCTAGGTTCAGGCCCCTAGATGAACCTTGTGGATCCGCACCTACTCATCCTGCATGTAACCAACATACTGGAGTAGATCCATAAATCTACTCTCATACTCAGCCACTATAAGAGATGCCTATCAGAGGTCATGGAACTCATCTATCCACTGCTATATGAACCTCTGTGACAAATATCTTCTCTAGAAATGCTCCTCAAAGAGCTCCTCAGGTAACTGTCTCAGAATCAACATGGAGCTTCTGCTCCTCTGTCCTCCACTAGACACCAGCTCCATCCTTCAGTAGATGGATCGCAACATGAGCTTTCGTGTTGCTAGAACAAGGACAGAGCTTGAAGCATCCGCTCAAGCTCACCAACCAGGCCTCTACCTGAAATCCACCTATGTCACCAGAATAATGTGATGGTCGAAGCTTCAGGATCTCCCTGATGTGATCTGCAGCTGTGGTCTGACGGCCTCTAGGTCTCTCTGCATGCTCATCCCTAAGCCTAGGGCTCTGAGACCTCTCTCTATGTCTTGAAACTTGGTCACCCTGTTCCCTCTGTGGTGACTCATCTCTGGCTGACTCTGCATGGGAGTTCTCTCCTCCATGCTCCTCAAAAGCTGGGTTGAGGAGATACATGACCCTCAATGGAAGGGACTCTATCATGTCTGGCTACATGTCCTCCTACTGATCCTCCATGTAGAGTGGCATTAACATCCTGAAGAGTCTGCAAAATCTGGGGTAGGATGGTTGCTACAACATGATCTGGTGGTGGTAAGTCTAGGTCTATGTGAAAATACCCCTCATCCCATCTGTGCCTCCTACAATCATTGGTACCAAGGTGAGAGTTAGTTCATCTTTCTAGGTTTTATTCTAGTTTCCATGTTTACTAAAATATGTAATTTCTAAACTAGTTGTTTTCTAGATTTAAAAGTGTGCTAGGTTTAAGGTTCATGTCTCAAGTTTTCTAGTGTGCCCAATGGCCCAAATTTTGAACCACTACTCTGATACCAAGTGTAACGCCCGCTAAAACAACCCACTTGAGACCCAAGAACAACCTAGGATTAATTAGGAAAATTATGGAATAATTTTTTTTGTTTAAAAGAGTCTACAACCAGGATTACAATGGCAACAACTGTCACTAACAAGTTCTAGAACAATTCTAATTCACTAGAACATACTTTTCCTTATTAAAAATTATTAGAGGTCATAAGGTCCAAAATTTAGGGTTAGAAGGTACAATAAGGTTCAGAGGGTAATTCCTCACCATACCCACTCTCTAACAAGGATTAAAGGTTCAACTTGATTTTTCTCAAACTTAATGTTCATTCAAAATTTCCCTAAATCATTCCCATTGGATAGGAAATTTCACTCACCTTTCCATTGATATAAAGAAAGTCCTCCTAACTCCTCATATTTTTCGAGTTATGGGCCGATTTGGATCTGGGCCTTGGGGTGAAAATTTTCCCCAAGAGCGGGCCACAGGGGTGAAAATTTACCCTAAGGTCGGTTTCTTGTCGGCGGGCCCACGGGGAGACTTTTGGAAATTTTCCCGATATATCCAAACCTTCGACATAGGGAAAGAAAAAATAAAAAACTTTGATTATCACCTGCACACCCCAATATTGTGGGTCCGCAATTCCACAAGGGACACATGGCTAACCTCCCAAGTCAGTGCAAGGGATGAGATCGGGATGATATTAAGGTGGGAGACATTTTGAAAAATCTTCCCATACTGCACTATAAGAAGGCGAAAAGCCAACATTTTGCACCCATGCACTCCCACAAGCTCTGTCATGCAAGGGACACGTGGCATCTCCTAACACCAAATCCTTTAGAAGATGGGGAAAATTAGTTTAATGCCTGGCACAGGGCTTAAGCGTGGTAATTCAACCCGTGCCTTTAACATCCTCCCGAATGTGGGCTAAGGCTGGCGGCTGAGGATAAATAGTCTGATTCAGGTCTCCCATTTTCCTCCAAGAAAAAAGGGATCCCACCTCTGTGGTCACCACGTGGCAGCTTCACCTTGGATTGGTTACGGCATCGCCGGTCAGGCGTGGGGGAAAATTTGGAAAATTTTCCCAAAATTTTCTGTATGAGCGCTAAAATATTGAAAAAGAGAACCTCCTCCGACCCCTCCTTTGCTGACACCTCATGGTGCCACATGGCCCAAGAGCTACTCTGATTGGCCTGCTAAAAACAACCCGGGTAGGATTAGTTAGAGAAAATTTCATGGGGAGAAAATTAAGGCAAAAGGGGTCCGCTCCTTCCAGAACCCTAAAAATTTTTTATTGAGAGTTCTAAGGGAAAAATTTGGGCCCTAATAGGCTTAAAGGGGCCTAAGTTATTCCTATTGGAAGGAAATTTTTCCCGAATTTTTTTGTTTTGACGCCAAGTGAAGGAAAAACTTCAGAAGGCCATAACTTTTGATAGAGGGCTCAAGTCTGTTTTTAGAAAATGAGGAATTTATAAGGAAATCTCTCGACGTCCTCTTTAACTGGGAAAAAGGGATCATAACGTTTTAAGATTTTGATAAATTTTAAGGGGTCAATTTCAAGAAAATAGTTTTGCAAGCTTTTACAGTGCAAACTGGTAAATTTTAACTTGTTAAATTTGTTCAATTTGTTCTTGTCCCTCTCTCAACATGTCAAATAGATATGGAAAATTGTTCTTAGGTGTATTTAAGATAGATTTCAAGATTCAATTTGTCTGATTGATTTGCAATTTGAACATTTACATTTCTTGACAACAACACGACTGCAAAACGGTTTGAGCCCTGATTTTTCTAAGTTTTATAAGAATTTCCTTAAGTGTTAATGTCTAGATGAATTCAGATTAGATCTTATTATGCCCAAATTAATTTTTCATTTGTTATTCCTTTGTTGCAGATTCAGTCTGAGCATTTGGGATTAAATAATTGTCAATAGGAAAAAATACAAGACAGAGTTCAATTTTAATTTTTTTTAAAAGGTCTATTTTCCATTGTCTTCTTCCAAGTATTATAATGTGCTCCAAACCTAATCTAATGCATTTATTTGATTCAATTCAACTTATTCAAAAACTATAATACATCTCTGATTTCCAATTTTTACATATTTCAAAGGATAGAGTATTACATTTCCTTTATACACATTTCTTTCTTTCAAATAGAGATTTCAATTACATTTAAAAGATCAGATTCAATGCCACTGATGTAATTTGAGAAAGGTGATACATCATTTATTGATTCCAAAATACAACTTTGTAACATCCTTCTTTTATTCTTTCCAAAAACATATATATATATATAGGACAGAATAATACATTTTCTTTTCACGTGTTTCACTTTTCCACTTTCCAAATAGGGATTTCATAGAAGCTTGTTAAGTACATATTTCCAATGGAAATAATATCATATGAATAAGGCAAACACTTCCATTAATTCAAATGAAACTCTTACAATCTCCTTTCCATTTGATTTCAAAATACAACATACAAAACACGTGTCATTCTTTCTCATTCTTTCCAACACAGAATACAGAGTATAACTCTTTTACATTTCAAATTTCCACTTTCATTGCCAATAAAAAGTATCTTTCCATTATAATGAATACATAGATCATCCACTTCAAGTGGGAAAGAGGCTACAATAATATTTCATTTCACAAGGGATTGTCAAACTGTCTTTATCTCAGCTCCAGAACAACAACATGTAGATTTCTCATTCTTCCAATTTGATCACAACAAAAGTAGGGGAAAGGAAACTCTCCACCCAACCAAGACATCCAATGAAGAGGAGAATCCATCCTTCTTCATTGGCCCCCGAGCCCCAACCACAAAGCAATAAAAGATGTGATCAAACTCATGGCAACAACAGGCTTCCACAAACACTCAAGCAACATAATCACAATAAAACACAGTCCAAAACAGAATGTAGTTTTCAACTATATTAAAACATGACAAACAATACTGAGGCTTCATCAAGCAAGCCAAAGGAGCAAGAAACTATGGGGGATGCTTCTTATGCCTCCCAAAGGGAAATGGGTATCACCACCTGAGAACAAACCACCAAATGTGTATATATATATATATATATATATATATATATATATATATATATATCATTTCAAATCCTATGACATGCCCTTATGCCTCCCCCAAGTACCCCTTATTCCTCACATTTCCTTATGCCTCCCCAACCTCTTATGACACCCCATAACGAGTAAATAAATGCAAGCTATTTCTTTGTAAGGTGGAACCCAAATCCCAACTCCCTCCACTCTTATACCTCCCTAAAACACACTTGTGCCTCCCACAAAAAATAACCCCATAGTATTCTCGTAAACCATTCCTAGGCCATCTACCCAACAACCCACAAACATACCAAAACATTCATACATTAACACTTAAATTCATAAAAAAAGAGCATTTCAAGATCCAAGCTCCTACCTCTCCATGATGGAGTTGTTCCAAGTTCCAAAACAACAAGCTTTATCCCAATGCAAGCAATCCGAAAATAGCCAAGCACAAGCATGCAACAATCTTCCCCAAAAAATTCTTCAAAGCAAGAGCTCCCAAAATAGCAAAAGAATCCGCCCAAGAAAAAAGAAGTCTCCAAAGTGAAGCAACCCCAAAACAAGGCAAGCCAGTAGGATGCCATATCACACATCTTCAACCCCAACCCAAAAGTTGACTTCATTCTCCAATGCATAGTTGAAAGGAATGATAAGAATATTGTTCCAAGCTGTGATCTTAGATGATAATAGCACACCACATTAGATTTGCAAAGTAGAAGAGCTAAAATACCATATATGGAAATCCATCATAATCCATAATGCTCAATGCATTACAATAGAATGACTTGAATTATTCAATAAGAAAGATGTACATATAGGAGGAGGGAAGTGCAACTACTACCTAAATCAATGGTGAAGAACTCCCACTAACTAATACTGGTAGTTAAGTTAACTCCAAAAGACTAGTAAGCTAACTCAACATAACTAAGAAGCTAACTCCACACAACTAGTACACCTAAGCAAACTAACCCAACAAGTGTAGGGCTAACACAAGTGTAAGAATTATCCTAATAAATAAATAAAAGGATAAATAATAACCTACACTAACACCCTCCCGTAAGCATAGCTTAGGTGGGTGGAAAAGAAGGTGGGTCCTGGCAACAAGGCCTGATGAGGTACCCACGTACAACAACTAGGAAAAATGGACACCGTAAGGTACCCAAAACTAGCAATAAAAAAGTAGATAGAAAAATCCTACTACAAGATATCCTCAGAAGCTCGACTCCAAAAACTTGTACAATGCTAAAGAAGTGTGGTGCACACTATGATCTGAATCCATTGCTCGATCATATAACTCAAAAACAACTGACATTAGGCTTCACCACAATAGCTCCATGCAAGGAAACTATCAATGGAGTGATGTCAAAAATTGAAAAATAAACACCAAACATAATTTGATCAACTGCTACAAATAGGTGTGCCACGATCCAAGAAAAACCAAGGCAACAAGGCAAGGACACGAGATCCAAATAAATAGGAGTGCCATGATCCAAGAAAAAGCCAAGGTAACAAGGCAAGGGCACGAAACCCAAAGAAGCAGTATCAACACCACACCCTCCCATACTGCAGAATAGGTAGAGTGACACCACATATCTGTATGAGTTGTCAATATCAACTACTCGAACACTGACAAACTAACACTGGGCTCCACCAAAATAGCTCCCCCACAAGAGAGACTATCAACATGCCAAAAAAAGTGTCGAAAATACAGATCCAAAATATCTCAACAAACAAGAGAGATATAAATGTATACACCCATAGATACAAGAATGCAATACCCAAAATTTTAGGACGTTGGACTCAACCGAAAATGCATCCACAAGTGATCACAACGCTCTCCCAAATTTGGCACTTTATAATTGAGTGCATGTAACTATTGCAATGAGTAATAGTACCTTTTTATGTTTGAAATATGTGTATTAAAATGTCACCAATGCGTAGATCTTGAAAAAATACACAATTTCAAAAAAATGATCACCTAAATCCGAGCTACGGATCAAAATTTATGAGCTCTACAAGGTTTTGCTATAAAAATAATATTTTAATGCTGATCTTTTTAAAAGGTACATGTGACACCCAAATGTCCAAAGGGTAAAAGAGTGCATCCACACGATATATGCTTGCAACCAAAGGATAAAAGCCTACACCCAAAACCTAGAATGTCCAGAGGGTAAATCATTGCGTTTAGAGGGTACACGCTTATATCCAATGGATAAAAGACTGGACCCAAAGGGTACAGATCTGCGTCTAGTGGATAAAAGACTACATCCAAAACCAAAATACCCATAGGGTAAAAGAATGCATCCAAAAGGTACATGCTTATATCTAATGGATAAAAGAATGAACCCATAGGGTACATATCTGCATTAAGTGGATAAAGACTGCATCTAAAACCGAAATACCCAGAGGATAAAAAAATGCATCTAGAAGGTACACACTTATATCGAATGGATAAAAGAATGCACCCATATTTTAATCTCAAAATATGGTCGATTTTATAGTTGATTCTATGGTTTTGACACCTTCCAAATCCAATTACGCACTCCGTTTTGCATAAAAATGCATGATGCAAAAAATTGCTAACAAATTCCATATACATGAAAAAAATAAACCCTTGCTTGCAAAGAAAAACTTACTAGATGTCTACATCATCTATCGCTCTAATACCATGAAAGGAATGATGAGAATATTATTCCAAGCCGCGATCTCAGATGATAATAGCACACCACATTAGATTTGCAAAGTAGAAGAGCTAAAATACCATATATGGAAATCCATCATAATCCATAATGCTCAATACATTACAATAGAATGACTTGAATTATTCAATAAGAAAGATGTACATATAGGAGGAGGGAAGTGCAACTACTACCTAAATCAATGGTGAAGAACTCCCACTAACTGATACTGGTAGTTAAGTTAACTCCAAAAGACTAGTAAGCTAACTCAACATAACTAAGAAGCTAACTCCACACAACTAGTACACCTAAGCAAGCTAACCCAACAAGTGTAGGGCTAACACAAGTGTAAGAATTATCCTAGTAAATAAATAAAAGGATAAATAATAACCTACACTAACAAGTGTAGTGTATCTCTCTTGTTTGTTGGTAGATCCACGTAGGATGCCATATCACACATCTTCAACCCCAACCCAAAAGTCAACTTCATTCTCCAATGCATAATAAATAGGTGGGTGAATAATATGACAGTTTACTTACACACTCAAATCCAACCCACACTCCAAAGGACTGAGATTAAATCATGTAAGAAAAGTGCAATTAAAACCTACAATCTTCTTCTCAAGAAACATTATAAAAGTCTAATCTCAACTCCCCAACCATAGGTATGGTTGGTAATTAAATTTAAGAGGTATGGGACAAGTTTAAATTGTCCCACAAGCCTCAAAAATCAGCCTCCAAGGACAATTTCGAATTTCCAAGAAGGTGGAGTTTTTCACACTCAGAAGTCAATTCACACATCACTTACATATCTCTTACACATATCACTTTTAAAAATGGCCAATAACTCTCATTAATTACCTTCTTATGACATATTTGATTTATTTATTTTAACAATATGATTACTCACAAAATTTACACACCATTTAATAATTAATGAAAGGGGTAAAAGCATCACAAAATAAACACATGAAAACATAAACAAAGGGACCAAAATAGAAGAAAATACATAAAACCCCTTGGTCACAGTTAAAGGTGATCCCCCCATGGGAATCCCTAACACACATAAACACACACACAAAAATACTAATTTCCATGGTGACCTTTTTGAATTCATCTATAATTCCAATGTGGTTGGTCTCCAATCCCCCAATGTTTACTGTGATATTTTAAACCTCCAAAACACAAATACCTCCTTCGGCCTCGTGGCCATATCAGAACATCCAAAATAATATAAATATACTTACCAAAATCATCTAGATATATGAATCACAACAACATCAAAGCAATCTAGCAATGTCATTTGCAATTTTACTCAACACTTATATCATCATCCAATAATTTCCATTTCTAGGTCTACTCACAATATCTAAATATCACAATTCCGCACAACATCCATAATATAACCATGTCAAACAGTATACCATCATCAATATCCAAAGTGTCTCTAATAATCATCATCATAACTGAATCAAGTCAACAATAACGGATGATCTAACATCTATCATCATACTATAATAAGGCCCATAATCATGTCTATAATATAATCAGCAGTATCATGATTAGTAACAAAAGGTGTCAAAGGAAAGTGGGCACTATAGTTTGTAATAGTATCATTCTTCATATCTAATTAATTTACATTTAACCATCCATACCCTCAATAATTCATTAATACTTGCAATGATTGATCAGTGATAAACCATAGCTTAAATACACAAGAGGAGATAAAAGCTTAATTGTACATATCAATATAGAGAAGATTTGGATGTGGAGATAAACAGAAAAATTGGATTACAAAAAATAGATGTTTCATTGTGAATCATGAAAGTGGAAACTAAGAAGGGGTGGTGCCATAGAAATTTTTTATTTTCCAAACCTGAAACTATATGGCCTTGACTAAAATTGGATGGTCTTGGACCCTTTGACAGTTGAGATCTAATAATTTTTGTGTTCTTTGGTTGGGTGGAAATAACCTTCACTATATTTTTCTCTTTCTTGTACAACTTTATTATGACATGTAATCACCTGCAACAAAGTGTAAACCCTATAAACATACATTATCATTCATCAAAGCATTAAAAACCAAAAGGAGAAATCATGTGTGTGTTGAGGCTAGATTACCCTTAGTAGTTAACCCATCCGAGCCAGTCTAAGTGTTGCACGACATGCGTTCGTGTGGGATCAAAACTCATGTAGTTCTCTTAGGTATTTGTGCAAGTGTGATTGTGATCTAATCCACCCCCCTATGGGTGCTCTCGTGTCCTTTGACACAAAGATAACTACATGAATACATAGTATAGAATGTACCCAACACAATAGTAGTGTGATGTGGTGTGTTTTAACTACATAATCAAACCCTTTATTCCTTGAAATCCTTTAACAATACTTGGAGTGACTTTGCTCTTTCTAAAACATGACTCTATTACATTTTCATGCTTGGAAATGGAGGAAGCTAAACTCTTTGACCTAATTGAGTGCTTCATACCTATAGTAGGGGATATTCTAATTGACATACAACTAATTTAAGAATATTTTGGAGATACTTGAGTGATTTTGGAATTATATTTACAATAGGAGTTTGTAATAGTGTTAGGTGAGTTATAAAGTGAATTGAAAGCTACATAAACACAATACATCCCTGAGTGTGCTTACACACTTTTCCTTTTCTCAATAGGTATTCTCTAGTGTGTTGGTGTTGGCATGCTCCATTATGAAACCTACAACATAGAGTGTAAACAATTGTTATGATAGAAATTGAACTATAGCTCAAAGTATAAATAATGCTCAGAACTTTTGTAGCTTTAAAATTTAATAAAATAAAGTAAATGAGATGTAAAACATGGAAGGAACACACATGTTTCTTCTATGGAGGGAGGATCTCATGTTCTTGTTATACTCTAGATATTTGGAATTTTTACTTAAAGGCTTGAGAGTTAGGATTATCAATCCCCATTTTTACCGAAGGAGAAACTGGAATGTTGATTTCATCCAACCCAACACTAGAGGAGAGAGACAAGTCACGTTACCCCACCACTTAGAGAATATTAATGTATCCAAATTTTTAGTAACCATGATATATTCGCTTTATAAACTTGTGAAAGACAAGGAAAGATAACCTACGAAGAAATTATTTTCTCCATTACCTTTTGCAACCCCATAGACCACATTGCTACAAATGGATCTAGCTATAATTTTGTAACTATTATAACTGTTAAGTAGGATAAAAACCACAAAAAGGAATGGATATACCATTACGCCATAATGTGTTGTACTATTATAACTGAGTGTATATAATCAATAATGTCATAGGGTGGGAGGAGGCCCATGCCTCCAAACCTTTTTCTTGTGATTGTTTCTAAGTAGTGTAGAGGAGAAGGAATGAACTACTCACGCCCCTTATATGATGCTATGAATTGAGTAATCTATGTCTAAAATTATGTAAGAAGCCTGTAGTTAGTTGATATAATCTGAGACTGTTATAATTTCCTAAGAAATTGCCCCATGTCTAGGAACATCCATTAAGCTTAGGACCATACCGTAGTTTTGATTGTGTCATACATATTTGACATATATTTAATTCTTAAAATTTGGAATATATGTGCTTGTTTCTAAGGATATAGACCCTATAAAAACTTGTTCATGTGCCTATAATATGTATATAGATGTAGAATATATCCAGATGAATGCCCTATATTTTGAGGCACATGTGACAAATAATTTAGCACATAGCTTACAAGAATAGAAGTATACATATGTATAATAAGTCTGATAATTTATGTAGGATCACATAGAAGGATGGAATGGTAGCTACCAATTATAATACAATGGGTTCCATATGATAGAAACCATGACATGAAAAGAAATAAACATGCAAGGAGAAATAATATGTGTTTATAAATAAGAACAATAGTGTAAAAATGTCAATTATCTCATAATCTAGAGTATAAATAGTATAAAAATGTAGTAGAAATCAATCGTGTCATAAAAAAAGTAGTAATAGTATTAAAAAAACATAGTAGTAGTAGTAGTAGTAGTAGTAGTAGTGTGTGCGTAAAAATTAATGTGTAAAGACAATTAATAATTAGTATAAATACATATAAGTATAGTCATACAAAGGCATGGGGTCATGAACATGGGACACCTAGGGTGTCACAAGATAATCATCGCACTTGTGTTGTATAAGGTAAAAAATCATGAAATTGTGATCAAACAAGGAAATAGTCATCTATAATCAAAGAGTCAAACAACGTAGTAGGAAAAAAGGTAAATAATCCATATAAGTAAGTAGTGGAAATATTATATCAAGAAATAATGAAAATGGTGACAGTATAAATATAAATGGCAAGATAGGTTAAAGTTTCCCAAAACATATGTATTAGTCTCGTTAGATCAAAAGATAACATAGACACAATGTATATAATCAAGAATTATGAGGAATTGTAAAGTAATATAACAAAATAAAGCATATTTATAATGTGGGAGATTTCCCTAAGAATAATTTCAATAGGAAGGAACCAATCCAATATATGTCATCATGTGTCATTTTGTATGTATCTTGCATCACACTCAATATACCTTGAATGCACGCATGTAAATATTATATAGAAAATATATGTTATTTATCAAACTAATGTGAAAAAAACATGTGTAAAGTAACAAGCTAGCCAATCATAATATGGGCAAGTGCATGGAAATGAGGGATCAAAAGGGGGTCAAAAGTGGACACATTTTTCCTTAAATCAGGAAAACTTAAACTTCATCTAATAATTCGGCATGCATATGCTCAAAATTTGACAATGTGATAAGAATAAGTACCATAGTTCTCAGAATCTAGTTTCTAAACTACTATTTTTTTTAAAAAGGTGGAGATTAAGAAGTTCAAATGTGGTGGACACACAAATTATGTCTATTTTGGTGTCAAAAACATAACAACTTATTGTGTGTGTGCCCCACCCCCCACCCCCCCCCCTCCCCCCGCATTTTTTGAGTTCTATAAATTATTTTTCAAATCCCTCTAGTTGAAAGTTAGCTAAGACCATGTGCGAGGTTCCAATAATTTTTCATAATTTTTGGATGAATATATAATTTTTTACTAATTTTCAAAGTGCAGACATCCCGAAAATGAAATATTTGTGTTCACCCTCGTAAATTTGAAAGAAAAGTCTATTTTTTATTTTTTTAATGCATGTAGAATAGAGTTTAGATGAAGCCTCTTTTCTTTTAAATTTGGATGAAAAAATCATAAATTGTGTACAAAAATGTATGCATACATTTTGGCAAGAAAAGAAGGCACTAGTAAAAGAAATTAAGGATGAAATCCTTAAACTAATCAAATTTTAGAAATAAGTATATCATCACTAAGGTAAAACCGAGATTGATGTCATAGTATAATGTTTTTTGGAAAATTGTGTTATAACGCATGAGATATCGGGCTATACACATGATATTTTGGTGTGTTTTTTGGTAAAACACTGATTTATTCATGGATTACACAGTCCAAACCTTAGGTTTGAATATCCAAGGAAAATACAACCCTATGGATTAGTAATTTCAAACTCATAGAAAATTAAACACGCTCATGTTATAACACAAGGACGTTATGACACACTTAAAACTGAAATCCAAACACAAAAAAAAAGAACTCGTGATTTTGGTCCTACTGGTCACGAGTTGTCTGCAAACTTCTACATATTCCTGTACTTTTTTTATTATTCTTAACAATTTTTTATAATTTATTATATAGATATTGTTTTGTGAAATATTTGAGCATTATTTGATATATGAGTGTGTTTGTATTGTTTATTATATTCCTAACACTTGTTAACATTTTTTTGTCAATTGTCTTGTGGTGATAAAGATATTTGAGAATTATGGGGAGGAGACCACGATGGCAAACACTCGGGAAATTGGAAAAACAAAGGGGTGTGAAAAAATGAAATTGAAAACATTGTTAACAGAGATTAGAGATGTTTCCAAAGACTGTATATCATCCAACAAAGCCAAAAAAAGGAAAAAAATAAAACAAGGGAGCGAGTGCAAAAAATCCATGAAAAAAAAATCAATGTATGGAGATGAAGGTATGCCATCTCTTCTAAATACCTCAAACACCAATTGAATCAATAAATAAAAATATATTCAATGAATGACGATGTAATGCCAAATTTAAACATAGATGTTACACCAAATGACAAACCTATTGAAAACACACTCTTTACCAAATTATGAACATGAACAACAAATAGATAATGAACAATATTTATATGGTATTCAACAATAATTTCCATTGAAATCACCAATTAAATTTTTGCGTAAAACACCCAAATTTTTACTTGAGATTGATGAAAATATTTTAAACCAACGACTAATAAGATTAGTTAAAACACTTGTAGAAGAAAAGATAATTAGACATGGAAAACATTGTTAATGACTTAAATGAAATAGGTAGATGTCAATTGTTTGTTGAAATGATGAAAAATATTAATTATAGACCTAATATGAAGACCCTTGGTCTAAAAACATCTAAGACCAACAGTGAAAAATCTATTGTAAAAAATATAATGAATGCATACCAATCGATAGGTCCAACCTCACGTACCAAAAATAATAATACTACCTGGCGTGTTATTACATCAACTATAGTAAGTAAAGCAACAAAAAACTCTTGTTTAATTAGAAAAATAAGTAGTGCTCTAAAAATAAGTAGGGAAACACTATTAAAATATCTCAGGCGTCGTAAAAGAATTGAAGATACAAATAACAATGAATTATGGAATTTCTATGGTAGAATACCATGAAAAACACAGACATAGTTTAAGAGTTAAAATAAATTATTTTTTTTTTTGGAAAAATAATACAAGGGTTTCAACAAATGAAAAAGATAGTTTAAAAAGAAGAATTGGTTCTTGGAATCGTGAATCACATCCTAAACATTTTTTGGATATGACACAAACACAATTTTTTAATAAGTTTAAAGAGACTCATTTTGAAATACAAATTAGTCAAAGGTATTTTGAAATGTAAAAACCTTTTTATGTTAAAATAAATCACTTATGAACTACTTGTTGTGGGATCCATATTAAAAAAAATTAAGCATTATGATATTTTCTGGCATATATGTGTTAATTTGCATACTGAGAATATTTTTCAGGAGTGTATGATAAATGTTCCACCTAAATCAATAAGAGATTTCATCTCAAGTGTTTTTTGTACAAGAGAAGGACAATTTTGTATAAGAATCATGTTTAAAAGGAGCTTGTGATATTTGTGGTGGTTTGCAACGTTTGCAAATATGTATACACACAAATAATACACATATAATCAGAAATGAACTAGTTAGTTTTCAAAACTACAAGTCACTGGAATACACTTCAAAAGATGGTAAAGAAGCCAAGAGGTATGAATTAGAGAGTAAAGAAATAAGTGTATCATATTTTATGACTTTTTTTTTAGAGAAGATAGTGTATGAGTATGCACGACATACACACAAAGCTCGATGGTTAATTGAGAAATTCAAGTTATGAAAGGACATATTTCCTCTTGGTACCATTGTGTTAGTTGTTAATTTTGTAGAGAACTATACTCTATGGCCAAAAAATGAAGTGTAATAGTAATACTACAACTCTATTCATGTTTCCATATTTGTGCATATAGTATTCATTCATGCTCTCGACAACATAGAGGAATACATAACGATTTTGAGGGAGTGTCATTTCTATATTTGTGATGATCATGCATATTCATCAGAGTTTGTGCAAGGTTGTTTTGATATATTCTATGGTAATTTGAATAACAGAAACATCATATTCGATAAACACATCATATGGTTAGATAATTATACATCACAATTCAAGAATGCACAAATGTTCTATTGATTGAGCATGATGAATAGTTTAGACAAAAAATCATGCACTTTGAGTATTTATTTATTCCTGGTTTCATACTGCTATTCAAATGGTTCTTAAGTGAAAAAAGTAATGATTAACCCATGTCTTTGGCCATTTTGACATTGCTTTCTGTTATATTTTCGATCTTACACATGCACTTGCCCAGTTTGTATTTGTCATTCTGCAATTTTCCTATTTCTAACTAGGGTGCCCCAGGCGCCCTAGGTCGCCTCTGGGGCACCCTGATCCTCTTTGCACTTTATCTCACTTTTTGGGAACTTTCTAGCCATTTGAGCTTTCTATCTATTTTGTGGTTGGAATTTTTGGGGTTAATTGTGAAATTAGAATAAGAGAACCATATAAATATAAAGTTATGAGGCCATAATGAGGGACCAAACACTAAACATCTAGTATCACCATTTAGAGTTATATCCATCAAAGGCATCTAAAGCTACATTTGCATCCATCTAGCTCCATCACAAAACACACAAGTCTAGTTCATCTGCATCACACTTCATAGAAGGGGAGTCTATTGTTTCCATGCACACATTTACTACATTATACATCTAGTTATTTTCTCGTTATTTCACAAAGTGTGACTGACACAAGAGCAACCTAGGGCACAATTGCACAAACACGCCTAGAACTACATTGGGTCTTAGATGTAGTGCAAAGCTCAGTTTGTAAGTCCACCACTGTGGTTGTTGAAGACAGTCTAACCCCTTCATATGCATCTTTTTTTTTTTTTATGGTTTTTATGCTTTGTCTAGGATTTTGCAGGTGATGCTTTCATCTCTTATTCACAATGGCATTAGACGTAGTTCAATGACATTAGTGCGATAAGGAGCGAACACAGGTGAACATCCAACAACACCTTAGAGGAGGTTTTATGGCCATTTTTGTAGATAATGGCACCAAAATCTCATACCATGGTGCCCATGGGTGCCCCTATCCCTTTTCAAGTGCCCTAGTCCATTCAAATATCTTAGATCTGTGCTTTCTCAGGATTGTATGCAGTCATTTCCTCCTCTTGTTCACCTTGTCTACACCGTGACACACTCCTGTAACATTTGTGAATCAATTAAGGATTTTTCTTGACCCTTCTTGCACATTAGGGTTTTAATTTTTCTAGCTTAGTTTGATTGGGTGTATTTTAGGATTTTATTGTTTCATTTATTGAATCATTTTATTGCTCCTATAACATTAGATTACACTAGAATAATATTATTTTAGTTAATCATTTTGGTGAACCCGACGTGAATAATCTTGGATCTTTATTTTTCTTCCATCATGGCTTCTAAGGTCTATCAAGTCTCTTTACTTCAATTGATTCAAATGCACCCATATTGTAAAGATGCTCTCCAAAAAACCCTAAAGAATATGTATCTACCTATCAACATGTTGCCTACTCAAGTCAATGTTATTTTTTATCGTCTTTTTGCGGACTTTCTTGATTCAAAATCAAATAAATCTATTTGAAAATCCATTCAAGCCCTTCATTCTTTATTTCAAGATAAATTTTAGACTATGGAATCCACGATTACATCTCTCAAATCTGAAATCCAACATCTTAAGGATGCTTCTGAGGCTCATGTTTTTCCTCCTTATACATCCCCTCTTCAGTCTATGTCTTATACACGTGCTTATCTCAGTGAGCCTCGATTCATACCATTTTCAAACCCTCTCACCTTTGATCACAATACTAAGAAACATGACACTCTTACTGAGCTCCTTAGTCATCAATGGATCACTTTACCCCCCACTCATTACTATCCTCCTTATCAGCTAGCAAAATATCAAGGTTTTCCATATTGCAATTATCATTGAATCAATGGACATAATGACAATGATTTCTACGCTTTATAATGAAGAATCAAACATCTTGAGCATTAGGGATTTATCTCATTTACTACACAACATTTTGTTGCATGCCCATCTTCAAATGCTAAATCCACGTGGGCTCCTAAATCTATTCCTTCTGTGTTAAATGAGCATCATGCTACCATTTATAATGTGCCTTCTTCAGTCATCCAACACTGCCTATTCAATCCACTCAAACTAAACAACTGCCTCTCAAAATTTGTCTTACTCAACCTCATTTCAAGTTATCTACTGAGCTACCAAATCAATCTAAGCAGTCTCCTCTAAAAATCAGTTGAACACCTATTTCTACTAGGACCGCTACACTGTTACGCAATAATACACCACTTTAGTAGCCAATCATTTTTATCAAAGCAATTGCTTCTCCTACTAATGATCAAGACACATTTCCAGTTCCACAACCACCGCATGGTCTTACTGTTAATTTTTTACCAACATGCTTCCACCACTTTATGAAAACTTGGTCTTTGGTAGGTGGCCCTTATCACCTCGTTTCCTGACGATGCATGCATGTTCTTAAGGTTCTTATATGACTGTTGAGGGTATACATCACAAATGGACCTCATCACCCTTACACATTCATCATTTAATCTTTTCTCATGCGACATACATCTAGGATTAGTGATATACGCTTTGGGCATATAGGGTCACTTCTTCTAGCATCTTACTCGAGATCTTCAATTAAATCATACACATTCACTTACACATGTTTAGTGGTATACGCTTTAGGCTAAATACTACACACTCCTTTCTACTCATCTTCTCATGGTACTATGCTTTGGCACTATAGTCTCGCGGTCCATACTTCTTGTTAGCATACTTCTCAAATGGACCTCATCATTAATTCATCATTCAACCTCTTTTCATGTGACATACCTAGATTAAGTGATATACACTTTAGGCTAAAGGGTCACTTATTCTCATCATTTCTCTCTGATACGCTACATCTATAGCACCATCACCTTTTTTTGCATCATTTAGTGGTATACGCTTTAGGCTAAATCACCACTCCTTTCTACTCATCTTGTCATGATATACGCTTAGGCTACAGAGTCATGCACATACCTCATCTCTATGTCACATATCATCAATACACACTCATCACATCATGCTACATACCACACAATTCAAACATTTCCCGATGACGCACTCTCATTTATGGTTCATTCTTGACTAATGAGGGGGAATAATAAATGAAACTCACTTGCATACAATTCCATTCGCTTGGGGGGCATGCGACTCCTATCATTCACTCGGCATTCCATCCCATCCATCCACAACATACTAAATTTTATAGTTGCATTTAATCTTGCTTACACTTTCTTTTATATGTCCCTTTATTACACATGCTAGATAAATATCTTGGAGTCATTATCATTATCATACACACATGTGTGTTCACTTGCATTTTAGTTGTGATCGTAGGATATACAGGGATACTACACACAACATGGATGCTTGACTACCAATCTGATAATAGTTCCTGGGGGCATCCACATTTGTCCGCTATAGGTGCTATTGTTTCATTTTTGTTCATAGTACACTCCTTTTGTTTATACACACATTGACATACATTTTATCTTTCTAAGATGATAACGGGTGCTTCGTGTGAGACATTTTTTTTACAAGGATACTTGTCTGCACTTGTTTGTTATACTATTTGATATTGTTTGTTCTTATTTGCGGGATTTTCCCTTTGTCTTGTGTGCACACTTGTTTATTTGCGGCTAATATGGCCTTGAGTGTCTTGTGACACTGTGAGTGGTGTCTCATGTTTGTAACCCACTCTGTGCAGTCTATATTGTCTTCTGGGGTGTTTACATTATGTGCTTATGTTCTAGCTTACACATTATTTGTTTGACTTACACTTTTTTTCTAATGCATGTTCATACTAACACTTCTTTTATACCCACTTGTTTTTGGGTGCCATGGTCTTTACCAAGCACATTCCCTTCCCCCCACAGGGCACATTTTCAGTTTTCGCAGTCAGTTCTCTTTTGGGGCCGCATTCTCCTATTTGCGATGTCACATGCATACCCCAAAGAAGGGGGGCATCATTTGGGTTTACACACTACAGAACATAGTATCGGTACAATTTAGTTTATATTTTTTGACATATGACATAGTGGGTTATACGAGTGAGTTCAAACTAGTCTATAGAACTCCATACCCAATAACTTTTACAGGGCAGATTGTCCTTAACATTATGGGGAGCAGTTACAGGCTAGAGGAACATCAAAATTTCTCCCTAAACTTCTTTAGCAAGTGGCGTCGGATTTCTTGAAAACCAGAAAGTACAGAGATCTCTTCATTCACTCTTGGCAAGCTATTACAGGTTGGAGAATAACATCAAACTTTCTCCCTACACTTCTTTAGTCATAGTGGCGTGAGATAGCCCAAAAAACTCGTACTTCACCAACAATTATAGGATATCCTTTCTACACCCTTTATCTCATCATGGATTAACTGCACATGTTCCTTTTTCATTGTCATTTTCCTTCTATTTTTACATTTTTCTTTACATATATACATGCGTTTTTACACACATACATGCATATTTGACTACTTAATAGTCTCCTCTTTTGTAGGTCTGACTGTATGGGAAGCAAACTGTCAAAAACAAAAATCAGACACATGGCGAGTACATCACACACACACACGGTACTAACCATGTAGGTATACTACACACATTAACATCTACACACACGCATTTCCTCCCTAGGTTCACTCTCATCACTTTTTACACTTTTTGTATCTTTAGTCGTCCACACTCCATCTTTTTGTCACTCCACACTTTGTCTATTCCTTCGACATGTTTGCTACATCAATCTACATAGATTATTAGGTACAAATCTCTATCTACTTCATGTTTCCGAGCTTTTCGCTCACCAACATAAAGTGGGGGAAAATGTAGACACAAAATCACGCACTTTTAATCATTATTTAGTCCCGGTCTCATACTACTATTTATATGGTTCTTAAGTGAAAAGAGTAATAATTAACCCATGTCTTTGGCCATTTTTACATTGCTTTTGTCATTATTTTCAATCTTACACCTGAACTTTCCCAATCTGTATTATCATTATGTGATTTTCCTATTTTCTGACTAGGGCACCCAGCCAAGACTGTGCCCCAAGTGCCCCATCCCCACCCTGATCCTCTTTTCACTTTACTCTCACATTTTGGGCACTTTTTAGCCATTTGAGTTTTTATATTTTTGGTGGTCAGCCTTTTCAGGGTTAATTACGAAATTAGAATAAGAGAAACATATAAATATAAAGTTATGTGACCATAATGAGGGACCAAACACTAAACATCTACTATCACCATCTAGAGTTGCATCCATCAAAAACATCTAAAGCTACATTTACATCCATCTAGCTCCATCAAAAGGAGCACACAAGGTTGGTTCATCTACATCACACTTCATAGGAGGGGATTCTATTATTTCCATACACACATTTACTACATTCTACATCTAGTTATTTACTCACTACTTCACAAAGTGCGACTGACACTAGAGCAACCTAGGGAATTACACACACACACACACACACACACACACACACACACACACACAGCAACACACACACACACCTAGAACTACATTGGGTCTGAGATGTAGTGCAACACTTAGTTAGTAATTCCATCCATTGTGGACGCTGAGGACAGTCCACCCCTTTCATATGCATATTTCTTTTTTAGGGTTTTGATGTTTTATCTAGGGTTTTATAGGTGATTCTTCCATTGAAGGTTTACAGTGCATGAACTTGGTGAGATCACATGATAAACAATGACATCATCACGTGACAAGAAGCTTTCGGACTTCCCAACATAGGAAAACCATATCCAAGTGACACTCCAAACTCAGAGGTTTCTTAGGTCATTTGTCACGGTTACTCATTCCTGTGCCCATGGTCTCAGTGTGGCACAGTCCATGGCATCTTAATCAGTTGAGGACTCTGATAACCCTCTATGCACCTTACGATTTCAATACCCTATTGCAGTCTATGCTTGGGATTAGTCCAGATATTGCATGGTATCTCAAGATACTGCTGCTATAACATCTATCACTTAGGCTATTCACCTGGTCTACATTCTACGACACAATCTCGTGACATGTGTTGAGTGACCCAATCAAGTTCTAAATCATTTCTATAACTAGAACCCTAATTTTTCACTTTGTTATGCAGGTTTCTATATTCTCTAGATTGTAGTATTATCTGAATGGGTATCACTGATTCACCCAATGTTTACTCCCCTTCATATATGGGGTGTAGTGCAACATTACTAGGAGGATGTGACCCTATAGGAGAGGACCGTAGATTACACTAGAATATTCATATTTTAGCAGGGGGAAGGAATGTGATTTGTTAATAGTGTGCAAGACAGGTGCTAACAAAGTGGATAGGTTAACATGTGTTAGTGCAATTTTGACATAAGAACTCATATAGAAGAAAATGATGTAATTTTGCAATGGACTTAAGACACCCTTAGATCTCAGTATATTGGCTCTTCCAAGCATGTATGATCTGATATAGTAGTGTTCTAGTATGAATAGGAAATAATATAAATCAAAATAATAGAACTTGTGATGTGTACGAAAGAAGATGCCCCCATGATCCATCATGGTACTGGTTAGAGGTACAATACCAAGCATCCATGCTGCATGTAATGATCTATGTAAATTATACATTCACGAATAGAAGGAAAGTGGACATGCATGCGTGTATAGAAAGGAGAATGACATACAATGTATCTAGCTAACATAGTAAGAAATATGTATCATGTGAGTATAAGTAAGAAATAACAATATGAAAACAAGATATGCAATATGTTGTGGATGAGTGAGATGGAATGGAATGCAATGTGAGTGTGATATGATCCACGTTCCCCCCCAAGCAAATGTGAATGAGTATATATGAGATGAATTTTATTTATAAAATACCCTTCGACAGTCAAGAATGATCCATAGAATAAGAGGGCATCGTCAATAAATGGTTAGAGTTATGCCTTAGAAATATATGATTTATGAAGAATAGAGTGTAGAGAGTGAATCAGTGTGGTGAGGTCCATTTCAGATTGAGACCCTCAATAGTCAAGTATGAACCATGGAACTAGAGTGCGTCATAGGGTAGTGTGTTGAGATGAATGTGCATGAGAAAGATGTGTCATGAATGTGACGAGTGTGAAATGTATAGTGCGTATGATTTGAGGTTCATGAATGTATTTATCCCTCAATAGTCAAGTGTGAACCATATCAAAAGAGTGTGTTATCAGGTAATGACAATACAAATGTATCAAGATGTGCGAGACACGTGTAAAAAACTAGATGTGAAGTAAGGAGTGAAATGGTAGAAGTGTGAGACATCTAACAATGATAGAGGGGGGAGAATAAAAATAATGCCCCCAAGTGTGAATTCATGATTATGCTATCCGATAAAAGGGAAATATGAAGGTCCTCTACCTGATGCTTGCAGAGATAAAAGTGTGTGACCATGTTCTAAGACCAACGGTGTATGAGACCTATGTGCATGAGACCTATGAGGTGATAGAAACCTATGCGAAGGAGAGCATGGAGGCGATGAACACTTATGTGAAGTAGAGCGTGAAGGTGATGAACACCTATGTAAATGAAAGTGTGGAGGCGATGAACACCTATGTGAAGGAAAAAAAACAGGTGATGTATACCTATGTGAAAGAACCGTTCAAGTGGTCGACCTAGATTAATGAGATAGACTAGTAGAACTGTGAGATGAGTAGGTCATGTACAAACATGTGAGCTAGGAGTAGATTGTGCTTTGTATTGGAGAGGTCATGGGGACCTAGATGCTCTAGCGATTGCAATGAAAACATCAAGAGGAGGTTGGGGTCGTGGCGTGGATGATGAAACACCATTGATAGAGATGAATTTCCTATTATGAATGAAATTTAGACACAATCGGTTCATGGATATGGTATCCTGAGTTACATGGAGCTAGGGAAGACATAAGATCACATCACACCATTTAAATGAAGGTACCACAAGAAAATTCATGAGCATGGTAAGAGGACCAATGGTAACTGGAATCACTACATATCCATATGATTTATAAACTAGACATGAAATTTACGAGAGTGGATAATCCTATAATGAAAATAGGTGCAATAGAACATGCACTTACATGAAATGATGGATCAACCATAGTGTTATTGATAGAAATAGATCTAATAGAAGCACTAATGTGTAAGTGATTAGAAGAGAATATAGCATGACAATCATGATCAAAGAAAGAAATGATCGGTGGAGATGGCTCAGTGTGGGAAACTAGAAAATCAAGATCCCTCGATGCAGGAGGAACCACATGATATGTATGATTTGATGGAGAGTCATCTGCTTGTTTTTCATTCTTAGGAAGAGGATTGTTGAAGATCTTGAGCTTGTCATTTTCATTGACTGACATAGATGATGCAGGCTTAGGAAGCTTAATTTCATTATTATCGATAAGACCTTGAATGAGATTGCAAAGTTTGAAAAAATGATCTATAGAATTCCCAATGCATTGATGATAGTCACATCTAATATTTTCATTGTAATTGTGACCTTTTGGAAGAGATGGGTCCAAATGGAGTGGATGAGGAAGCCTAATAATATTTCTCTCAAAAAGTTGCATAAATAGAATATGCAGGGAACAAGGAAATTTAGTAAACGTATGCCTGGGTAGTGAAAGGAATGATAAGAAGATCCTTCCAAGCCATGAATATATTAGATGATCATAGCACACCACATTTGATAAGCTGAAAGAAATTCACCAGAATAACTTTACAAAATAATTTGCAAACAAAGAGCAGTAATATCATATATTATTATGGAACTCTCATGAGTACAATGAGAATGAGCATTACTTATATAGGAAAGAATGATCAATCTAAGAACAAGTCAAGGCTATAGATCAAGCCATAAATCAAGGAAAGAACTAGTCAAGACCATAGATTTAGGAAACAACTAGTCATAAAAACTAGATAATATCTTCCCAATATCTAAATAAGATCAGGGAAAGTTTTAAAGAACCCCCTGAAAAAAACTTATAGAAATTGCGGAAAATATGACCAGAACTATATTCATTGGGTTGGTGAATTATCTAAAATCAGCATTCATGGCATTGGTGAAATAAAATATTTTTTTTGATGGAAATTGTAGATGGAGCAGCGAATGGAGCTTCAAATATTTTTATCCTTTTCACCTTCCTAACCTTACCAAAATCTATTTATGATAATTCCAATATTAAGCATGCAAAGATACCTTTCTAACGATACCAACTTTGTGTAATTTGGAGCTCTTTGGAGGAAATTATGGCCAACTGAAGTTTTGTAGGTCAAGATGAATAAGAAGTTGACACGTGGTGACTGACAGCTTCTAGTTAGTAGCAAGTAGTACCTTGTCTACATGTTTATTTCCTTGGAATTCCCACATGTCAATATTTGAATTATTGTGGGATTGATCCCATTGACTACAAGTATGTAAGCGGGGCTGACAAACCCACAACTCTATCAAATGTGGTTTATTCTATGGGCTCGAGTCTGCCTAAGCCCATCACTTTGAGATTTTCCACAATTTTGACACATGTTTGGCGAATGAGACCTGAGAACTAACAAGGGGTACAACAATGTTGCATAGGTTTATTGGTGATCCAATAATGTTTTAAAATCTTGTCCCGTCAATCACACAATGATTTAATAAAAAATATACATTGGGATTAGAGATTTTTTAGCTATTCAAATGTCAAAATTTATTGTTTTTGTATTTTTTGGGTGAAATGTAGTCACTTTCATGGTCATAAAAATAGAAAAATTCATATTCCTGAATTCCTACTATTCACAAAATTACAAATATTCACCTCTAAATTTTTCCTTAAATAAGATAAAAGAAATATCCACCCATAAGTTGGTGAGGATAAATAAAATAGAAGGTAAAGAAAGTACCTAGATGAACATGAGATAAGGTAAATACCTACTCTAGCACCCCCCTCAAGTGAAGCAAGGGGCCCAAAATAAAAGTGTCAACTATTTTTGAGTTTTTTCATCGAGCAGTGGATTCAAACAACCGTGCACACCAAACTTCTTCAACATTGTATGATTTTTTGAGCCGATATGATTTAGGATGCCTTGCAGTGAGTTTTTTCTCTCTCTACTTTTTTGTTACTAGTTTTGGGCTGAAAGGAATGATAAGAAGATTGTTCCATGCTACGAAGATCTCAGATGATAATATCACACCACATTATATTTTCAAAATAGAAGAGATAAAATATCCTATATGGAAATCCATCATAATCCATAATTCTCAATACATTAGAATTGAATTACATTACATTGAATTGCTTAATGAGAAGGATGTACATATAGGAGGAGGGAAGTGCAACTACTACCTAAATAAGTAGTCAAAAACGCCCACTAACCAATACTAGTAGTTAAGTTAACTCCACAAGACTAGCAAGCTAACTCCACATAACTGGTAAGCTAACTCAACACAAATAGTAAGCTAAATCCACACAAGTAGTAAACCTAAGAAAGCTAACCCAACAATTATAGGGCTAACATAAGTGCAAGAATTATCCTAATAAATAAATAAAAGGATAAATAATAACCTACACTAACACCCTCATAAGCATAGCTTAGGTGGGTGGAAAATAAGGTGGGTCTTGGTAACAAGGCCTGATTTTGATGGGCTTTTGTAAACCCATATTTTGTATCTACTTCAAATTTTAAAGATAGTTTGAGTAATCCTAACTCTAATGGTAAATTAGTTATAGGGAAGGATGACACAAAGGAGGAAATTTAGGAAAACCACTTGGTAGTAAGTGGAATTAAAAGGGGACATACTTCAGAAATTTTGGAATCAAATTGGGATTCCGTGACAGAAACTTTGATGGTCGTGGATAATCCTAGTGACCTTGCACTGGTTAATTTTTCTAACCTGGGAAAGTGGAAAGAAGTAAAGAAGAAGAAAAACAAAAAGTTACTTATGGGCAGCATTGAGGATTATTTTCCATCGCAGTGTGGGAAGTAGTTTTGAAAGGAACGATAAGAAGATTGTTCCAAGCCGCGATCTCAGATGATAATAGCACACCACATTAGATTTGCAAAGTAGAAGAGCTAAAATACCATATATGGAAATCCATCATAATCCATAATGCTCAATAGATTACAATATAATGACTTGAATTATTCAATAAGAAAGATGTACATATAGGAGGAGGGAAGTGCAACTACTACCTAAATCAGTGGTGAAAAACTCCCACTAACTGATACGGTAGTTAAGTTAACTCAAAAAGACTAGTAAGCTAACTTCACATAACTGAGAAACTAACTCAACACAACTAGTAAGCTAACTCCACACAACTAGTACACCTAAGCAAGCTAACCCAACAATTTTAGGGTTAACACAAGTGTAAGAATTATCCTAATAAATAAATAAAAGGATAAATAATAACCTACACTAACACCCTCCTGTAAGCATAGCTTAGGTGGGTGGAAAAGAAGGTGGGTCCTGGTAACAAGGCCTGATGAGGTACCCACATACAAAAACTTGGAAAAATGGACACTACAAGGTACCCAAAACCAGTAATAACAAAGTAGAGAGAAAAATCCTGCTGCAAGATATCCTTATAAGCTTGGCTCCAAAAACTTGTACAATGCTGAAGAAGTGTGGTGCACACTATGGTCTGAATCCACTGATCAATCATATAACTCAAAAACAACCCTGACACTGGGCTTCACCAGAATAGCTCCATGCAAGGAGACTGTCAATGGAGTGATGTCGAAAAGTGAAAAAAAACATCAAACATAATTTGATCAACTACTACAAATAGGTGTGCCATGATCCAAGAACAACCAAGGCAACAAGGCAAGGACACGAGATCCAAATAAATAGGAGTGCCACGATCCAAGAAAATCCAAGGTAACAAGGTAAGGACATGAAACCTGAAGAAGCAGTATCAACACCACACCCTTCCATACTGCTGAATGAGTAGAGTGATACCACATATCTGTATGAGTTTCCAAAATCAACTACTTGAACACTGATAAACTAACACTGGGCTCCACTAGAATAGCTCCCCCACAAGAGAGACTTTCAACATGCCAAAAAAAAGTGTCGAAAATATAGATCTAAAATATCTCAACAAACAAGAGAGATATAAATGTATACACCCATAGATACAAGAATGCAATACCCAAAATTTTAGGATGTCGGGCTCAACCGAAAATGCATCCACAAGTGATCACAACACCCTCCCAAATTGGCACTTTCTAATTGAGTGCATGTAAATATTATAATGAGTAAAAGTTACTTACTAAGAAAGGAACGATAAGAAGATTGTTCCAAGCCGCGATCTCAGATGATAATAGCACACCACATTAGATTTGCAAAGCAGAAGAGCTAAAATACCATATATGGAAATCCATCATAATCCATAATGCTCAATACATTACAATACAATGACTTGAATTATTCAATAAGAAAGATGTACATATAGGAGGAGGGAAGTGCAACTACTACCTAAATCAGTGGTGAAGAACTCCCACTAACTGATACTGGTAGTTAAGTTAACTCCAAAAGACTAGTAAGCTAACTTCACATAACTGAGAAACTAACTCAACACAACTAGTAAGCTAACTCCACACAACTGGTACACCTAAGCAAGCTAACCCAACAAGTGTAAGAATTATCTTAATAAATAAATAAAAGGATAAATAATAACCTACACTAACAGTTGCAATAGTGTTACTAGCCTTTGTTTTTTATCATTTATATGTCACTAGATGTCCACATAATTCTCCTGTAACCTGAAAAATAAATGATCTCCTAAAAAATCCCAAAACACATCAAATCCTAAAAATAAAAAGATGAAAATGGGCATTCAGACTGACCCCAATTTCCACTCGACAGTGTGAATTTATGACCAAGCATTGCACTACATCTTTGAATCCATGTAGTTCTATCTGTGTGTGAAGAATCATGCCTTAGGTGGCTCTTGTACAAGATGCATTGAATAGAGAGCAATATATAGATGTAGCAATGTAAGTAGATTTATGGATATCAAAATGAAATTCCCCTCCTATGAAGTGTAGGCAGAATAATGCAGTCTCTTGTCCCTTGAATGAAGCTAGATGGATGTTTTTATTCTATTTAAATGCCTTTATATGCAACATTAGGTGATAGTAATAGATGCTTAGAGATTGGTCCTTTATTATGGTCACATAGCTTTGTATTTATATGATTACCTTCTTTGAACCAATTTCATAATTAACAACTAAAATTCTGAATCATAAGAAAACAAGATGCCTGATGCAGGAGCATCTACAAGAAGACCTTCGAATGCAAAATTTATTATTCATGGGTTTCATTTGAGTTTTTGAAAAACCTTATAAGTCTTAATAGGACCATGTGAGTCATTTCAAGCAAGTAATGAGGGTTGGAAGTTTTAATTATCCTTCTTGATGTAATTTGTCTCCAAAAGGGGAATTTGAAATTATAAAGGCATATCAAGAGTTCTATAGGTTGATTAGGAGTTGAAAGTGTCTTCTTGAGTCATAGGGTATGTATAAGAGTCCTAAGTGTGGGGGTAAGTCATTAAAAATCTTAATTAGTGTAAAAAGGGCAGTTATGAATCTAGAAGACATAGGGGAAGTCCAAGAGTCATAAAATATCATTTATGAATTGTGAATTAGGTGCATGCAAGAGGATATTTTTGAATGCATATGGAGAGAGGGAGGAAATTATATGTTATTCCTTTGGTGAAGGAGGAAGAGAAGGATGAAATGAAGAAGAATCACACAATTTTGTATGAGGAAGTATAGTGATATATACATAAGCACACTTTTTGTATGTTATCTTGCTTCTTTAGGATTGATTTTGAGTTTGAGTTTAATAAATGATGGTCCAACTCAATAATGATGGGAATAATCAATTATATTATTGATAATGAGTCTTTGTATGTATTTATCTTAGTTTGGTGTGGTGTTCTAATGCTCTGTTTTGATGATACCATGTTTGTCTTAGTTCCAAACATGACTGTAGTATCTCTTGAAAGGTAAAACGATGAGTTTCTTAATTGATGCACATGGACATGTGTGTGTAAGGAATGTGACTATATGGCTTAACAAGATTTATAGGTTAAAGACTTCTTTTGCATATTAATAATCATAAGGAAACTGTAATTGTAGGTTGCAATTAGAACAAGACTAATATGTGTCATCTTGGGCATAAAATATGCATGGGCATAAAATATTTTATAGTAATGGTATCATGCCCATGCATATTGAAATAAAATACTCTCAGTTCTCAATATGGATTGATTAAGGAAGAATTAGAATTATAGTAAGGGTTTGAATCAAGTAAGCCTCGTTTATTTCAATATTGAGAACTGAGAGTCTTTTACCCTATTCTAACATATGGGAAAGTGAGTTTTTAGTTGATTTGTAACGTAAAATTGAGTTGTCAAGATTTTTTGGTAAGATAGACCTGTAGGAGAGGTTGATACAGACCCCTAGAACCAATTTCAAGCCTTGAAAATAAGTAGTATTAATCGTATAGAAAAATTAAGATCCTCGGGTTGTATTGTAACCTATAGTTAGGGCATAGCTAGGGCTTGCAATTTATTGACTCAAATCTAGGAATTAAATTTTGAAATTTTGTAGAATTAATCTTGAGTGAGTCCTCTAGGAGATTAAAAAATAATTTTAATCTTTATCTAGATGGGTTTTGATATTTTTATGATAGTCTTGAAGATGGTAGTTATACATAGTTAAAGGGTTAGATGATGGGGGTGCTTAACAAAGGAAGTGGCCTTTACCCTTAGATTCTAACCTTGAAACTTTGCAGGCATCCAAACACTTGAAAATGGTACCTAGAAAAGCATAGAGAGTGTTTGAAGCTAAGTACAAAGATATTTATAAGGGAAGGATTGTCCCTGACCTAGTAATGTCTTAACAAACTAGAAGTGAAAATGTGAGATAAAAGGAGTTGTGAAAGGATATGAGTTATAATTTTTTGCACGCACCTCAGGGGTTATGAAATGGAAATAATTAATCTTATAAAATTTTCTAGGTAGCTACCAAAGTCTCCATCCATGAATGTTGCAAGAGTACATTGTTTTAAGGGTATAAGTGAGCAGTTTGAAAATGAAAGGGATTTTTGGGGTTTTGGTTGTTTTGAATTCATTTTGTGATCATCCTAACATTGGTTTGAGGTTGTTAAGGAGAGAATATAAGTGGAGGAGCTACAAGGAGGATTGAAAGTAAAATTTGCATGATTTGGGATTAGAGGCTAATGAAGAAGAACATAGGAAAAATTGGGTCTAATGAGTAAGCTAATGTTTCTTGGCTATGAATCATGGTTAAAGGTGTTACTAATAGGAAATAAGAATTATATGCAGGGCATAGACAATGGAGTGTTTGTTAAAGGCCATTCATGGTGATAATTTTTAGATTATGTAAGATTTGATAAAATATAGCAGTTGTTAAGCCATTTTGGGCTTTGGTTGATCCTCAAAAGGCAGAGATAGTTGAAGTAGTTGTATTGAAACATTATTGGTTGAGTGAATATATATGTTTGATTAAAATTTTATCTACATTAGTGCACAAAAGAGGCGAGTAATATACAAAGAGGTCGGTGGTGCCCAGAGGGGACGAGGGTGCCTGGGCACTGACATCTTGTATGGGCATGTTATCACCAATCTGGCACTATGATAATTCTTCACCGGGAACTCCTTGTGCTATGATTATTTACTAATGCATAGCCTTTAGTTTGGTGGATGTAATCTAGAAACAAAACAACAACATAACAAAAAAATACCATTGACTATGATAAGACAGAATGATGACAAATCTGAAATATCAAAGTAAATTATAATATTAACATGAAATTGTTACAATCTCACCCATGAGGTACTTCAAGTGTTATTGACTTCACTTGACTTTCACCAAGACTATGGGAGAAAATTTACAATTACACCTCTTAATGGCTTCTTCAACACACCTTTAAACTGATGGCTTCCTTCGCACACTTCCTACAATATTTCTCACTACTTCCTTCTATGCTAAATGAGGGGGGTGGCCTCTCTATTTATAGAACTTCCAGGCTTATCCATCTTATCTCTAAGATAGGATAAGAAATCCACTCTGACGAATCATATTCCATACCTTAACTCTTATCTGTACATGTAAGCTTATCTGTTAAGATAAGATAAACCTTATCATTTTACATGGGTTCCACATTTTTAGACTTTTTACAAATAAAATACACAAAATATTTATGACCTCACTCCTTGTCTTTATTACCAATATAATATTTCTAATTCCTAATCATGTAGACCCTACTTCTCTAATTACCCAAACTTTGACATTTTAACATTACCGGACCACTTACAACAAATATTTACTTTTTACAACATTCCTATTGTACTTTGACTGTTACCGTACTCCACATTATTGGCGGCACCGTACTGACGGTGCCGTTATATTCTATCAGATGCTACTACTAATTATACTTAACAACATCCTATTCCTAATACATACATTAATGAAATAGAAATTACGGAGGAAAATTTTAGTGTCGAAATCTTCCCCCTTCCTAGCTTCTACTCCGTCCTCGGAGTAGACTATTCTGGTGCTTGGAAAATCTTCAACTTGTCGTGGTTGACCCATTTTGTAATGGGAGTGCCATCCAATTCCTCCAGTCGGTACGTACCATTTTCATGCACAGCTGCTATTTTGTAGGGCCCCATCCATTTTGGAAGAAATTTTCTGTCTTCTTTTTTTGTATCTGGAATCATATACTAAAACCAAGTCATTCACATGAAATGGAGACCACCGGATATTTGGATCAAAGTATTCCTTCTGCTTCATTTTCTTCTTATGGCTTGTATCCTTTTCTATTTCTCTCATTTCCTCCAGCAAATGAAGATGTACCAACCTTTCTTTTACTTAATCACTTTCATCCATCCTTTCATTTTTCATAACTCTCACAGTGGGAATATCAAACTCAATAGGAAGAACTGGATCAATGCCATAGGCCAACTGAAATGGGGAGTATCCTGTTGCTGACTTTGATGTTGCCCTATATGCCCACAATGCTGCATAAATCCTTTTATCCCATTTATGTACCTGCAAGGCTGCATCTTTTGCTAGAATTTAACACAACACAAAATTTGTTTGTTCCACCTGTCCATTTGTGCTTGGCTTGTATGTTGTTGCCTTCCTGTGCTTAATAGAAAACTTATTAACTAGGGCTTCTACCACCTCATTAATGAAGTGGCTTCCTTGATCTGTTACAATTAGAAATTTTTGCCCTAGCAAGTAATTTCTAAACTTCTTTACAGCAAAAATGATATCCAGAGCCTCTTTTTCAGTTACAGTATAATTTACCTCAGCACTGCTCATTTGTCTGCTCCCAAAGTAAATTGGATGTTCATTCCCATTTTCATCCTTTTGGCTCAAAGTACTTCCTAGTGCTGCATCTGAGGCATCAGTGTACACAATGAATGGCTTGCTCCAATCTGGATTCTTCAAAACAGGTGAAGACACTAGGGCTTCCTTCAATTGTCCAAAAGCTTCATGCGCCTTATTTCCTGGTTCATAAGTAACATCCTTCTTCAAGAACTAGGTTAGTGGCTATGCAATCTTTGAGAAATTCTCGATGAACCTTCTATAGTAACCCACATGGCCTAAAAATGATCTCAACTTACTTCTATTCATAGGAAATGGTAAATCTTTGATTTTTGAAACTTTATCAGGATCAGTACCAATACCATCTCTGGATACAACATGCCCTAACAAAACGCCTTTAGAACATCCAAAGACACACTTTGTAGGGTTTAGTGAGGCTTGTGCTTCATCTAACCTTTGAAATGTTGTCTCCATCTGGTGCAAGTGGTCCAAATTACTCTCATAGATGCAAAAATCATCTAGAAATACTCTGATGAAGGTCCCAATGTAGGGTTCGAACACCCTATTCATCAAACGCTAGAATGTTGCTGGAGCATTACACAACCCAAAAGGCATAACTCTATAAGCAAACGTTCCCCAAGGAGTGGTGAACGTGGTCTTCAACTGATCTTTCTCTGCTATACAAACTTGGTTGTAGCCGCTATATCCATCAGCAAAACTATAGCACTCCTGGCCAGCTACTTCGTCCAAGATCTGATCTGAAAATGGAAGAGGGTAATGATCCTTCTTTGTTGCCTTATTCAGCTTCCTGTAATCAACACAAATGCGTAGCTTCTCATTATTTTTTATTGAGATCACAATGGGAGAAACCCATTCTGAATTCTCCACAGCAAATATGAATCCTGCATCAAGCAACTTATCTATTTATTCTTTTACAGTCTTGGAAAAATTAGGATTCATTCTATATGGCATTTGCTTTATGGGCTTAGCACCATCTACTAGCTTAATACAATGTTCTACCCAACTTACTTGATGGAGTTCCTTGTAATCAAAAGTGAATAGGTGTATGTACCTTCGAAAGAGCTGGAGGTAGGATTCCTTCTCACTCTCCATCACAGCATCACCAATCTTTATTTGTTGGAGATGATAATCAACTTCTTCTTCAGATAATGTTATGGGGTCATGATTTGGTGTGACTGGAAGGATATCCATGACTGAAACATCCACCTCACTTTCTTCATCTTCAGTGTCCACTTCACTAGTACTAGAGTAATCAAAGGATGTCCAATCATCAGTTTCATCACTTGAATCCACAGGTTCTGCTTTATGATGTCGAGGGATGATGTTTATCTTCACCCTCTCTCTACCACATCCAAGTGTCATGAAACCTTCATTCCAGTAGTTTCTTGCATGAACTCTCCTTAGCCATGGTCTTCCCAGTAGCATTGGGTACGTAACAGTACCATTTTTCATCACCTGAAAGTCTACCACACATACAACACCCATAACAGATATTGCCACATTTGAAACTACACCTTCTGGTTTAGTTTTTCCCTTATTTAATGACCTTAACATAAGTGTTGAAGGGCGATCAATTTTTTAACCCAACATATTCATTACAGACTCGGTCATTACATTAACTGCAGCACCTCCATCAACTAAGACATCATGAATTGAAATACCATTACATAATACCTCAGCTTGTGGAGCATAGGGATCTGCCTCTGCCTCCAAAACAGGGACCTCAACCTCCTTCCTTCGTCGAGCATTGAGTCCACTTCACAACTCCCGTCTCTTCTCAGAAGACATAGCCAAGAGTTGACCATATGTAATATTTGCAGGCATTTTGGACAGATCTTTCAAGATGGAGTATGGTCCTTGCCCCTGTGAAATCAGAAAATCCTGCACACCCAACTTTCTTCTCCTATGTTTCTTACTAGTTTCTTCTTTCATCTTCTTAGGATCAGTTCCATCTTGATTATCTTTTTCTTTCTTTCTTTCTTTTTGTTACAAACACATCTACTTCATTATTTCTGCTCTTATCTACTACATCAAAAGAATTCACATGTGCTTTTCCTTTATCATTATCTCCTTTACCAGATGTAGAAGCTCTATCTGGACAATTATACTTATAATGACCCTTTTTATAACAACCATAACATACGACTTCAGAAATATTTCTTTTTGGACCTCTATCTTCTCCCCGAGAACTAAATTTCTTTCCTTGAAGAAGATTAATAGTTAACTGACCCATCTTTTTGAGCAAATCTTCATACTCAGTAGATGTACTAGGAGAAATATTTTTGCTCACCGGGATTGGTTGTGGATTCTGGACCAAAGGTGCTGGTGTAGGCTCTACTTTAGCAACAATTTCTTTGGGCTCCACTTCCATGCTTTCTTCTTGCCTTCTTGCAATCTCCTTTGCTTGTTCAATGGTAGTTGGGCGGTCATACTTCACTCATTGTCTGATCTCTGGCTTCATCCCAAGAATGAAGTGCTTACAGAGGAGATTATCCACGCCATTCATCAACCCATCCGCTAATCCTTCCTTCCAGATCTGGGCATCGAGCTTCCTCCTTAGCTCTAGAACACGAGCATGATAATCCCTTATCTTCTCCTTCTCTCCTTGGGATAGCTTTGTGATCTCGATCATGAGATCTACATATTTCTGTTGTTCACCAAATTCTTCAAGAAAACTTTCAGTTAATAAATCCCATGAATTTTTCACATTATCACCTAGTGTTTCAAACCACCTAAGTGCTGAACCATCCAAAAAGGTAGGAAAAAATTCAGTCCATTGTTCCCTTCTTATAAGGCCATTACAAATACAAGATTGCTTAAAATCTTGAATGAAAGAAGAAGCATCTTCATTAGATTGAGCTGAAAAAATAGGAATCTTTCCCATTTTCAAAAGTAACCACCGTGAAATACCAACCCACAAGTACAATCAACAAGACTTATGTGCACAAATAATTGGAATCACTATACTAGAAAGTGACTTTACACCTTTCTACAATAAAATAGAAATGACCATGGTAAACTATGGTAAAACTTGACTTTACTGTGGTAAACACTATTCACAGTAAAAAGTGAAGTTACTGCGGTAAATACTATTCACGGTAAAAAGTGACTTTTACTGCGGTAAATACTATTCCCAGCAAAAATGACTTTACCATGGTAACTACTATTCATGGCAAAAATGACTTTACCATGGTAACTACTATGCACAGTAAAAACAAAGTTACCCTCCAACTGATTTTTGACTAAGTGGGAATATCTCTCTAGAAAATCCACCAACGAGGAATGGTCCCGGCAACGGAACCAAAATGTCATCACCAATCCGGCACTATGATAATTCTTCACCGGGAACTCCTCATGCTATGATTATTTACTTATGCACAGCCTTTAGTTTGGTGGATGTAATCTGGAAACAAAACAACAACATAACACAAAAATACCATTGACTATGATAAGACAGAATGATGACAAATCTGAAATATCAAAGTAAATTATAATATTAACATGAAATTGTTACAATCTCACCCATGAGGTACTTCAAGTGTTATTGACTTCACTTGACTTTCACCAAGACTATGGGAGAAACTTTACAATTACACCTCTTAATGGCTTCTTCAACACACCTTTAAACTGATGGCTTCCTTCGCACACTTCCTACAATATTTCTCACTACTTCCTTCTATGCTAAATGAGGGGGGTGGCCTCTCTATTTATAGAACTTCCAGGCTTATCCATCTTATCTCTAAGATAGGATAAGAAATCCACTCTGACGAATCATATTCCATACCTTAACTCTTATCTGTACATGTAAGCTTATCTGTTAAGATAAGATAAACCTTATCATTTTACATGGGTTCCACATTTTTAGATTTTTTACAAATAAAATACACAAAATATTTATGACCTCACTCCTTGTCTTTATTACCAATATAATATTTCTAATTCCTAATCATGTAGACCCTACTTCTCTAATTACCCAAACTTTGACATTTTAACATTACCGGACCACTTACGACAAATATTTACTTTTTACAACATTCCTATTGTACTTTGACTGTTACCGTACTCCACATTATTGGCGGCACCGTACTGACGGCGCCGTTATCTTCTATCAGACGCTACTACTAATTATACTTAACAAAATCCTATTCCTAATACATACATTAATGAAATAGAAATTACGGAGGAAAATTTTAGTGTCGACAGGCACTGGTGTCTAGAGCCAAGAAGATAAAGCATTGAAATTAAGACTGGGCAGTGGAGTGTGCAAGACCACTGAAAAAGTAAGAAAGAAAGTAGAGAGGCCAAAGATAGATGTTAATTACTAGTTTCCTCCCTTATGAATCATATGAATAGTGGTATGTGATTAGGACCTAAAAATGTACCCAAGTGCATGTTAGTGTCGACAATAGATCCTCAAGGGTACAAGACATTAGATATTACCACCTCTAAAGAAGATATACTAAAATCTGAAGTTATAATGAGCGACTACTAAATTACACATATTCCATTAGGGAATCCAACCAAAAATACTTTGAAATAAGAGACTATTATGGCCCTATGGGGCCTTATCCAAAACACTAACAAAGAAAGGAAACTAAAAAACAATAAAAATGAAAATTTGAATCCTTATCTGATATTGTGAAGAAATGTTTCCAATTACCTTCAAATTCACAAGCACTCACCCTTGAGGTCACAAATGATTCCTTGAGAGATGTTGAAGATGTCAATGCCTGGAATGCAACTACTAAATAATGGGAAAGGAGATTTATTGAGAAGGGTAGTCAGGCCTTAATCAAAGTTGTGGCATGTTACAACTATATCAAAGAATATATTGAAGATGGTAATAAGTAAATTAGAAGATTCCATGAGGAATAATTTGGATTGGTGGAAGGGAATGTTACCCAAGATCGAAGGTATACATATTATCAATGAAGAAATATTGGAAAAGAAAGGGATTATACCCCCTGATGGTAAAGGAGAACACCTCTTGTGTGAAGAAAGAATCAGGTTACGGATAGAGATACTAGAGAATGGAATACATAAAATCCATGAGGAAAGGAACAAAGCACAAGATTATGTTGATGACATTGAATCCTTTATAGAAAGGATGCTTCACATCCATGGGATGTATTCCCCTAAAAAGATAAGTAAAAAACTAGTTAAAATGCTCAAATAACATGTTGCAGTAGGGACTAAAGCCCATAAAGTATTTGATTACTCCTTCATCCAAAGGCTTATGCACTTGGAAAATTGTATTGAAAGCATAAAGAAAATTGAAAGAGTGTCTACAGAATGCATAAATGTTTTCTCCATGAAGGAAGAAATTTTTCACTTCCATGCATGTCCAAATGATGAGTTTGTCTTAGACATTTTCAAGAAATATGATTCCCTCAAGGATAGGATGAAGGAATAGAAGGAAGCTGAAGTTTTTTAACTTGATCAAGGTTAGGCTTTCTCCCTATCTTTATCTCTTCTTTCTTAAGTTTTTCCTTCATTATTTACCATCCACATTTATATTTTCAAAATTTTGAATTGAAAGAAAACACTCGAAAAATTGAAGATGAATTAGTTAAAACCAATCATATGTAAAATGACATGCAATATATATATTATTTGTATATGCAAAAGGCAAAAAGGGGATTCTATAGGCCCCCCCTACCCTTGGAATATATATTGACAATTTTGTATACATTTTGCAAAAAAATTTGTAACTAGCACATGGTCAATTAATGAGTACAAATTCCTCTCTATAAGCAGGAATACGAGTTAACAACTTATTTTTCATGAAATCAAATTCCTTATAGTCTTGTGACCCAAAAAAATATTGTATATATCTTTCTAAATCACAAGACACGCCCTTATCCATAAGATCCTTGATGCTTGCCCTTGGGCATTTAAAAATCCCAAACAATTCCAATTTATTCTTATAAGACGAAGCCCAATCAAGAAGGTTGAGCCCTCCTGTCAGATATGTCTTAGTACCTCGATGAACACTAGTTTTAGAAGATGTATATGGCTTGGGCACATTAGTTGGATTTACAGGAACATGATTGGGTTTATTAACAAGAACTAATGGACCCTTTTACATTTATTTAGTGGAGGTGAGGGCACAACATAATTCACTAGAGGTGAAGGCACAACATAATTCACTAGAGGTGAAGGCACAACAGAGTTCACAAGATGTGAAGGCATTGCAGAAACATTTTCATGAGAAGAATTCATCGAGGCCTGTTCAAGAATAGAAATCATTTTCTCCAACTCAACTAATTTGAAATAATTTGAGGATATATCCTCTTAAGGATCTAAAACAAATACTACATCAGAATTGATTGGGACTTATTTCTCTGCCACTTCCTCCGTGAAAAAAGTATTAGATATTCATATGGTGTTTATATTGATAATTGACCTGTAATGGGTCCATAAATTCTTTAATTTCTCAGGAACTATGTCATACTTTTGGTAAAACAAAATTTGGAACACCAAGAAGAAGGGATTCATTCTGATGAGTTTTCTCATCACATCCAGATGAATTATACGGGGATTTAGTGGTCTTATGGGATCCTTTTGAGCTTCATTTGAAAACAACATCATAATAAATGATTCATTCAGACTAGAGAGATTAAACATTGAATGTAAAGTCACTGAGGATAGATATTTCAAATATCCTTCCAGTTCCATATCTTCCATTTCTCAAGAAAGATAATGTCACCGCTTCTTTCCTAGGAACTTACACTTATGATCCTACAAAGAACTTGCAAATTCATAGGAAGTAAGTGAACATTTACAAGAAATTAAATCTTAGGGAAGTCTGTGTGAAGTATCATGATAGGATTAAATACAAGATCAGTTTGAATGCTTGACATGAATTGGAGAAAGGGAAAGCAAAACGATATCTGGAAAAGAGACGTTTCTTTAGTTTTATTTAATATCTTACATGAGGAAGACATTAAATTCAAATTGTTATCTATAATTGTACCTCTCTCAAAGTGTATTTTCCAAAAAAGGTAAAAAATCAAATTAATTAAAGGAATGACATCAAGAGGCAAACGGTTATGACTAGATGCATGACTGATTGAGATAGGGTGAATAAGGCAGAAAGACATATGGAAATACAAACTAACTAATTTTCACAGGCCCACATTTACAATAGAAAAGTAAAAATTGATTCCAAATTTGGTAACTAAAGATAGAATCTTTGTAGTTGGACAAGATGCCTCCCCATTCTAATGAGAGATAGGGATCCTTTGTTGCGAAGGAAATGAATAATATTTTTCTAGTTTTGAGGGGATATTGAAATTTGAATCCATGATTTTTTTGTATAAATATGAGGGCTTGTTCTCATATCAAAGGGGGGTTTTAGTTTTATATTTTGAGTAGTTGAAAGAAAGTAATGTAACTCTGTATGTTTCCATTTTCTTGTATGGAATACATATGAATTTTGGGTTTTCAATATTTTTTGTCAAGGTGGTTTGCACTGTTCAAACCATTGGCGAATATTGAGGGCATTTAATTCATGTGATGCTTGTCAAGAAATTGAAAGTTTGTTTAACATATGCCTACTTATGATTCTATTTTTTTTGGATCATGTATGTTGAAATTTGATTAATGAGTTATAATTTTTACTGTAATTTTTTGTTTATTGCTTCTATATGTAATACACTAAATAATATTTTTGGTAAGTTGCATCTTCTTTGCCACTATATCAATATTGCTTTGTAGAATTTACTCTAAAATGTCTAATGTGGTTATAAAACATTATTGCAAACTACTAATTAGATTATTTTTTTCATCCTTTGAGTGTATCTTTGGTGTATGAGAATAAAAACAATAAGTACTTCAATAGAGATCTTGCATAATATTTTGTGTTAAGTGATTTAAAGATTTTCTTGAAAATTTTTCCATCTAATGAGTATCAATGAATGCAAATATTTTTGTTTAATAAATTGTCACTACTTAATCATATGTTATTTACTTTCCAAGATAACATGTTGTCATGGTAGTTGATGCTTTCTTGCAAGAAATAAACCATCATTTACTCCCCATCCTTTATAAATCAAACTTACTATATTTTTCCCCACACCATCACTCTTCCATGTAAAGATCCATTTACCTCCTTGTTATTCTATATCCAAGAATCATTAAATACACTTATTCATTCCCATATTTCCATCAAAAGTGATGTCAGAACAACTAAACTTTAATGTCTCTAGTAACATGTGTCTAATGCACTAAGTATATAAATGACATTCTTGTGATAACTCTTGTGAGTGAGTGTTATATTCATGGCCATTATTAGCTCAAATTGACCCACCATTTGATAAATCAAGAGGAACTAATTGAAAATTATTCCCTCTCCATTCAGGTTACCCAATGGGCCCTCTCACCTTAGTTTAAGGCAGAACCAAAAGTATGAGGATCAAGTCATCCCCATTGTATGTTCTTCTCAATCATCCCAAGAGTTGGTTCTAGAGAAAATTTTAGACATCTCCCTTACTGCCAAATGACATGTATCACACAATTTTTCATCCTCTAATACTTCATATTCTTTGAAATTACTTCCAAGCCCTAGGGGGTGTAAAATTGGGAACCAACAAACTTCTAACACTGTTTCTGGGAACCCTTTTCCTTAGGAAAGGTTAAGAATACTTACCTTTAAATAATTTTTTTAAGATTCAACAAATGAAGACCAGTTTGCTAGTATAGTCAGTAATTTTCCAATTATAAGAAGGCTTTGCATAAAACTTATATTTCTGTGAGTGTACTAGAAGTTGGTTATCAAAACAATTGTGAATGTTATAAATATTTGCAAAATCATTTTCCTACCATGTTGTGAATTAGTCTTTTTCTAAACATATTTGAGTTAATCTATATCTCTAGGGTGTAAGGCCCTAGTGGTGGCTCCACCTTTCAAAGAAAAATTTGCTTAGACCAATGTAATTTTTCATCCTATTCATCTTATCGATTAAGTCTCCCCCTTATAAAACTGGAAGGATGAAGATCCTTTTTCATATCTGACCCTACTAGAACGTTACTTCTAGAACTAGAAAGTGCACATTTAAGAAGGAAAAAATTTGGAAACCTATGGGTGGTGAAATTTCAAGAGGTAAGGGTGTTTAATCCTATGAATTTGATCTTCCTTTGGTAGAATATTACTCTAGCACATCTAATAGTTCTGATACAGATAATCCTCAAGCATATTTGCATTATTTATTTCAAAAGGGTTCAATTCCTATAAATAACAAAGATATTCCTTAGCTTCCACATTTGTTCACATAAGACAATAGAATTTTTTGTGAAACTAAATCCCTGAAAGGATTTCATTATGTGAACCATACCCCTCTGCCCCAAAGACCTCTGGTTCCCCATGGTGTTAATCCTCCATTTGATAATCTACTACCAAATAATATGGATCACCCTCCACCAAGAGATTATTTTGTAGTCACTACATATATACCAATCAATTTAAATGGTATGGTGGGTTATCCTAATGAAGTTCCAAATGAGATCATAAATAAGCTTCCTCGGTTTCAGGGGAGCAATGTTATTAGTGGAGATCAACATGTTAACTTATTCTAAAATATCATGGATAATTCTGAAGTTGAATTTGAAGATGTTTATGTTAAATTGTTTATACATACATTAGAGGAATATGTTAGAGAGTGGTACAATTCACTACCTACTAATTCAATTAACTCTTGGGTTGAAATGAAGAATGTTTTTAGATTGTAATATGGTGATAGAACTGATCCCAGGTTTCTTTTATCAAAATTTGAAAACATTATTAATAATCCTAATAAAGGTACATAAGATTTCAACATTGGGTTAAAAGAAACTTTGATTACATTACCAAGGGCCTATGCACAAAGATGGGGGGCCAAAAAGTGGACACAAATCCAATTTCAAGTAAAACATGAGCGCATTTGGTTAAAGCATGAGCACGTTCTGAATTATTAGGTTTGGTTGTTACTAATCCTAAAACACGAGCACATTGTAACGCGCTCGTGCTATAATGCGAGCATATTATAGTGCGTTCACGTTCCTGTGTGACATGTGGTATATGTGGTTAAGGCATGCTTCTATGTATAAAAATAAATGTTTACAAATAAGTTTTTCTTTTATTATTATTTATATTTTATTATTTCTTATACTTTAAATTTATTTTAGTAAATATAAGATGTTAGGGTCACTCTGCAGCTTATGGAACTAGTCTCACAACTCCATTTTTCATGGTTTTGAAGATAGTTTTTCATATTCTAATATGGTCAGTACATAGGTATTTTTCAAGATTTTAGCATTCAACCTTCAAACTTTTAGGGTTCAAATTATACAATCAGTATCTTTCTTGTGAAAGAATATAGGCGTTGTTTAGGTTTTGGGGCCTTTTGGATTGGTTATTGATATTTTTAGGAGTTTTAGATGTGTTATTGATTGGTTATTGATATTTGTAGGAGTTTTAGGACTTCATCATGTTCTCAGACAACTAAACCACCTATTTCACTCATCTAGTTGCTCAACATTCATCTAAAGACTCCTCTCACTTTCCTTTACCAAAATTGCCCTTATATTGCACAAGAGAAAGGTTCATTGGTCACTTCTTGGTTTGTCTACATTGCAAACTCTTCAAGCAAGATAAAAACATCCCTAAACACCCTTCTCAATCTTAAGGATGTATGAAAAGTTTGGTTAACATATATCCACTTGTATGGGGTTTCATAGGAGAGGTATTTATAATTATGGAAGGCTTTAAGGAGTTACATCAACTGTGCCACACTAATAATTGTATTCTCATGAATAAACCTGACAATGATTTGGTAATCTCAAAAATATAGTTATCATAATAATGGCAAATAAACCCAACTAATAACAATTAATCATCAATAAGTAAATATGTGGTAGGATAATCAGTGTCTACCATGTGCCACCTCCAAAGTCCAAATTTCATTACATTTAAATTCACTTCAAGAAAGGTTGGGGGAATTGAATTCACCATTTTCTTCATGCTTTTAGAGGTCCAGAATGTCAATTCGACCCAAATTTAGCAAATATGGAGAACATGGAAAGCTGAATTATGTTTATAAAGATAAACTCAAAGCGAAGAAATGCATTTTGTAAGTAATTCCAATCAAAATTATTTTATTTTTTCTGTTAATACTCACTAAATCTAGCCTTGTTATTGCATCCTGATGAAAAAAAGTTCCCAGGAGCCGAGGGAGCTTTTAAACTTATCACACAAGCATGGGGAGTTTTCTTTGATAATACTAGAAAGGCTACCAATAACGCCATGAGAAAAAACCAATAAGGGCACAACCCCACCTTCCACCAATTGAATTCCACAAGAACTACCACTTCCATTAACATTTCCAACAATCTAAATGGAAATAATTATTCAAGTGTGGATTCCTTTCCTGAAAATTCTATATTTGATGACCACAACTAGAACTAGAACTTGAAATAGAAACAAGACCAAGAACACGACCTAGACATGGACCTAGACTAGCAATTTGAGAGGTTTTCTGAGGTTCAATTTTATTTTCCAAGATGCATTAATCCAATGTTTGGGAATGTTTCTCTAGATGCAATGAAATTATGATTCAAAAACTCGATGATTCCTAAATGTCCAATCCTGCCATAGACCCCAGTAGTCCTCAATCTTTGGATACAGTGAGCCACCGTTACTTGGCTTCCATTTATAACGATAGAGATATTTGTAAATTCATGTTATGACCTATAAATCTATTTTCATTTCAAGTTTTTTGGAAATCACATCACTCCCTTCACTAGGATTGATGAATACCCCTATCTTTTTTAAGGCACTTTTGAAAGTATCCATGTATTTATCATAGAAGGAATTATCAATGAATAGAAGGTCACTAAGCCATAGGAAAACTAAATCCCATTCAGAACTAAACAAGAAATATTTACTTGGAAATTGATAACCCCTGTGTGTTCTTAACCATTACCATGTTGTTATGCTTATTTTGTACAAGCAAAATCAATGATGGTTCTAGGAAAATGACTAGGAAATATGGTCCTAACATTTTCATGCCCTCCTAGTCGAGTAATCGGAATCCATATTAGTCTTGTTGATACTTAGTACTAATTACCCATGAAATATAATTCTATATATTTCATTTGATTTTCTCATCTTTCACGTCATACTGAATAACCAATTTGACAGGGAAGCTACCCTCTTTGATGGCGATACACCGAATATGAATATGATCATCAAGAGTTGAACCTCATTCGACCATAATACTAGTACGAACTCCTTTGTTTGCAATGTTGCATGGTTAAGGGTTGAGTGTTTAGGGTTTAGGGTTTAAGTTTTATGGTTTAGGGAACTTAGGGGTTAATGTTCATGGTTTAGGGTTTAGGATTTAGTGTTTAAAATTCATGGTTTAAGGTTAAGGGATCAATAATTAGGGTTTCGGGTTTAGGGTTTAGGATTTAAAGCCTGGGGTTTAAGGTTTAGGTTTAGGGTTTATGGTTAAGGGATTAATGTTTAGGGTTTAGGGTTTATAGTTTAGGGTTTAGAGGCTAGGGTTTAACATTTAGGTTTTAGGGTTCAAGATTTAGGGTCCATGATTTAGGGTTTACGGATCAGGGGTTAGGGTTTAGGATTTAAGGTTCAGTGTTTAGGGAACAAACACTCTAATGGTATGGATCTTATTCACTTGATATTCAGTCTACAGTAGTGATTAGAAAGTGAAAAATGCTCTTGATATTCTACACTATAAGGATCGAAAAACCTTATATATTACACATCTTTTCCAAACATGTGTCTCTCCACATATAATTGCACTATTGAATGTTTATTGATCTTTTGCATATAATTACGTTATTTATAACACTCTTGGAGAATCAAATATTTCACAAGATATAGAAAAAAGGAGATAGCTGTATTGGGTAACATTTCTTTATAAAAAATTAATCTTGGATATCTGGCATTTCCCTCCTTCAAAATATCAGCAGTCTAAAGGCAACAAATTGTGATGACTCTCTTTGAATGTTATGCCTATGAAGCAGATGAACCCTTTTCAGTTGAATAATCTCTGTCAATACTAATAAGAATGGGTAAGACACAAAACATTACAGTGAGTGAAATAGTTCCCATGCGATGTGAAAAAGAAGATAGCTCTATTGGGTAACATTTATTTGTGTAAGCTTCCCACAGGAAAGGGGCTACTTAGAAAAGGGTTTACCAAAATTTTATTAGATATATGAAATTTCCCCCCTTTAATTTTTTTGTACCAATTTCAATCATTCTTGTTATTATCTTTTTTTAAAAGTCTTTCCAACAAGTAGTTTTAGTGTTCAAGGTTTAAAATTTAGGGTTTATGGTTTAAGGTTTAGGGTTTAGGGTTTACAGTTTAGGGTTTAGGGCTCAAGTTTAGGGTTCAAGGTTTAGGGTTTAAGGTTTAGGGATTAGGGCTTAAGGTTGAGTGTTTAGGGTATAGGTATCAAGGTTCAGGGTTAAAATTTTAGGGTTTAGGGCTCAAATTTTGATAATTAGGGTTTAGGTTTTAGTGTTTAGAGTTGACAGTTTATGGTTTAGATTTAGGGCTTAGGGTTTAGGGTTTATGGTTTAGGTTTTAGGGCTCTAGGTTAAGGGTTGGTGGTTTAGGGTTTAGGTATCAGGGTTCATGGTTTAGGGTTTAGGTTTTAGGGTTTAATTTTATGGTTTATGGTTTAGGGCTTATGGTTTAAAGTTCATGTTATACGTTTTGTCACTCAAAATCAATGGCAGGATAATCAATTTCTACCACGTACCACCTCCAAATTCCAAATTTCATTTCATTCAAATTCACTTCAAGAAATGTTGGAGGACATGAATTCACCATTTTCTTCACGCATTTAGAAGTCCATAATTTCAATTCACCCCAAACTTAGAAAATATGGAGAAATTGGAAAGCCAGATTGCATTTATAAAGATAAGCTCGAAGTAAAGGAATACATTTTGTAAGTAATTCTAGTAAAAAAAAATTCTTTTTTTGTTGATACCCACTACAGGACCAGGAACATGACCTAGAATGGAAATTTGAGAGGATTTCTGAGGTTTAATTTTATTTTCCAAGATGCATTACTCCAATGTTTGAGAATGTTTCTCCAGATGCAATGACATTTTGATTCAAACACTCAATGATTCCTGAGTGTCTAATCTTGCCACAGACCCTAGTAGTCCTCGATACTTGAATATAAAGAGACATCATTACAAAGAAAAACTAGGGACTTTCAAGGAAGAAGAGGTTCTTGTGAATATATATTTTTTACACATCACATAAAAACCTTCATTAGGCTTGATAACTACCCCTATATTTTTTAAGGCACTTTTGAAAGCATCCATGGGTTTATCATAGAAGGAATTATCAATGAATGGAAGGTCACTAAGCCATAGGCCAACTGAATCCCATTCATAACTAAAAAAGAAAGATTTACTAGGTGATTGATAACTCCTTTGTGTTCTTTTCCATACCCCTATCACTATGTTTATTTTGCACAAGAAGACTCAATGATGGTTCTAGGCATGAGACTAGGAAATATGGTCTTAATATTGTCATGGCCTCCTAGTTGAGTAGTTGGAAACCATATTAGTATTTTAATACTTAGTAATAATTACTAATGAAATCTAATTCTCCAAATTTAATTTTCTTTACTCATCTTCCATGTCATACTAAATAACCAAATTTATAAGGGAGCTTCCCTCTTCAACAACGATACATTGAATATGAATATGATCCTCGAGAGGGGAACTGCACCTAGAAAGGTATAGTTAAACCTTGTGACCTAGACCCTAACCCTTAAACCCTAAATCCTAAACCCTTAACCTTAAACCCTAAACCATGTTCCATAAACCCTCAACCCTGCACCATAAACCCTAAACACTAAACCCTAAATCCTAAACCCTAGACCTTAAACCCAAAAACCTCAACCATAAACCATAAACCCTAAAACCAGATCCCTAAACCCTGAGCCCTAAGCCCCAAGCCCTAAAAATTTATTTTTGTACATAAAATCATGCCACAAACACATATACCCCATAACACATTGAAATGTGAGAGCATCATAATGTGGGTGCGTTATAGCACGGTCGTGTTTCACCTTTTTTTGAGTTTGAATTTCCCAATCCTTAGGCTTGGATTTGCCTTGGATTACCAAACCAAAGGTTTGGACTGTGTTTGTGTCCTTAAAACAGTGTTTGACAAAAAAAACATCAAAATTTCACGTGTGCACCCAATATCTCGTGCATTAAAACACAATATCCAAAAATAAATTCTACTACAATGTCAAGCTCAATTTTACCTTGATGACGATATAATTATTTCTAAAGTCCGATTAGTTTAAGGCTTTCATCTATATTTTCTTTTACTAGTGCCTTTTTTTTCTTGCAAAAACCTATGCATACATTTTGGTGCACAATTTATGATTTTTTTATCCAAATTAAAAAAAAAAGTGGTTTTTTTTTCTAAACTCCATTCTACACACACTAAAAAAACTAAAAAATGACTTTTTTCTAAAATTTATGGGGGTGCACACACAAATATTTCATTTTTAGGATATCTGCACTTTGAAAATTAATAGAAAATTATACATTCATCCCAAAATTATGAAAAATTAATGGGACCTTGTACATGGTCTTAGTTAACTATCGACTAAAGGGATTTGAATATATATATATATATATATATATAACTGAAAAAATGGGGGGGGCACACACAATAGGTTCTTATCTTTTTGACACAAAAGTAGACATACTTTGAGTACGCACCACATTTGACCCTGTTAATCTCTACCATTTTTTAAAAAATTACTAGTTTTGAAATTAGATTATGATATCTACAGTACGTATTCTTATCACTTTGTCAAATTTTGAGCATAGGCATGTCAAATTATTTGATGAAGTTTAGGTTTCACTGATTTCAAGAAAAATGTGTCCCTTTTTGACCCCCCTTTTGTCCCCCATCTCCATGCACTTACCCCCAACTAATATAATTCCCAGTGAGGATCCTTATTTAATTAAATACTTTTATTCTTTTGACAAAAAATAGCTTATTATTTGAGAGACAAGGCCCCTCGGAACCAAAGGCAATCTTTCTATATGGAAATCCATATATAGAATAATATCAAAGTAGTTGAGAATCCTCCCAAGAGAGAATATGTCAAGTTGGTCAATCCATAAAATCCTTAAGAGAGTAAATTTGTTGATTTAGAAGAGGTAGTTAAAACCTTGGATGGGGTAGTCAAATAGATTTTATATAAACTTGCTAGAGCATAGAAGGGGTTGGCCCCAAATCCTCAAGTTCAACATCAAACCCCTAGACATAATATATTTTGGAATCATCCCAAAATATATCACCAGGAAGAGGATTGAGGAAAAGCGCCTATGGGTTTAGGAAAAAAAATAACAAGCCATCAAAGACAACATGACGGTCCCAGATCCAGATCAATTGATGTAAAGATTCTCTGTTGTGGAGGAGCACACTATCTATTGGTGTGATAATGTTTCTTACCTCACCCTCCATGTGAGCAGCCTACTAAAGATGATGAAAACAATGATGAAGTTGATTTCAGTGATAGATGTATGATGGAATGTCCAAAATATTCAATGTAAGGGGCCGTTTCTACTAACCTCTTGTATGCTAAAATTGTGGAATATTTTTGGGATTACACCAACAGGTATTCTCCCTCCTTTCTATAGTTAATGTTGATGTTGATATGTATCAATCATTTGAGCTCTAAAATCATGACTTTGAATATCTAAGAGCATTATTGATTAAAAATTATGATGGTGGAATTCCTTCAGAAGATGATAGGAAGTTATTAATGAATGTTGTTGTTTCCCAAGAGAAGGAATATAGCAGACAAGTTAAGGGACATATCCCTGCTCCTAAATCAAAGATGACTCTTTTGACTAATATCCCTAAATATACTCCTAAGAGAAGTATGCCAGATAAAGGCCCTATCATTACTTCAAGGCAAAGAAGTTCTTCCTTGGCCCAAAAAATAAGGGACAATATCCCATTAGAAAATATAGTCACAATTTCCCCCTAATACAGCCTTGACCAAGTATGTTGCATGTGACATGGCCCAGATCCTAAGTCAAACAAAAATCACTATCCCTATTTAGGAATTACTTAGGATTCCATAACACAGAAGAAGGGAATTTTAATATTTGGGGTTGAAGTAGGATTGGGTTGTCAAAAAAAGGAGTGCAATTAATATGGTAACTTCCCCCACTATAGTTGAAGTTAAAATAAAAGAAGACTAAGAAAACACATAAGAACCCTCAAAAGTGTATTTGGGTACTTCATTGGTAGAATCACAATTAGATGTGGATTCTTTCTTTACCACTCTTATTGTCAATGAAATTCTTCTCCATAATTACATATTTGATTCAGGGGCCTCATGCAACATCATGCCATTAGAATCATGAATGAGTTGAACATCAAGATAACAACTAATTTTGGGAAGTATTTCACCATGGATTCTAGGGAGGTACCAGTTGTTGGATATGTCAAAGTTTTAGTAGTGTAGCTTTCTCCTTATACTAGAAAATATTTAACTATAAATGTGGTTATAGCTGACTACCCTGCTAAATAGAGCACATTTTTATCATGAAAATGAATTTCCAGTGTAGCGGGCAATGTTTAAATGGATATGTCTTTGTCTTCCATACCCTTGGATGGAAAGCTATCAAAGCCACATAGAGAGGATAAAATGTTGTACCTTATTGAAGACCCTCTTAATGCTTCTTATGAAGTATTATTTGTTGATACAGACTTAGGAAACTTTATAGGTTGTGATGACTTTAAAGATCAATGTATGGATATAAATGCACACCTTGAAGATGTCAATGTTCCATGGAATATGAATTTTTATGGATCATGTTCTAATATTGGAAATGGAGTTGGAGTGGTTTTGAATTCTCCAAACCATGGTTATTTCAATTTCTCTTTCAAATTAAAATTTAAATGTACCAATTATATAGCAGAATATGAAGCATTTCTCCTTGGTTTAAGAATTTTATGGAGGCATGGGATTAAAGATATCATTGTCAAATGATATTATGAGTTATTTATAAAACAAGTTCTAAAAATATATGCAACAAAAAACAATAGGTTGAAATAATATAAGCATGTGGTCTAGGATCTCATTGAATAATATCATTCTTTCAATCTCCTCTACCATGAGAGAACTCAAAATGCATCAGATAACAAGTTATATGTCTTATATTCTTAGTATGACAATGAAATAGTGTCTCCATATTGCAATTATGAAGTAGAAGTGTTGGTTAGGCCCTCAGTCACTAATAATATTTAGCATTGGTAGGTTTTTTAAGATGATTCTCATATCCAAAGGTTCTTAACTTGCAGAGGTGAGTTCGCCAATCAACTCATTGACCTTGAATCTATGGCAATGTAATGTGAAGGAAAGGAAACCCTCTTTGGGAAGGATGTAATTTAGTTGAAAGCAAATATTATCCCTAGAGGAATTGTTAGCCTTGAATAAAATTTTAACATCGCGGAAAGAGTTATGAGAAAGCCTATCTATGTGCCTAGAGGTGTTGTGGAATACAATTTGGGAACTTATCATAACCCTGGAAAGGTTTGGTTAGGAATAAACATGAATGAAGAAGAAGAACAAGCTTATACCAAACTATTGAGAAAGTATCATGATTGTCTTGCATAGTCTTATTTTGAGTTAAAGACTTACAAGGAAGATTTATTTCAACATGAGATACCATTGTAGCCTCATTCCAAGCGCTTTAGGAAAAAGCAAATGCCTATCAACCCAATCCTTTCAACTAAGACGCAAGAGGAGTTAACAAAGTTGAGAGATGATGGGATAATCTAACCCACTAGGTAATCATGGGTGGTAAAATCGGTACCAGTTGGAAAAAAGAAAGGGGATATTAGACTTTGTGTGGATTTTAGTAATTTAAAGAAAGATTCAATCAAATATAATTACCTATGAACCAACATGGAAAATATGCTATAAAATTTAACAGGATCTGAGTTACTATCTAGATTGGATAGTTTCTCATGTTATAACTAGGTAGTGGTGAAACAATCAAAAAAATTCAAAAATATTTTCACCACTCCTTAGGGAAAATATGTCTATGTTAGGATGCATTTTGGATTAATGAATGCTGGAGGAAATTTTCAAAGAGCCATGGATGTGGTCTTATCTAGTTTTATTAATTATTTCATTTCATTTTATCAAGATGATATAATTGTCTTCTCTAGAAAAAGGGGTGACCATTTGGAGCACCTTGAAAAGATATTGATCAGATGTAGAGAATATATGATCTCATTAAATCCAAAGAAATGTCATTTTAAGGTACAAAAGGGAAATGTTTTGGTACATATAGTGTCACAAGAGGGAGTCATGATAGACCCTAAAAGGGTGGAAACAATTGATAAATTCCTCACCCCCATATATAAGAAAACGCATCCAGTTATTCTTTGGACAAATAAATTTTGTAAGAAGCTTTATCTCTAACTTTTTTGAGATCACTCTCCCTATCAAAATAATGTTAAATAAGGATCAGTTCATCAAGTGGGGAGAAGGGGTTTTCCAAGAATTTGAAGGAATAAATGAGGCATTCAAAACTGCCCCCATATCAGCTAGGCCCTAATTATAAAAAGGAGTTTCAATTGTTTTGTTTTTCCTTAGAAAATATAATTTATTATGTATTATTACAGATTGATGAAGAAATACATGAGAAACCCATTGTATTTATCAGTAAATATTTGCAAGGGTCTGAGTTGAAATACTCTATTATGGAGAAACAATACTTTTCCTTGGTAAAAACTACTAAAATTTTCAGACACTATATTCAGAGTTCCAAAATCATAGCCTATGTACCTCACACAATGGTGAAAGATATCCTATATCAAATGGAGATGTCAAGCAAGAGGTGTAGGTGGGTGAACAAGCTTCAATATTGTGATATGGAGATTCATACCAAAAAACTGGTTAGGAGGATTGGGATTGGCAAGGTTAATGGTAGAAAAGCAATTTACAGGTAGTTGAGATACACAATGTTGATGAGGATGAGTGATACACTAATGAAAAAGTTAGTGCTTTAGCTTGGTAAAAATAAATAGTGGTGCTACTTAAGAAAATCGATTTGACCTATTAACCTTTATAAGATTCAAAGGAGACACTCAAGATGGTTTCCCAAAAATACATTTTAACTGATCATGGGCTGGCTTGGAAAATCCCATAAGGAATCTTGTTGATATGGTATTACAAAGGATGATGCCCAAAGATAATTGTTGAGTTTCATGGAGGGTTGTGTGGTGGTCATTTTTCTAGAAGAGTTACTACCCACAAAATTTTTAAGAGCGGGCTATTGGTGGCCTTACCTTTTCAAAGATGTATCCCTCATGGTTTGAAAATGTGAGAGTTACCAGCATTTCTAAGGAAGGATGAAAGATTTTATATCTCTTCCCCTACAACCTATTTAAACTAAGGCTCAATTCAAACAATGGGGATTATAATTTATAGGTGATATATCATATTCCTCAAGTGCTTGCCACAAATGGATATTGGTGGACACTGATTATTTCAAAAAAATGGGTTTAAGTTATCTCTACCAAGAAGTAAACTCACGAAGTGGTTATGGAATTCATCCTTAATCACATAATTTATAGGTTTGGGGTCTCTAACAAGTTGGTTTGTTGATAATTCCATGAGTTTCAGAGTAAAATCATTGTAAAAAATGTGTCGTGAGTATGGCATAACCTTGGATTATGCATCAAACTACAATCTCTAAGGAAATAGGAAATCAAAATCAAGCAATAAGAACCTTCTCAAAAATCCTCATGAGAACATTAGAAACAAATAAAAGGAAGTGGGCAGATAGAGTTACTACCAAAAAAACCTACTGGTAAGAGCCCTTTTGAATTGGTATATGGGGTTCAAGCTCTTTTTACCCTTCACTTTTAACCCATCTTCTTATCATTTCATGCAGTATTTAGAGGATGGGGAAGGGAGTAAGTACTTATGAATCCATTAATCAACTAGATTATGGAGTTAGATGAAGTGAGAAGGGAATCCCATCAAAGGCATGTTAATTTTAGGGAGAAGCTTAAGAAAATATTTGATAAAAAGGGTTTTACCCCAATAACTTTTCATGTTGGAGACATTGTTCTATTATGGGATAGTAGGCATGAAGACAAGGGAAATCATGGAAATTTTGATTCCCTATGGATGGGGCCTTACTCCATCGAAATTATGATTGGGGAGCACACTTTCTTCATAAGAGATTTGGAGGGTAAAATTTTGGAGTTTCTTGCCAATGGTAAGCATCTCAAGCACTTCTTAGACTAAATCAAATATTCAGGTATGTCTTGTGTATAGTGTACATTTTTATTTTGTTTTGTTATTTAATTTTTTGTGCTCTGATCTACACTGACCATGTTTCATTCATTGTCATTATACCCATGACATGTTATATATCCATTTAAAAGGACATGTGTGTTTGTCTTAATAATTCATTACCCAATGAATTCAGCACTTGCTCTATATTTTTTTATGTTTTTTTTGTGGTTCTTGTGGTACCATAGGGGGTGCCCATCCCTACAGTTGGAACCTGATGTTAGTGCTCATTTTAATATGTATCTTAAACTAAGATGAATATTCCAAAATCTTTCCCATACCCTTTAAGCTCTACTCTAGATAAGTTCCATGACCCCAAAAAATTCTTCTTTAAACTACATTTTTTAGTCAAAATGAACTTATGTCAAGTAAAGCTTGGAGTATTGTTCATGCATTAACTCTTTAAAGAAGTATGAATGATCTATAAGATGGTAATGGTTCAACTAGTTTGAAATGGACATGCTTGAAGCTCAAAATTATTGACTATGGAGACAAAAACATTTGACCAAGATTTATTTCCTTTGCAAAAATTGTATTCTATTCATATGTGTAAAAAATTAATTTCTTTCTTGTCTCCTGATGACATGGCATTCTCTAGAAGGCTTTGCATTAGTGGAGCCATCAAGTATACTTGCATTTTATGCAAAAATACAAAGTGTAAATATATCCCCAAGTCTCGATATGTGAATATACCATGGAATATTCTAAATAAAGGGCATGGTTGCTTTGCAATATTTCACTCTTATAAATTTCATCCCATATGCAAAATGTAAATTGTATTCAAAACTCTGCGGCCCGAAAAGGAAACTTGTCATCATAATGACACAGGATGGAAAGTGGGCATCTCATGAATATTTGCACTTTGTAGTTTCACACTTCATACGAAATACCAAACTTACTCTGAACCCCTGAGGCCTAACAAAGGACATGTTTCATCCTATCGATGCATCTTAGTATTAGGAACCCCTTATGACTTTGTAGTTTTACACTTCTTCAGTTAAATACAATAATGTAAACTAGGCCCTGAGCTTCTCTCCCCGCTAAAAAGGACATGTGAATGATCCTCATTCAAAGGAGAAAAGGTAGAGATCAATGGATGAGATTCAAAATAATGAATTTATGGCCGCTACCATTAATGTTTCTCACATGAAAGGATTATAGGTTTGAAATTTTTCCAATTATTTCACATTTCTACCTTCTTACAATGAAATTGAGCATTTTAGAGCCCTAAAGATACAAACTTGGATTGTGAGATTGATCCAGTGGATTACAAAGAGTGGTGTTTGGAAAATTTGAAGTAACCAGCATGCATATGTGACTGGTATTCTAAAGAAATATGCAAACTTAGGTAAGTCAGCTAGAAAATTTTAAAGATTGCTTAAGTTTCTCATTTGTTCATAAGGTTTTTTAAGAAGCATATGTGGTTTACATTTATCCTCCCAAACTTAGCCATTCCCTTGATTCCCATAGTTCATGGATCACTTGTTTCCTTTGAATAACAAGAAACATGAAGATAAAATAAACTAGAAGCCTCGTTACCTCACATATTACAAGTAATTTGGATGAGGTGACGGACACCAACCTACAAAATGCTGACCTAGAGGATTTCCTGAAAATATTGTGTGCTCCAAAAAGAGGTGATCACATGGTAACAATCGATGCTAGTGGTATTGTTTCCCTAATAATTTGTGTAGGTAAGAGCAAAACAAATAGGGTAAGGGTGAGGAGGAATACCTTTGAATGAAGGTGGAAGGTAGAGTGCGCGCATTCTAATTTCCTAGTCCAGAGTTGATTGTGAGAATTTCCTTTTTGCTAGGAGTAACTACCTATGAATACAAAACAAGACCACAAGAGGAATATTAAACAAAATATTTCAGTGGACTGCCTAGTGTATACTAGATCTGGGAAGTGTGATACTCCATAGATGGTTTTCAATCCACTGTTTAACACAAATTAATGCAAGAAATAACGTAAACCAATAATATCCTATTGTAGTTGATATGATTTAGGTGTGTCATTCAAGTAAAATAAGTAAATCTAATCTAACAGGATGGGTTATGATCAAATCTAGAAGTCAGATAGGTAAATAAGGTGGTTGGGTTAGGTCAGGGTCACGTTTTAAGTGGTTTGGGTTATTTGGGTGAATGTTATGAGGTTGTTGTTATAGGAAGATTTACCAGGTACAGAGACTGACATCGACCTGGTATGACCGATGTCGATTGAGAGGAAACCGACGACTGTTTAGTTTAACCAACATCGGTAGGGTCAGGCTAATAGAGGCTCAATAAAGTTTGGTTTTAATGATTCTCTATGATTACACAGAGAACATACAGAGAATAGTGAGGTTGATGACAGTGATGGGAATACTTAGAGATGTTAAAGAGTCAGGTATGTAGAGTTGGGATGTTTTAGGTGATTAGGTGGAGGGATTGACAAGAAGGTGAGAGGTGATGAGATACAAAGGAGACTAGAAATCCCAATCAGAAATAAAGAAATTGATCTAAGTATGGAAAGATACAGATCTAAATGTACTTACTTGTACTTACAGACTTGGTGGTTGGATGGAGGTTATGGTTGATATTTGGAACTAGTGTTTAGTGTCATGGACGTGCTTCCCGGAATGTTATAGTGAGTTCTTTCCCTTTAGATCAGTGCTTAGTGCTAGTTAAGGATGTCTAGATGTGCAAGAGTGCTCTGGTGTGTGCTTGCATACAGATCTCTCTTCTCCAAAACTTAAATAATTATTTTCCCAGCTTCCAAAAAAGGTTACCAAATTGAATATATGGTAACCGACGATGGTTTAGGGTGACCGACGTCAGTTTTGGGTTGATCGGCGTCAATTAAGGAAGGATATCCTAGGTTGCCAAAATAACATATCTTAGCTATCATTTGGCCCGTTTTTCACGTTGTTATGGATCCAAAATGGATTTTTCCTTGTAAGTGTGCATACAGTTAGAGGAAGAATAAGCATTTAGTGTTAAGGTTAGACTAATTCTTAGTTAGTTATGGTAAGTGGAGGTTGAGTCCTAGTTAAAAGGAAACATGCTAAGAATAGGTCTATGATGAGGTGTCTAGGTGATGTGGTGGGGTGAGGTGGAAATTAGTTTAATTAAGGTAATTAAATAATGAAATTGTGAGCATAAGAATTAATTTAATTGTAGGTTATTAAATTAATATACATGTGGGGTGAAGGGGGAGTGTGACCCAAATTTGGTGTCTACATTTTTCCTCTTTTTGTCACATAAATTGTATTGGTAAGCGATGATGACAAAAATAGGAAGTGATTGCCCCATGTGTGGGTGAAGATGACCCCCCTCAAACCAGGCACTGATGAGGTGTAATACAGAATCAATGAGTGGGTTGTTTAAGGTGTAGTTAGTGGAAGTTAAGGTAGGTGGGGAAGGGATGAGTATTATGGGAAAGGTGATGGTCAACTTGGGTAATAGGTAGTAGGCCAAGGTCAAAATTGGGTAATGGGTAATGGAAATCAAATGCACGCACACGTATAGACTACAACATGGTACCAGGTTGAAGATCTTGCAAACTCTACATTGCCCAAGGTCAATAGTTTTATCCAAACAAGGGTGAAGTGATTCAGGTATCCAAGGTATAGGATATGGTCCAGAAACACAACATAGATCAGGTGCAAGAAAATTTAGGTATGTTCTAGTACACCAAATGTTTAGTTGGGATAAACAACATGAAAATAGGCAAGGTATGGTTGTTAGGATAAAACAACATAGGTAACAACATCACAAGGTATAGCGAGTACATAAGGTCAATGGTCACACCAAGTAGGTCAGGTTTAGGAAAATAGGTCATGGCATGGGTAAGGCCAAGGTATAGGTAAATAACATATTCTGAGATGCAACTAAGGAAATGTAGGGGTAGTTTGGGCTTGTAGGTAAGGTTCAATAGGTGTCTGTATGGATAAAAGGTGTTGGATCAATAATGGTTGTAGGAAAAAGAAGCCTAGCATTAACAAATAGCTATAAGGGGTGACCAATGTTTGTTATGTGGCGACCGACGTCAGTTGGCTAGGACACACAAAGGAGTGATGTTGGTCATGTTAATTTGGGGCTAAAAAAGGAAAATTCCACTTTTTAGGGTATCATTTGTCTTGTAGCTATTTGTGGAAAAATGACAGAGGAGAAGAGTAAAGTTATAAAATAACAAGATGAGGTATAGAGATGAGGTGACAAATGATGTGGTGGGTGATTGACATTTGATTGGTGGGTCCACAAGATCGGTTCAAGTGATTTCATTCGTTTCGGGGTGAGGTTTTTATTTGGGCATGGCAAAGGTGGGAGAGGGATCAGGTGGGCCACTAACGTAGCAGCCAGACGTACCACCATGCAGATGACATCAAGATGAGGTAAGATTTGATCTGATCTATGCATTTGTTGTTGAAATAGGTTGTTGAAATTGGTATTGTGTAAAATTTGAGTGTAAATTTAGTTTTTGGAATTGTGGGTAAAAAAGAAGGAAATGAGAGAGGGGAAGGTCCAATGTAGGTTAAATAGGGTTGGGAATGAAGCTAGGATAGGTTTGGGTGGGTTAGAGTAGGTTATGAGGTCATATTTATGAATTTTGGTAAAGTAGGGTAGGGGTTTGTGGATTTTGACGCCATAACACTAACCGATGAAGGTCAAGGGTTGGTTGATGTCAGTTGGTATTGAACGACATCAGTCAAGTATTAGGTGACTGATTTTGGCTATAATGGACTAATGCCGGTCAATAGTGATTGATGCCAGTCAGTTCAGGGGAAAAATAGGTCAATTAAATGAGATAGGGTGGGAGGGAAAGATAGGAAACAAGATATAAAGGTGGGTTTAAGGAGAATGGGTAGGGTTATAGGTACAAATAAGTACGAGTTGAGGGATGTGAAATTGGGATAGGAGGAAATGGGTAGTCTTTAGGGTTGGGGTGTGGTTATGGGGTAGTAATTAATAAGGGTCTTGGGAATAGGTTGGTTGGTTAAGAGGTATGTTAGGTATGGTCAAGGTCTAATAATGTTATGGTTTTTTGGATGCAGGCTAGGGACCAGCTACGTATGAGAGATAGAGTACTGCATCTATTGTTAATAGTATGGTCGAGTGTGACTGCCAAGGAGTGGAGGCACGTGATGGATGTTGGCCTAATTGGGATCCAATGCTATAGGCACATAGTTTGAGAAACGAGCTTGATGGTCACACTCATCGACAAATGAGATTTAGTGACCAAAACATTTCATTTGCTGATGGATGATATCACAGTCACCCTAGAGGATGTATACAAGATCTTGTGACTACCTATAGTGGGAGAGCATGTTTATTCGATTTCTCTAAAGGCATCAGAGGAGCTGATGTTGGTGGTTTTTAGAGAGGGGATGGTAGAGATGAGGTTCACACGTAGGCTCCTTCAAAACAAAAACATCACCAGGCATCACCTAGAACGCCTGGTTATTCCTCTTATCATCTTGTTAATCGGCAGATGAATCCCCCATTAACGCATCAACAAAATCCACCATTCACTTCCTATGTAGGACATACCAGTATGTCTCATCCTCAATCTGATGTGGTCCAAGTTCTTTTCAAGAAAATCACAGACCTAGAAGCCACCACCAAAGGGGCTCACCCTTCATACTCTTTTGAAGAAGTATGTAATGAACTGATTCATCCATCAGTGGCTCTTAAGCCTTATCATCCCCAATGGGAACTTCCTAAGTTCTCAAAATTTCATAGTCAGGAGGATCCTCAACAGCACCTACGATCATTCAAACACACTTGCTACCTGATAGTCCAAAATCAAGAGTTTATGCTCCATACTTTTCCTATGTCTCTAGCAAGGCCTACTTTAGACTGGTATAATAATATTCCCCAACATTCCCTGTTTTATTTCTCTCAATTAGCCCAGATTTTTGTTGAAAATTTTTCAATAAACATCACACATAAGATCTAAATTATAGATCTATACAACATTCTCCAATTCGATGATGAGTCTATTGCAGACTTTGTCACTCATTGGAGAGGGATAATAAATCAATTATCTTTTTCCCTCCCTCAATCTCAATAGATCGAGTTTTTTACTCGATCTTGCACTAATCATATTTCTTCCACTTTAAGGATTCAAACATTTCATACATTTGAGGAAGCCTTTACAATGGCACGTAAACTCGAGTCCCGTGCCATTGAACAAGGGAAGTTAAAACTTCACTCTAAATCTAAACCATATTTTTCTCGGTTTACAAAATCAAACCCTTCCACTTCTAAAGACAAGAATTAGGGATCCACTAATGCTATCGTATTAAAAACACCACGAGCCAATAACAATTCTAATCAAACACCACGGAGAGACTCCCCATCTTCTCGAAAAGGACCCTCATCATCTCGATCTTTTACTTCGTTGGGGGAATCATATGCTTCTATCTTGGAAAAAATGTTGGAAGTTCACATGATTGAACTTCCCCCTAATAGAAATTTTGATGAGAACCAAGAACATCCATTCTGGTATAGGGAAAATGACTTCTATCATTATCATAGAACTAAAGGCCATGACATTGAATGATTTCAGACCTTCAAAAATCTTGTCCAGAAATTCATTGATAAAGGCGAGATCATTTTGGATAACCCAAATGCTCCCCCAAATCATGCGCTTGATGTTTTTAAACAACCTTTTCCCAATCATTCGCTGAAAAATGATGCTTTAGAGTCTCAAAAACCAAACACTCATACTATCGGCTTCATTTTTATTGAAGAATCTTCTTCTAAAACTAAGCCGTCTACGAACACATCAACTAAATCAGAACCTCCTTCCACTCCGCTAATCGTTAGTATTCCACCATCGTCAGATAACCCATCTTTGAATATTCCCACATTGTTAGAGATAGATTCATCTCCCTCTACCTCTTTATCTAATCTTCTTTCCATGCTCGAGACAGTGTCATCCTCATCTGTCTCATCATCAGATATTCTTTCGATGCTCGAGGCATTTACATTCCTTCACATTTCCACCACAAATACATCTACTGTTGTTTCTCCCATTTTTGTTGCGACTATGCCATTGGCAAACATACCTATAGTTGTACCAACTTCTATGGAAGCATCTTCGATTTTGACTCTTCCTGTTTCCTTTCCCACAGTAGTTACACCCACAATTACTGTACTAGAAGTATCTCCCTCGCAAGGAAATTTTCCTTCATCATCCACTTCTTCCATCACCGATACTATTTTGCCTATTAAGGGAAAATCTAAAGAAATAGCACCGGCACCTACACTCTCGATTCCTAATCTTAAACTGAGACAACTAAAGTCTAAAGTTACATCATTAGCATCTCCTCATCTCCTTCCCCCGAAAAGGCTACAATCACCTTATGCGGTTGAAGTTGTCACCATCCCTGAAAAAGGAAAACCCATATTTCGGACTATTAAGACTCTTGGTGCTTTCCCTCAAAAATCTCTCTCTGCACCTCATAAAAGATTGGATTTATCAAATGGGAAGGTGTCTTCTTCTACAATACCATTAGAACCATCATCTTCTTCTACAAAACCTTCTTCGCTGGTGCCTTGTAAAGTGAATTTACACACTAGAAAGGCATCACCTCTTTTATCAGGACCATCATCTTCGTCACCAAAATTCAAGGCACTCTCTATTCCTCCGATCAGACCTATTTTGGGAGCTCTTTCCTCATCTAAATCAGCATTATCTAAATCATCATCTATTTTGATCAAGCAGCCTTCCTTATCTTTGAAGACCACAACGCCTGTCATATCTTCAAAATCTATTTTAGGAGCTCCTCCTCCACTGAAATCAATCCTACCTCACTTACTTCCATCCCAAGCACCCAAGGTTTCTCCTCCCGATGTCCAAAAAAAAAAACGATCCCTAAAAAGACTATCAAACTAGACATGCAGGTTCTTTTACCTCGGTAGTTTGTTGAGGCAAAAGAGGTGCCTTTGTCATCTTTGTCCTCATCTTTTCCTACCAAATTCTATACTAAAATTCTTTGTCAACTTATCCAATCTTCATCCATATCCCTTCCTTTGATCAAACCCTATAATCCTAAAGGGGTAAAACCTTCCTAGTTCAACTCTGATTTGATTTGTGCTTACCACTGCACTCCAGGACATGACACTGAGGGATGTAAAGCCCTTCAATCTGTCATTAACAGTCTTTTAGAAGAAAGTGATCTTCTGCTGGAAGAAGAGGAGGAACAAGTATCTCCTGTCATCTCAACCAAATTTGAGCCTCAGTGATCTACTCAGGCCTCTAGTTCTATTAATTCCACTCCAGATGGTCTTCCACCTTCTCAAATCGACACGATTCATATCGCCACTAGAACACAATGATATGATAATCTATCATCATCTACATCTCGGCCACGGGTTGTCATTTTCTGCAGCCCCTGAAGGAATTCCTCCTTCCACATCAACCTCGAGACCTAGTATCTCTATTTGTGCTTCACCTCGGGCTTAAATTCCCATGTCAATAGAAGAGAGTGTTATGAAACAACTCACCCATGCTCCAGTCAAAATTTATCTTTTTGACCTCATTCAATCATCTCCACAACATCGCCAGGCTTTGATTGATAATCTGCACCATATCGCAGTGAATTCAAATGAGCCCCAACCTTTCGAGATGATTGTTCGATTGAATAAACAATCAACCGCAATTTCCTTTGAAGATTTAGAAATTCCTTCCCTTTCTTCCGAGGATTTAGAGGCTCCCCTCTTTATCACAGTTCAAATCAACAACACTACGTTAAAATGCATTGTGATCGATAGTGGTGCTGCACTCAACGTCATTTCCTCCCACACATTCAAACAACATAAGTTACCTAAGAATGTAGTGTCACTACCACCTTTCGCCCTTCGATCATTTAACAATCAGTTGGCAGTTACTTTAGGAACTGTGGTCGTGCCCATTCGGATAGGTAAGAAGTTTCTTCACAAGCTCTTTTACATTATTGAAGGGAAATTCCACTATAATATGATCCTCGGACGCTCCTGGATTCATGCAATGCATTGTGTCCCATCAACCCTCCATCGATGCTTAAAATATCAGTATGAGGGAAAAATCTATACTCATCCAGGAGATCCTTTTCCTTCTACACAATGCAACATGACCATAGGGTCTGCCCCTCTAAAGGAGAATGCTTGTTCTCCTAACGAGGCTTCATCCTCTTCTATACCTGCAACAAAACTACCACTTTTACAAAATCTAGAAAAGACGTTGCAGCGTTTCTCACTAGGAGAGCTTCCTCTTCTCTCTTTTGACGCCCATCTCAAACCTAATGAGTATGGTAGACCAGACAAACAACCTAAATATCAGCCAAGTCTTGGTCACATCATCACCATTGATCTACCCAATCAACGAACTAACTTCATTTACGGTGGTCTTGATACACCTCACTATCACCCAGATTCTCCTCCTAGGGCCAAACCCTATTCAATAGGGTTTGATTGTCTATAGAATCCCACGTTTGCAAAAATGTATTTATATCGATGCACGTGGAAGGGTTTTGGCTTGGGAAAGTATGAACAGGGTGTGCATGACCTCACGTCCATTCCAACTCTCAAACCACATCAAAAATTTGGTTTAGAATTTAAACCTCTTTCAAAAGCCACCATCACTATTCTCGACGAGCCTCTTCCCATTGAGGAACCATCTTCTCCTGCTAGGTCAAAAGCATCATTTGATCTAGATGACACCATTTCCATCCCGTCTAAATTATTTTTTAGTCAATACCATTTCCTTAGTGCCGCTGACCTATAAAACTAATAACAAATCCACTTCCATACCATTATTCTTCCCAGAAATAGTTGGAGACGACTCTCCTACTATCAACACTATCCAATGTGCAGATGATGATTCTTTCCTCACCTATCTGGGGGCATAGGATTCCTATCTTCCTAAAACCATTCCTTCTGACATCTCTACGCTTCTTAATGAAGCCACTGTCGACCTTAATATAGGGACTTCTAAAGACCCTCGCATCATTAAGGTTGGCCAATCTCTTAATCCACAGGAGTTAGGAGACTTTACCACTTTTCTTTCCAACCATCGCCAAGCCTTCACTTGGTCATATGAGGATATGCCAGGACTTGATCTCGATATCATGGTCCACAATATTGTTACTCTTCTAGACATCAAACCGGTTAAGCAAAAATTAAATAAAATGCACCCTCGAGTAGCCCTTCTTATTAAAGAAGAGTTGCAACATTTTCTTTCTGCTAACTTCATCCAACCCATTGATTATCCACAATGGGTTTCAAACATAATACCAGTAACCAAAGCTACTGGGAAGATTCAAATTTGTACCGAATTCTGAGATCTTAATCTTGCTTGTCCAAAAGATTATTTTCCTCTACCTAATATCAACCAACTCATGGATTTAACAGCAGGTCACGAGATGCTTTCTCTTATGGATTGTTTCTCTGGGTATAATCAAATTCTCATCACACCATAGGACCAACATAATACTTCCTTCATAACTCCTTGGGGGACTTTTTGTTATCGTGTCATGCCTTTCAGTCTTAAGAATGCAGGAGCAACCTATCAGCGAGCAATGACCTACATCTTCCATGATCTCTTACACAAAAATGTGGAATATTACGTCGATGATCTCCTCGATAAATCCAAATGCCGTCAGGATCATATTTTCACTATTTCACCTCTCTTTGAGAGGCTCGTTCACTTTTGTCTTCGCCTAAATCCATCTAAGTGCATGTTTGGCGTTCTCACTGGTAAACTCTTAAGATTTATCATTTCTATTAGGAGTATTGAAGTGGACCTCACAAAAATAAAAGCTATCCTTGAGATGCCTCCCCCTTCTAACTTAAAGCAACTCCGTGGTCTTCAAGGATGCCTTTAATTAGTGCGTCATTTTATCTCGCAACTGTCAGACCGTTGTCAACCTTTTCATCATCTCCTCCATAAGAATGTTCATTTTGAATGGGATGAGCATTGCCAAAAGGCCTTTGATGATCTCAAAGCTTATCTTCTTTCCCCACCTGTGCTTACACCTCCACGTGAGGGGGAGCCATTCTATCTTCATATTTCTATGTCTGACCATGCTTTGGAAGCCATGATCTTGCATCGGGATGCTAGTGGTAGAGAACAAGCCGTCTATTACATCAGTCACACTTTTCAGAGTATGAAACATGTTATTTCGAAGCTAAAAAGTTGTGTTGTGCTCTCTTCTTTACAACTTCTAAGCTTCATCACTACCTCCTCAATCACAAAACTTACATTGTCACAAGTGTCAATCCACTCAAGACAATGCATGCAAATCCTTATCACAATGATCGTATCACTCGTTGGCTCATGCTCATGACAGAATTTGATCTCAAGTTTATCCCACAAAAATCTATCAAGGGTCAAGTCATTGCAGATCAATTAGCTGATGCTCCTCTTATGGACACTCAAGTCCCCCTCACTCAATTCCCTGATGAATATATCCAACAAATTGATTTCGTTCTTTCTCCATTTAAAGTAAAAATCTTCTTTGATGGATCCAAATGCCAGCAAGGGGGAGGTGTAGGTTTCATTATGATTCCTCCTTGGGGTGCACCTATCCCAGTCACACACAAACTTAACTTTAAGTGTACCAATAATATGGTTGAATATGAATCTCTTGTTTTAGGTCTTTAAAATGCCATTAATCTTGGCACCCTCCATATTGACATCTTTGGTGACTCTGAACTTATCGTTAATCAAGTCATGGGTGTCTATCAATGCAAGAATGATATCCTTCAAAAATATCATGATATCTTTCTCTTTCAACTTCAATCTTTTGATAAATTCACTATCCAAGCTATTCCTCGCACTGTGAACTGATTCGCAGATATAATGGCTTTGTTATCCTCGCTTATTCTACCTTTTACTGAAGACTCGTGACTTTATGTGGTTGTGCAGTGATTAGATCAACCATCTCATCTCAGGTAACTGAATTCAATCAATTCCGTCACAACCAATAATCAAGATGAGTGGTATCAACACATCGTTTATTATCTATCCCATTCAGTGCTTCCTCCATATCTGACTTCCAATGGTAGAATATATTTTATCCTATGCGCTAATCGCTATACTATTCTAGGTGGAATCCTCTACAAATGTGGTTTTGATGGTATTTTGCTTCGGTGCCTCAAAATCTCTGAATCATCTAAAGCCATCCAGGAAGTCCATGATGGTATATGTGGTGGAAATTTTAATGGCTTGGCCATAGCTAAATACATCTTACGTTTAGGCTATTATTGGCCTTCTCTTAATCAAGATTGTTGTGAATACACTAAGAAATGAGTCAGGTGTCAACAACATTCCAATCTCACACATATCACCAGTCAGGATTTGCAACCTGCAGCGGATTTGTGGCCTTTTTCGTAATGGTGTCTTGATCTCATCGGTCTCATCAATCCCCACTCTTCACAGCATCATCATTCTATCATTACTACCACAGAATACTTTACTAAGTGGGTGGAAGCTATTCCTCTTTCATCGACTAAAGCTAAACCCATAGTTGATTTTGTCTATCAACACATCATTTGTCGCTTTGGTGTTCCACACAAACTTATCACAGACAATGGTAAATCTTTCAAAAACGTCAATTTTTAGAACCTCTGTGATGCTTTCAATATCAAACTCAACTTTTCTTCTCCATACTATCCCCATGCTAACGGCCAGGCTGAGGCTTCCAATAAAACTTTGCGTAATATCCTCACAAGAGTAACTAGTCTAGCTAGTAGGGATTGTCATTTACATATCTCTTTTGCTCTCTGGGCTTATCGGACTAGCATTCATACTCCTACGGGTGCTACTCCCTTCTCTCTAGTATATGGGTCAGAGGTTGTTCTTCCTTTGGCAGTCCAGATCCCATCTCTTCATGTTTCTCTTAGAGAATTTGTTTCTGATGAGGACTATCGTCAAAATCATCTAGCGCAGTTTGAGTTGCTAGATGAGTAGTGTCTCAATGCTCTTGAGCATCATCAAGTCTATCTTGAGCGTGTCAAATGTGTTTATAACAAGCACTTGCAACACTGTGACTTCAAAGTTGGTGATCTTGTTCTTAAATAAAACCAAAATGTCACTACACTAGAAAGGATTCAGCGTGGTGAGTTCACTCCTAATTGGATGGGTCCGTACGTAGTCACTCATAAATATGGGTCTAGGGCTTATCGTCTGTCTTCCATGGATGATGTACCTAAAATGGAACCTATTAATGCCTTGCATCTAAGGCCCTTCTACTGTTAAAATATATCTTACACAATCTTAGTCGCAAAACAGATCTTTCATCCATCTAACAACCAGTCATATATTTTCATAGTGATTCAGAACTATGTGGTTCTCCACGTTATGTCTTTTCTACCTTAAATATGAGTATCACGGCTCTTCTCATGGAATTTTTCTTATGGATATGTTCCTCCTCCTAATAGGGACACCTTAATCACTTCTTCATCTGTCTCAAGTCTCTATCTTAATCGAATCTACTCGGGGCATGAGTACGTGCTTTTTATATGTTTTCTTCCCCTCTATCTGATCTATTTGGTCTACACTAAGCTTCTTTCAAAAAATCTCCAAAAGCTCTAAAAAAAAGGGGTGCTATCCTAAAAAAAATTCCCAAAAGATAGATTGATCCCTTGAAGGACAGCTATCTATGCATTATCAAATGAATCAAAAGATATAGACCACGCCCTTGAAGGATGGCTATCATCACATTCAAAATACAGACTGCTCCCTTAAAGGATGGTTGTTTGTTCCATGGAATTTCGAAGGATTCTTACATTGATCAGCTTTTGCAGTAACAGACTTCCTCTTCGGCCATTTTGTTCACTTTTTAGCATCACTGAAAGACTTCCCGTATCGATCAGTATTTCTATATCTAGCAAACTTCCCGCATTGATCAGTTTACTTTTTTTATCAAAACAAAAATCATGAAGCTGAGATATAAGACATTTTGTTGATCATATGGAGAGCCCTATCTTCCCAATACGATCACGTATTATGTGCTTTCTAAATTTTGACAAGATACATACTTCTCCTTCCATTTACCTTCTAGATCTAGTTTGCGACTGGCTAGTGTCAGGTTTATTTTAACCTCATATATGGCCTTGTATGCATGGTCTTTTGGTTTCCTATCAAAGTCTCTATTTATGGTCAGTTAGGGGCCTAACTTATCATTCTTTTTCTTATCTAGGTGTATTGCTTTTATTTCTAATCAGGGTCATTTCATTACGTACTTTAGCACATTTCCCATTATTATTTGTCATTCATCCAATTAAATTGACATTTAACATGTTAATTTAGTCAAAATCTATCATCTATCTATATTCATCTTATCTACTTTTTCCAAAAAAACATATCAAAGCATGTATTGCAAATCTATCAATCATATATATCCATCTATCATCTAAAAAATGTGTCCATCCAAGTTACATTACATCTATCTATATCTATTTTTCATCAAAATTAAATCCACATATCAATCACATCAAATCACATCACATCTATCTATCCTCTATGTCTATGTCCATCAAATCACATCTATTTTTCCTCTATCAGCATATGCCTATATCCATCACAATTACGCTACATCTATCCATATCTATTAAAATTAAATGCATGAGTACAATCATATAACACAGAAAAATACAAAACTATATTTTGGCCTCTCATGTATCTAGTTTTTTCCTAAAAAAATTGGCATCCTAATGTTATTTCATGATAAAACTATATAGAAAGTTTGGGTAGATCCACTTACCCCTAGTCGTGTCCTCTTCCGCTTCTGACTGCTCCCAGAGGCTTCCATGTTGCTCAAAATCAGTTTTTGACTCTCTCTAAATCAATCGATGCGGTCTAAATAAATCATTCATGTTTTCCTTTCACATATTTATATGGGATCGGTATGGTCGGTGCTGATTTGTATGGTCGGTGCCGATTTTGATTGTCGGTGCCGATTAATCTTGATCGATGTTGATTTAGGCCTATCATTTCCGTTTGTTTGCACTTTTACTTCTTTACCTCGCTTTCTTCCATCTCCTAATCTTTTTGCCATAGTATTGATGCTCGGCTTATTTATCTGGTCATTACTGTGCCCTAAGTGTTGCCTTTTGGCACATACTTTCGATATTATCACCCATTTTGAGCCTGTTCCTTGTACATGGGGCACTCAAATTTTTTACAGCTTAAAGTTAACGGGTCTGTAGGCACTAACGTCATCTGCTTCGTAGACCGTCTGGTTGTCCCTACCAATGTGTCTCTCTTTAGGTGCTACTATTTTGCAGCCCTCCTTACACTCACGGGTCTGTAGGTACTAACGTCGTCTCATGTGGAGACCATCTAGTTTGCCCTACCAATATGAGTTCCTTAGGTTGCTGCCTTTTTATTATTTTTGTGCGTCATTAATGATCAGATCTACTCTAGGCATCTAGCTGGGGCATCCTGCATTTTCATCTACCTTTTTCAAACTTGGGATAGGTTGCTCTTTCGGGGCCCATCCCATCCCTAGTTTGAGGGGGATCACATCATCACTTTTTGTTTCTTTCTTCCAACTCCTTGTTTTTGTCTTGCAACTTTGCTTATCGCAAGTTACTCGACAAAAAGGGGAAAAATGTAGACACCTAAAATTGGTTATCCAATTTAGTGTCCCTCTTGTGTGTTTGCCTTCTCAGGTAACCTGGGGCATGTTTATATCACCACTTCTCCCTTAGGGTATTAGTTAATATTTCATTTAAACATCTATCCTAAGTTTATTTCACCCCATTATGTTTTACCCATAGATAATTAAATATTAACTATTCAATTATACTTTTTACATATATCTTAACCACTTATCTACCCCATATCAATTCCTAACCTCCCATATCTATTTTATCCATCTATCCCCTCTATTTCTCCTCCTCCCAAACTGAGCAGTAGGATATTTCCTGTATTTGAGGTGGAAGGATCACTTTCATCTTTCCAAAAATCGCCCCTTTTGGCCATTTCGGGAGTCTGTTCCTTGATCGACGCCGACCGGTACTAGGTCGATGCCAATTTTTCATAGTGGCACCGATTACAAATACAGGGCCAGAATTTAGTTCTGGTTAGACAGAAAAAATGACATAGAGTTTTGAGCATCAAGTCTTAGCATTATCTATCAAGCGAAAGTGAATTCTATCCAAATCAATCCCCGAGAGGAGTACCATTACTCTGCTCTTACCAAATCAACATCGTGAGCTTCCATTGGTCACTCGGTGACTCTGTCCCTACATCCAGCAAAGGTAGAGCTTTGTCAGTATCCCTACGGCTCCTGCAGATCCAACAGAGATTGACAATCTAGCTTTCATTTTCTGTTTCTCAATCTTCCTGCAATTTTCCCCTAGTCAACGCCGATCGATCCCATTCCACGCCGACTTTATCTAATTGACATCGACTTATCCCAGTTGACGCCGATTTTTCTAATCGACACTGATTATCTTAAATGATGCCGATCTATCTATAAACAGGTAAATAATTTAGGTAACACAAATCCAACATTGTTTTCACAGTTTCCTATTTTCTATTGCTTTCTGTCCACTGTATACATTCTGTCTGTCACTTTTTAATCAGAAAATCTAGACATTTACTTACATCTTTTATCATGTATGATTCTTTCCTTAATTGAAAACGTGGACTGACATCCGCCGAGGGAGCTTATCACTTCCCGGACCCACTTTTCAGGCAGTCCACCCAAATATCTTTTAACATTGTCTTTTTCTGTCAAGCATCTGTGTCTCGCAGGTTTCTTGGATCTACTTTGTAGGATTGCTCGTGTGCACCCATCTTATCTACATCAACTTTCTTTTCCATCTACATATTCAGATCTTGTCTTATCTATCAAGTATTGATTTCATTTGAGTTTTTCAGGGTTTTTTTGCTTAGTTTGGTACATTAACTTGGACAGGTAACAAGCGTAAAATTCTTGATCTACAAATAGGGCTCTCCAATTGAAGTGTACTTCCGCTGCTCCCACCGAAACTAAAAGGTCTAGACAAGGGAAATATTGGAAAAAGGTTAGGCTTGATTAGAGGGATGGGATGGACCCGCTTTGATAACTACCGCATTGGAAAATCCTTTAGCTTTTGAATAATTATTTTGGGGTTTTGAAGATGAATAAGAATAATTTGGTTTGAACCGGGCATTCTTGTTGCGTAATTGGATTTTCTTTTCTTCAATGACACAAATTTCCAGTTTTCGTGCCATGGTGAATGACTCATTGAATGTTTGGAAGGTTTGTACCTGTAGATTTGGTGAGGTGTGTCTAGCACAAGCTCTAGTGAACAACTCAATAAGTTCAGTTTGAGGTAAATGGAACATTAATTGGTTGATAAGACTTCGCCAACGAGCAATGAAATTTGCGATAGATTCATTGTCATACTATCGTGTCGAATATAGGTCAATCATGGTGACCTTTTTGACTATATTGATTGAGAAGTGGTCCAAGAATTATTAATCCACTTGGTTGAAGGAGTATATGGAATGTCTAGGTAAATTGTTGTACCAATCTAAGGCAGGTCATGCTAGGGACATGGGAAATGTTCGTAAGAGCAAAGCATCATCATGGGAAATTAGGTAGCACCCATGTTTGAATGACCGCAAATGTTTTTGTGGGTCCTATTTACTATTGAAACAGTTGAACTTGGACATTTCCTAATGCATAGGGTATGGACAAATAGGAATGGATGGATGAATAGGTTCATTATAGATTTTTTCATAGGTCAAGGAGTTACGAGAGCCAAAAACTGATGATTCTAATGTTTACATCTTTTCCATCATCATCCTAAGGAGGTCATTGGTGGGTTGTGAGGAATGGGTGCCTCTTGCAGTAAAGGGAGGTTGATGATGGGTATATGATGTGGATGGCATCCCAGTACATGAGGGTGCCAAATATGAAAACTGCGAAGGGGGAATAGATACAAGCAGAATGTACCCTGAATAAGTGATAGATGAGATTGGGGGTTATTAGTGATGTGTGTAAATAGGTGGAGTGGTCGTAACAACTCTCATGGTAATGGGCGGTAAAGACTAAGGGATGGAAAGAACCAGGTTTTGGAATGAGGTGTGGGTTGTCGACACTAGAGTTAGTTGTGATGTAACTAGTATATACGAGGAAAAGGGGGTTAGATGGGGTTGTATTCAAAGTGGTTGGTGAAGGAACAGTTGACACCAAAGGTGCAATAGATGTCGTTGAGGCATTAGTTATAGCAGAGGTGGGCCCTAACTGCGAGACCATGGGGGGTAATGTGGATAAGGGAAGCGCCGGAGCTAGTGGTAGCTAACGTGAAATTAGGTGTATGGGTAGGAGGATTAGATATAGGCATGTCGTACACTAGTTATCCTGAGGAGTCTCGAGTAGATGATTAGAGAAAAGATAGTATTGTAAGGCCGCAATATTCCTATCAAGGAGTCTTGAGAACTCCTCGTCACCTGTAGAAATGGTGATAGACTATATTGGATCCATAGGTGATAGGATGGACAACAACGATGGACTATGTGGGAGTGGCTAATGATTGGCATGAACTAGAAGGATGTTAGTTTGGCTTGCAAGTCAGCACCATGTGAATTAGTGTTGACCTAGTAAAACTGTATTATGTAAAAAGACATAGAAAATAGTAGAGGTGGAGAAGGATGAAGTTTGTGGGGAAAATATGATCAGTGTTTTGATTAAAAGTCAAACACATCAGCCGACAACAGTCACTATGACTAATGACGGTTAAAGGGGAACCAATGATGGTTATGATAACCGATACTAGTCACCATGGGAAATACCATATTTAGAAAATGAAACAGGATTGGTGAATATGAACTGGGGGAAACTATACCTGACAGAGATATAAGAAATATGTGGGATATGATGGTGTCCTGAGGACCCAAAAAAATAAAGAATGAAAAGAATAGGTGATGAAGGTTGTTTCAGGTAAAATAATTAAAAGAGATAGAATATGACACCAGTTATGTAAAATGACGACGGCTAGATGTAAACTGACGACATTCACTGGACTGACCTCAGTTACTGTGAAATTAGAAGAAATGAAGAAAATGGATTTTTGGTGAATTAAACTAGATGCCCAAAAATCTAAGAATGATAAGATGAGGTCTTGACACAATAAAAAACAGTCAAAATAATCCAACTATAATGGGGAGTGTGAAAGGTAGAAGAAAAATGAAGAATCGTAAACTCACACCTCAAAACACAAGTCAAGAACATAGCTAAGAAAAACACACAAATCCTATAAGTGAATTTAGGTTTGTTTTAGCTTACGCTATTTAAGGCTGACTTGTGAATTTAGAAAATATTTTTTTGGTTTGGAAGTCATCCTATGAAGAAGGAAATCTAAAAGTGAGGTTTCAGGTTATGTTATGGAGGGGAGGTCCTTTCTCTAAGGTGATGACTGGACAAAGATAACCAGCTGGGTGCCCAATGTCAATCCTCTAATCGTGTTATCATTGACAACTTCTTCCGAGAGGGATGTTGTTTAAGATGTGTAAATTAAAATTTTTGTAGTTTTGGCAAAGAGATAGAAAATAAAGTGCTTCTATGGTTCAATTGCGTCAACCATCAGCTAGGCATGAATTCCAGCATATAGGTTGCCCTCATTTTTAAATGTGAGCTAGTAAATGCAGCATACAAGGATGAAATGCAACAAATTTTATAACCCAAATCGAAAATTATATTCAGTGAGGTAAATGATGAATAGGTCAAGAATATGTTTTTTCATTACTATGCAAATGCAAGAAGAAAGAATTGGTTCATTTTAAGAACCAAATGAAAAATGTTGTTTAGGCAATTAAAAGAAAAAGAATATTACCCGGGAGAAGATTAAATTGTGTATTTTTCAAATGGAAAGAGACACACAAAAAGTTTCCCTATATGAATAAAAATGCCATGAACCCAAAAGAGGGGTCCCATCGGGTGTGCCAAAATGTTTTGCTGATAAGTTGCGTATGTAAGAGAAAAATAGATAGGGTAAGGGTGAGGAGGAATACTTGTGCATGAAGGTGGAAGGTAGAGTGTGTGCATTTTGATTTCCTGATCCAGAGCTGATTGTGAGAAATTCCTTTTTGCTAGGAGGAACTACATGTGACTACAAAAAAATACCACAAGATGAATATTAAACAATATATGTCAGTGGACTACCTAGTGTATGCTAGATCTGTGAAGTGTGATACTCCCTAGATGGCTGTCAATCCATTGTGTAACACAACTTAATGCAAGAAATAATGTAAAACAATATTATCCTATTGTAGTTGATATGATTTAGGTGTCTCATTCAAGTAAAGTAAGTAAATATAATCTAATAGGCTAGGTTATGATCAAATCTAGAAGTCAGAAAGGTAAATAAGGTGGTTGGGACAAGTCAGGGTCGAGTTTTTGAGTGGTTTGAGTTAATTGGGTGAATGTTATGAGGTAACTATTACAGGAATATTTACCAGGTACAGAGACCAACGTCAGTTTGGTATGACCGATGCCGGATTGAGAGGAAATTGATGACAGTTTAGGTTAACCTGTGTCAGTAGGGTTGGGATGATAGAGGCTCAATAAAGTTTGGTTTTGATGATTCTTTATTATTGCACAAAGAAAAAATAGAGAATGGTGAGGTTGATGATACTGTTGGGAATACTCAAAGATGTTTGGAGTCAGGTATAGAGAGCTTAGAGGTTATAGGTGATTAGGTGGAGGGATTGGAAGGAAGGTGAGAGGTGATGAGATACAAAGGAGACTAGAACTCCCAAATAGAAATAAAGAAATAGATCTAACTAAGTATGGAAAGATACAAATGTAAATGTACTTACTTGTACTTACAGACCTGGTGGTTCGATGGAGGTGATGGTTGATCTTTGGAACTAGTGTTTAGTATCATGGGCGTGCTTCCCAGAATGTTACCATGAGTGCTTTCCCTTCATATCAGTGCTTGGTGCTAGTTCAAGATGTCTAGATATACAAGAGTGCTCTGGTGTGTGCTTGCATACAGATCTCTCTTCTCCAAAACTTGAATAATTATTTTCGCACCTTCCAAAAAAGGTTACCAAAGTAAATATATGGTAACTGACAATGGTTTAGGGTGACTAGCATCAGTTTCGGGTTGATCGATGTTGGTTAAGGCGGAATATCCTAGGTTGCCAAAATAACAGATCTTGGCTATCTTTTGGCCCATTTTTTCCCGTTGTTATGGATCCAAAATGGGATTGTTTGTGTAAGTAAGTGTGCATGCGGTTATAGGAAGAATAGGCATTTAGTGTTAGGGTTATACTAAGTCTTACTTAGTTATGTTAAGTGGATATTGAGTCCTAGTTAAAAGGAAACATGCTACGAATAGGTCTGTGATGAGGTGTCTAGGTGATGTGGTAGGGTGAGGTGTCTAGGTGAGGTGAAAATTAGTTCAATTAAGGTAATTAAATAATGAATATAATGAGCATGGGCATTAATTTAACTGTAGGTAATTAAATCAATATATATATATATATATATATATATATATATATGGGTTGAAGAGGGAGTGTGACCCAAATTTTGTGTCTAGAGGTATTTCCTTAGCTTCCACTTTCCCACCCTCCATACATTTCCCAGAATTGGTATGGACTTGTGCTGAAAAATACAATCCAGAAACCAAGGAAGTATTAGATGGAATTGGTGCTAGAGTGCTCTCATTATGACCTGATACCTTTATAATAATATTTTGGTTACCCAAAGTTGAGAGGGAAGTGAAAATTGACATACAATCAACATAGGATTGTGGAGCACCAAACATGCATAATGTACTAGAAGTATGAATAGTCAATTGTTACTAAAAAATAGATGTTCTTCTACCAGAGTCCCAAAAAATTTGGTTCATTCACAATTTGTGGAAGAGGTTGAAGACCTCATGACTATAGACACAGAATCACACACTTTGATTCATTATTTAATCTCAGTCTCATACTACTATTCATATGGTTCTTAATTGAAAAGAGTAATAATTGACCCATGTATTTGACCATTTTTCATTGCTTGATGTTGTATTTTTTATCATACAATTGCACTTTCCCAGTATGTATTTTTATTCTACTTCTATCCTATTTCTGACTAGGGCTCCCAGCTAGGATTGGAGCACCCCAGGCACCCTAGTCCCTTCTAGGACACCCTTATACTCTTTGCACTTTTCTCTCACCTTTTGGGCACTTTATAGCCATTTGAACTTTCTATATTTTTTTTGGTCATCCTTTTCAGGGTTAATTATGAGATTAGAACAAGAGAACCATATAAATATAAATTTATGTGAGCATAATGAGGGACCAAGCACTAAGCATCTACTGTCACCATCTAGATTTGCATCCATCGAAGGCATCTAAGGCTACATTTGCATCCATCTATCTCCATCATAAGGCACAGAAGGATGGTTCATCTACATCACACTTCATAGGAGGGGAGTCTATTATTTTCCATGCACACATTTACTAAGTTCTACATCTATTTATTTTCTCGCTACTTCACAAAATGTGATTGGCACAAGAGAAACCTAGGGCACAATTTGCACACACACACACACACACACAAACCTAGAAATATATTGGGTCTGGATTGTAGTACAATGCTTAGTTAGTAATTCTAACATTGTGGTCACTAAGGACAACTCGATGCCTTCATATGCATCTTTCTTTTTATGGTTTTGATGCTTTGTTTGGGGTTTTGCAGGTGATTCCTTATTGAAAGTATTGTAGAAACATTAGTACGACAAGGAGAAACTATAGTGAACACCCAAAAATTCCTCAGAGGAGGTTTTCAGGCCATTTATCTAGACCAAGGCACCCCATATCTCATACCAGGGCACCCACGGGTGCCCTTATCCTATTCTAGGCACCCCAATCCAGTCAAATAGCTCATATATGTATTTTTTTCATGCTTTTGTGTTGTTATTCCTCTTCATGTTCACCTAGTATTGGGACCCCAAAATAGTGGCTAAGTACACAAACGTGTGCATACGTGCACATAAGGCCTAGTTGAAGAAGGGCATGCAAGGATAAGGCGCGCAGGATAGGGTAAGGAAGGGTTTAAGAAAACCCATGTGGCATGTGACGTGGACAGAGCCAAGGTTTCAAGACTTAGCCATATTGGGACATTTTGGGAAAGGACACGAGAAAAGTATGACCCGACTATGCATGTGGAGTGGATAAGGTGTCATCCTGGCAATGTGATGCCCACGAAAGGAATATGCCCTGCGATAGAAGGTTCTGGAAGACATCATGGTAAAAAGTGGAGAGCTCAGGCCTGGAGAAGCATGCTCCCATGGAGGACCACATTCAAACACTTGGCACCAGATCTGAGGCCACAGAAGGATGAGTTGGAACTTTGGGATGCCTATATATGTGAGCACCCATAGGAGAAAGAGAAGAGAGAGATCAAGATAGAAAAGAGAGGAGATTATAGAGAACGGAGCTCTGCAGAAATACTGCGAGAACTCTATGGGATTGGGTAGAAGCTATATAAGGGAGTAATGTATTAAGGGGTCAGGTTATAAATTTTTCTTTGTATGGATGAAGGACATGATCCCTGCTGTGATGTATGACTTCGGTCTGATCAAGCTGTGGTAGTCTAATGGATCCATTGAATGTAATGAGGTTACAAACATGAATGAGTATGAATATAATTGATTCAATTCATATCTATATCTTTTCATTTCTGTTCATGGATGTTATGGAATAAATGTAAATCCTTATGTATTTTCCTTTCTACTATAGTTCTATCTGTTATCTGTAAACACTCTCTGTTTGGAATGAATACATTTTTCTAGAGGCCAGTTCTGATCCCTATGATGATTGTATGTCTCATTTCCACCTTTATTCATTAAGATTCATGACATAGATGATGGTTTCCCACTTAACTCACATAAAAGAGAGACTCAGCATCGTATGCATGCCTAGGGTGAGTGCCCAGCGCCCGCTAGGTGATAGGCCAGTGCGCATGGGATTCCCTTGTTCTTTCTAGTGGGTGTAAAAATGACTACATCTTGGTTCCATTGCCTGGGACCTCTTTTCAAATTTGTAGTGGGAAATGGCATACATCTTGATCTGTGTAATGAGTAATGACAGAGCATTTAAATTTGGAAAGTGTTGAATCATGGTTCAAAAGCATGGAGGATGAATTTTCTCAGAGATTCAACACTGGATCTGAGTTTGATGCACGTAGATGGGTAGAAGAGAACCTCTACCATGATTTATATGAATTTTTTTTCTGTTGCTTCCTAGTAGAACTATATGAATGGCTCTTAGCATATGCATCTAGATCAAGCTAGTATTATAGAACACGCGCGTGGACCCAAGAATAATACTAGAGGCTGCAGGATGTAGATCTGACATGGAATTGTGCTGTGGATCATTGGTGGAAAGGTGTGTTGGCTAGCTACACTCTGGAGTATGTTATTTCTACATACTCTTGTCCGGAAGTTACTGAGTTTGAGTTTCTATGGGAGCCCAAAGGATCATTTCTACATGTTATCCCTCTAGAAATGAAGATATTGATTGTTACCTTGAGTTTAGAGGCATTTCCATATGGCTCGGCTAAACCATTCTGAGCATTGGGAAAGGAAGCTAGGGTGGAGGAAGATGGAAGATATTACGATGGAGAAGGAAGGAGGAGGTTCTAGGGAGATATCATGGACTCAAGTTATAGTGGAAGCACTAGAATTTGTTGAGTGAAAGGGATCATTTATATGTGTTATCCCTCTGAAAATGAAGATCTTGATTGTTAGAGTTTAGAGGCACAATGGCTAGATAAACTGTTCTGAGTTGGGTGAGGAAGCTAGGGTGGAGGAAGATGGAAGATATTATGATGGAGAAGGAAAGGGAGGAGAGATGGGTCAAGTATAGTGAAGCACATGAAAGGGATATTTCTAGTTGAGGTTGCAAGTGTGATGGATCTAGAGGTAGACATGGAACTTAAGGAGTTAAGGTTCATGTAAAGGATGCAGACTTGAGCATTCTGTGCTACCCCATCTTGGAAAGTGCGTAAGAGAGACCCCTTCGGATTCTGATGAGAGTTCATCACATGGAGAGAGAAGAGTCATTGGCACGTATCTAAACCCACCTAGTGACCAAACCCTGGCGCTTGGTTTTCCATAGATCAAGGAAGGAGTATCATTGACCCAGTTGGTATCAGTGGAAGTGACAGATCTACACCCAGGAGATACAATTTTTCATTTCCCACTTCTATGGCTACCCATACTATTCCAGTATTCAGAGGAATTTTTGGACAAGGAGCAAGTACACAAGCCTTCGGTCTCACATCTGGGGAGTGGCATGGGGTACACTAGTGGTAGTGGGGCATTATCACAAACCATCGGCACGTAGTTTAGTGGAACATTTGGGGACCCTTGGCATGACCACTACAGGACCTAGTGGATCTGGTGGGTTAGGAGGAATAGGAAATGATGGATCCAGTGGATCTGGTGGCTCAGGAGGCATAAGACCTGGTGGATCTGGTGGATCCGGGGGGATGGAGGAAACACCGAAGGAAACCAAGGCTCTAGCTCAAGAGGACAAGGGCCCCAACAACCCCCTCAAGTATTCTTTGAGATGTATTTGCATTTTCCAGATTATAGAGGTATTGAAGATGCTATAGAACATGTTCACAAGTGTGAGCTGCTATGGTGTGCATGAAGGGGATCACAACCCCAGAGTGGAAGGCTAGTTAGTTTGCAATGACGTTGCAAGGGTGAATGCACATAGCTGGTATAGGAAATATGACCCTCATCAAATGGTGGTGGATTATACTACTTTAAAGAACACCTTCTTGGTAGAATTCCACATCCTTGAGTTTGAATAGAAGAGCATCAACACCCTGAAGGAGATTCAATAGGGAATGGCAAGAGAGTGTGTGGGAGTATGATGCATGGTTCAAAACCCTCCTGTTCAAAATTATCATATGACATTCACCCTTCATAACATGCTCAATGGTTTTTTGGGGGGTTGATAACACCTTTTAGAAGAGCCCTATCTCATAAAACTTTCACAGATCTACGTGAGGCGTTAGAGATGCTCTACGTGCACCGAAGCTGTTGGAAGTGTTGATACTGGTGTTAGCCCATTTTTGGAAGCTCAATCACTGCTATGGCTAAGTAACTATGGAGAAGTTATCTGCAAACTCAGCCCATGAGACTCACAGTGGTATATGGTGTACAGATTGTGAAGTAGAGGGGCATGTCAAGGATAGTTTCCCTCTAGAGGTACAGTAAGCGTCATAACAGTAGACTGTGAAATTTGTCATGGGGACCATGATGCAAGTAGATGTCCCTTGTTACAGCATGCACAATTCAGAAGAATGTGTCTTGCTACTATAAGATATGCACCTCTACGACCCATGATACTAAGGATTGTAGGCTTATTGATCAGATCCATGAGGCCATTGATCATGGGGTGTGCTAGACTAGCATTGCCAGTAGTTCTAAAGGTGATGATCATCGTTATGAGGAGTGCACAGATGGAGGCATGTGGAAGGGGATTTCATAGGAGGATTCCATGGTTCATGGTAAGGAAGAAGAAGTGAGTTCCCACGTGGAACCTATTTTAATTTTGGGTCTACAGAGCATTACAAATGAGAGTGCCTAGATCTATTACAGTGCTCATGGTGCGGGAAGAAGCACAAGTATGAGGAGTGCCCTGAGTTGTTTGAGCACATGAATCAGCAAGCACCAGAAAGACAAGGGCATTGCAATGGTAAAAATTAATAAGACATATACACACAATGGATGCCACAGGTGACATGTGATGTAGGTTTGGAATCTGTTATGGTAACAACAAGAGTAGAGGCCGCACGTAGAAAGGAAATACCAAGGCAGAAGAACCTGGTTTCAAGGGAAGAAGTGGTACATGGGAAGTACCCAGATCCTACGCATCAAAAGGAGGTATATCAAGATACCATGGACATCATTCAGAGTTTACAAGGAGAAATCTAGTGTTCTAAAGGAGCATGTCCATGAGGGAGGAGCAAAAGAAGGAAGGTCGAGGCACCAAGAGATGACCTAGATGAGGTCAGGGAAGTATGTAAAATGCTAAGGCAAGAGAATATTATTCCCTTGCTAGGAGCATTATTGAGAGAGAAGGTACCACACACGTGATGGAGAAGAGCATGCAAGAGGAAGGTCTTGCATGCAAACCTTCCCCCTCACAACCTTGACTATGATAGGGAGATCATGTTAAATGTGGTCATGGATGGATGGCTCCTTAGTAATATCCTCATTGACACAGGCATGGAGGTCAATGTTCTCACCTTGGATGCATGGCATCAGATGGGAAGGCCTACATTATAACCATCTTTGAATGTGTCTATATATGGAAAACAAAATGAAGGTAATGCCCATCGGTGTCTTAAAGGATGCGGCTATCACCATTTAGGGAGCTAAGTTTACTGGGGACTTTGAAGTCTTGGTACTCACCGAGGCAGACAATTTCCCAGCACTACTTGGGCACCCATGGTGTTATAAGAACAATGTGGATCTTTGGTTCAACAAGGGGTACATAAGCTTTGAAAATGAGGAGGAACGGGTCATCATACCCCTGGCTAATGGGAAGTCAACACCCTATATTAAACCTTTGGGAGAAGAGGTCCTGGATAGAATTTATGTGTGCTTAATCAGGGATCCAAAGATAATTCATCCCACAGACGAAGTTATCTAGTTTGAGGATGCTCAGTCCCTAAGTGACACCACCAATATAGCATGTGATAATTGGGTGCATGGAACCTATGAGTTAATCAGACAACATTTAAGGGGATCAGTGACAAAGGTGAAAAAGGCATGTACAATCCGACACCTAGGAGGAAAGGAGATACCTAAGTACTTAGGAGGAGCCTCCCCTGAGGTCTTTTTTGTAGAAGATGGAAGCTTAGTGGAAGGAGGAAAATGAACGAAGGGGGATGTTAAGATACGTCCTACTCAGAAACTGTTGTGTGCTGGTGGGAAACACATCAAGATAATCTCTTGGAATGGCACGAATTGAGAATTGCCTTCTCTATTCGTTTCTCTAGAAGCAACATGCCCACCACCATCAAAGACTACCATGGTAAGGAGCCTCACCTCTTTCCACATCCAAGCCTGTGAGAGAGCTTGGAGGGAAGGAACAGAAGCTTTTCCACCCTGTCCCTTTGGGTACACAAACTGTATTCTACACTATAGGGTTACACGCACGTGCATGGTACATCCACTCTGAGACATGCCACCAAACAGGGAATTGGCAAGAACTAGTGGCTGATCTAGTCCAAACATTTGAGTATCGAAGCACCAAACCATCAGTGGATAAGGCATTGTAGGAGGTCAAGCACCTTACGATGGGGGATAGTGCAAAGGCAGAGGATAGGCTTGTAGAATTCTAGGAGAGCCATGCTTAGAGGGAAAATTTGAGTGAAGATGAGTCTGATGAGGTGTAGTTTGAGTGCACATGTACACAGAGAAAGAAAAAGGCAAGATGGTCTATGTCATAGATGGTGAAGAGATGGAAAATTTGGAGGTTAACCATTCTCTAGGCTCACATGAAGTGATGGATAGTGTTGATGAAAGAACGTGTGCACCTATCATGAACCTTTAAAGATAAAGAAGGTTAATATTGGGTCGGAGGTGGAACCCAAGGAAGCTATCATTGGAGATTATTGGTCAGAGAAGGAAGTCTCTAAGATCATTGATCTTTTACATGAGTTTGAGGATTTATTCCCATGTGGGTATCATGAACTCAAAGGCATTCAACATTCCTTGGGGGAAATGAGAATTAAGTTGAAGGAATGTGTGCACCCAGTCTAGAAGATACCATACCGAATGAATCCTAATATGCACGTGAAGGTCAAGGAGGAAATAGAAAAGATGATAGCATAAGGAATCATAGAGGCTATGGAGGAGTCAGAGTGGATAAGTCCAATGGTGATTAGTATCAAAAAGGATGGAAGGATAAGGATATGTGTTGACTATAGGGATATGAATGCAGTGTGTGTCATTGATCCCTTCCCAACCCCATTCACTGAAGAGATCCTAGAAGGAGTGGCAGGGCATGAAGTCTACTCTTTCACGGATGGGTTCTTAGGCTATCACTAGGTGAGGATTGTAAAGGAAGACCAGAGAAAGACAACCTTCGCCACTGAGTGGGGAATATTTTTCCTATATGGTCATGATTTTTGGGTTAAAGAACGTGCCTTTCTGTATTCTCACTCATTGTAGTGTAGGCCTTCTAGGACTTCATCCACAAGTTTCTCTAGGTTTACCTTGATGATTGGACCATGTATGGACTGGTCAAGGACCATTGTGACAATATGAGATTGATGTTTGAAAGGTGTCGGAAGTTGAGGATATCCCTCAACATCAAGAAGTGTGTATTTTCTACCCCGTTTGGGACCCTGTTGGGACACATCATATGCAAAGAAGGCTTGCTAGTGGATCATGCCAAAATTATAGTGATTGTGGGATTGGGGGAGCCAACTAGTCAAAGTGTAGTGCACGGGTTTCTTGGACACACGGGCTACTATCAGAAGTTCATCAAGGGGTATGCCAAGATCACCAGTGCCTTTAGAAGAGTTTCTCAGACATAAAAGTGCCTTTCATTAGGGAGAGGCATTAATACAAGGTGTTTGACACATTGAAGGATTTGCTTATAACCTGTGTCTATACTACATTTCCCCTCTTGGGATAAGCCCTTCCATGTTCATGTAGATGCCTCCGGAATGGCCATTGGGGCAGTTCTTACACAATCCTAGAGAGGGAATTTTTTATCCACCCCCTATGCTTTACAAGTAGGAAGTTGACACCAACAGAGTAGAATTATACAAAGACCAAGCATGAGGCATTGTCTATGATCTACGTGCTTCATAAGTTTAGGCGGTATCTACTGGTATCTCCCTTTATCTTCTACATTGATCACATGGCATTGAAATATTTGGTGAAACATCCACGTTCTACAAGGCACACATATGTTCAGTGGGTGCTATTATTCCAAGAGTTTGAGTTCACCATGGTTGTCAAACTAAGAAAGATTAATTCCAAACCTAACCATTTCTCTAGAATTGATTCGAGGAGAGGATGCGTAGAGAATTGAAGATACCATGTTAGATGCATAGCTGTGTAGGTTGTGGCACGTGCACCCTAAGAATTGGAGGATATTGGTGTGTATCCTTAAAACGAGTACGGCACCAGAAGGGATGAAGACATTTAGACAAAAATCAACTAGTCATATGCGCCGCACCGTACATGTTGATCAGTGGGGAATTCTAGAAACTAGGATGTGATGAATTTTTTCGTAGGTGTGTACTATAGCATGAGCACCTAGCTATCATAGAGGAAGCACATGGTGGAAGTGTAGGTGGACATTATGTATGAAACGCCACCACATGTAAAATATTAATGGCAGGATTATGGTGGTAAAATCTGATATAAGGATTGCAAGGAGTATTATAAAGCGTGTGACCATTGTCAGCGCGTTGGCAAGCCAAGAAGGAGAGATGAAATTTCATTTGCACCCTATCCGTAGTGTTGAACCTTTTGTGAAATGGGCAATAGAATTTATAGGCCCTATTGCACTAGAAGTGCATAAGATTGGATCACACTATGTAATCACTTACACATACTATTTGACAAGGTGGGTAGAGGAAACCCCAGCTAAAGACTATAAAACAACTATAATAGTAAGATGTTTATGGTAGAAATATTATCATGAGATATGGATGTCATTTAATTTTAACCAATGATAGGGGTACACATTTCTTGAATAAGACTGTGAGGATTCTGTTAGAAAAATTCATGGTGGCTCATCACAAGACTACACCTTATCACCTATAAGAAAATGAAACCTGCATAAGAATTTAACAAGATACTGAGTTATACCCTAATAAATATTTTTAATGTTGGAAGAAAAGATTGGCATGACAAGGTATCAGTCCATATTATGGGCTTATAAGACAACTTATAAAAGGTTGGAACAAATCCACACCGTTTCAATTGGTGTTTGGCGTGGAAGTTGTTCTGCTCGGTTGAGTTCATGTTACCTTCTCTACGAATAGCGCACATAAGAGGGATGGATGGATGAGCAAGCACTTGGAATAAAGGATTGATAAATTAATGAAGATGGACGAAATATGATCACTCACTAGGTGGAGCCAAATAGTAGAAAAAGAAAAGAAAAAATCATGACATGACCGGCACACTAGGAACAAGAAGTTTGAGGTTGGCCAGATGGTATTACTATATGATTCTAAGTTTATGCACCATCTTGGGAAGTTAAAAGTGCATTGGTTTGGTGCTTACACCATCCCATACATCCTTGATTTGGGCACGTGCCGGTTATAAGTGCTAGATGGGATGAGATTTCCAGGACACTTCAATGGGAGTTGGTTGAAGCCCTACTATAAATAAGTCTTCTTGGTGTTTGTAAATAAGGGAGTATTGACCAGTTAGTTTAGAATTTTCTTTAATGCATTTTCCTTTCTTGTGTTTCCATTTCTCGTTTCTTGTTTTGTGTTGCACCTTAGGTGCCAATAATCTCATTACTTTTTAAAAGTTGTAACTATGCACAGAGGACCACACATCATTTTAGTGTGGGGTAGAGTAAGGTGGAAGAAATTGAAGTAGTGAAATGCCATAGGAAGGATTACATTGGAAATCCTGGTTGAATGGCCCTATGAAGAAAGTACATGCAAGGAAAGGTGAAAAAGGATGGTTGGTGTTAGGATAAAGCTACATTGGGGATCCACGTACAAGAGAGGAAGAAGTGCAAAGCAACACGAGGTAGGCGAGAGCAAAAATCATGACAGAAGAAGTGCCTTTGGTGTTGGTTACATGCGCACAAGAGTATCCTGTCAAGATGGATTGGTTGCGTGCCAGAAGGTTGGAGAATTGTCAGCATAAGGTTGGGTGCTTGAGTTAAAGTGCTAAATTTTGGTTTTTTTTGAAAAAGATGCATTAAGTGTTAAAGTATGGTGGTAGGTAAGGTAGCATTTAATGTTACAAATCATGAAAAACTATAAATAGAAGGTCGAGGCATTTCATTATTTACTTTGCATATACGAAGAGAGAAGCACTTTTACATCATTGCAAACTAGGGCTTCTGGGACTGATCCGTGTCAAGAAAAAATTGAAGAGTTTGAGCGTGAGTAACTAGTTTATTTGCAAACTAGAAGGAAGGGATTTCACGGGTGTAAGAGAATATGTGAGAATACGTTTTCTTGTGAAAGTATTATCCCAGATAGTTTTTGAAAAAATAGGGCACGGGTTTAAGGGGTATTGTTATCCAAAATGAGCCCCTTCTTATTTTGGCTAACTTGCCTTTATTATTTTATTCCTTTTACTTCAAATTAAATTTTTATACATTAAAAGCACTCAAAAGATACTGGAAATTGCTTCAACAGATAGATAATTTCTTTCCCTTTCTAGAAAGGTAAATAAGTCCTCCTAACTCCTTGTATTTTTTGAGTTATGGGTCAGCGGAGTTTGGAGGGGAAATTTTCCTAAGGCGGGCCCGCGGAGCTTGGGAGAGTTTTGTGCCAAAGAGGCTTGGGCTGGTGGAGCAGAGGAAGGAATTGAGAACTTAACACTTTTTGGGCTAAAAGAGTAAAATTCATTTGCACTCCCACGAGCCCGCAAAGGAAATAAATTGCTTAAGGCCTCTAGCCAATGAAATGATGTCACATGTCAAGGTGGAGTGAAGGGCATCAGAGGGACTTCTAGTTTTTTGGCGTTTGGTCAAAATGTGTTAAAGGCAAAAATGGAATTGCATCCCTGTCGACCAATCAAAAGGAGCCACATGTCCATTCATTGATGGGGATCGGGGCATTAAGAGGATTTTGGAATTGTTGCCAAAGTGGTGAAAACACAAAAGGCAAAAATGGAACCGCATCTCCGCAACAAATTAGAAGATGCCACGTGTCTCAGAGTAGCGGGGCCGTGGAGGATTTTTGGAAAATTTTCCAATTTCGTAAAAAGAGAGAAAATGATTTTTTTGAAGCCACAGATCATCTAGAAGGTGCCACGTGTCATGCGGACCTGAGGGGGCACAGAGATTTTTGGGGAATTTTTCCAAAAGGGAAAAATTTAAAGTTTGACCCCGCCGACCCCAATTTTGACTCTATTTTTTACCAGTTTTGCCCTAAATCTTCAGAGGGCCATATCTTTGGAACCAGAACTTAGTTTTTTGTGATTTTGGTGTCATTGGAAATCTGTTGAAATCCTCTACATGATGGACCCCTTAATTTTGAATTTTAATGGAGTTTGATGGGAGAAAAATTTCTAAACGTGTTTTGGCGTGGAAAAGACAAAAAAACCAGTTCCAACCACCAAATTTAATGAAGTATGGGTCATTTTCTTTGGTCTGCAAAGTAGCTGCATGGAAATATGAGCTTTTAGATCGAGCCCATCAATAGATGAAGAATTAAAACACATTTTGAAAAGTGGTTGGAGAAAATCCTGCATTTTTTTCCTTCCCTTCTCACATTTTGCTATATAATGTAACAGAGGCGTCATTTTTCAAAGTTGTTCATCCTTCTTCTCTGCCTCTCCCTTCTTTTCTTCCCCAAGGTTGAAAATGGAGTTTGAACCTCCTCCCATGCTCTGTAATGGTGTTTTCCCTCTTACCCATGAAATGATGCATTGTATAAATTCAAAAAAATAAAAAAACATGTTTTGTGATGCATTTGTCCATCCTTAGCTCATTTTCTTTGTTGTTTTCCTTACCTCTCTTCATTACAGGGTATTTGTGCATGTTTGGATGTTCATTGTAGGTTTTGGAGCTATGCTCATGGAGTTTTTGGAACATTTTCTATGTGAAATACATATTTGGTCTATGATGCACTTGTCCATCCTTTCTATTGCTCACCTCTTCTTGTTTCATGGCAACTTTGATAGATAATCAACACTTTCCTTCTCTGGTGTATCACCATTTTAGTATATGCTCTATTTTTCCTTTTTTCCTTCCTCTCTTTGTCTCATTAGAAGTTTGATTAGGATTATATTAGATTGTCTGCACTAGAATAGCTTATGGCAGGTAGTTTAGGAAGAGGAACCAGCCTTCTCTGGAGATCTTTCCCCGTTTGCAAAGGTCCCCGCACTTTGGGAAAACTCCATATTGTGCATTCACACCAAATTTACTATTTCCTTAGACAGTAAGATCTGATAGATCTCATTTGGGGGTGCTGTGAATTTTCACTAATAGTTTTGGCATGCTCTAGTGGGACTATAGAGGTCTCCCACTTCCATTGCAACAAGATTGAGTGTGTTCACTATGTTACAGATTTCCAGCTTATTAGAAGCTACAGTTACAAACACATCTGGTGAACTCCATCTAGTAAATAACTCATTATCTAAAGTTATAGAACTTCCTTTTCATTGATTTCCATTGCTTTTCCATTCACTCTTCTTTCCATATATTTCATTATTTTCCATCATTCCATGAAGTTGTGAAATCATGACTTCATTTCCATCATGTAATTCACATTTACATAGCAGCAGCAATGTACATTCCCACCTCCAACATGTGCTTTACAACTCCTTCAAATCAGCATTTTGAGTCAAATCCAAAATCAGCATGGTTACCCCTATGAGTAGCAGTGCCAAAATTAGTTTGGATATGGACACATTTCCAAGCAGTAGGGATATGCCAGACAATGAAGAAAATCAAGATTAAAGATGCTAGGTCTGTTGGAGAAGATCCAAAAAATGGAGATTGGACTGGTGCAATCAAGAGAAATAGCTCAAATGAAGGCTTTCAGAATTGGTTGCATGGCAACCTTGTCCATGGGTTGGCCCTTTTCCAATACAATTACAACCCTCAAGAGAAGCTGGACTTCATTGGTGGAGATGCTGCCCCATTGCTTGCACAAGTGGAATGAAGAGATAGGGGCCTATGAATTTGGTGTATTGAGAAACCTTGTCAATGGGTAAGTTCTACACCATCATCATAGTTTTTTCTCTTTCCATTCTTTTCCAAGTAGCACCATCCCAATTTTGGGCTTCAAGTTTCCAAGCTTCTCCATCTGAATGTTGCCCCAAGTGTTTATTTCATTTCTCCATTCCCTATTCTTCCACCTCATCTCAGTTATTTTGTCCTTTTCCCTTCTAAACATTCATTCCCTCCAAACAAACAAGAAGTTTCACCTCCCTCCCTACCACAAACAATTGTGAAGGTAGTTAAACCCCAACCTGCCACTCCTCTTGCTTTCCCAAGCCCATGTTGGTAAAATAATAAAAAATACAGTCAAGGACAGCAAGAAGTGGAGCCCAACTAAAGAATAAATAACAAACAACTCTGAATAGTTTGAGTTGCCAAATTTAGGTTTACAAAGATCCCCCTACTGGTTAAGCCTTCATAGGAGGTAAAGGTTGAAGAACAAGTGCTAGCCAAGGCTGATTTTATAGTAGCAGAGAAGTAAGAAGATCAGTCATCAAGTTTCTTAGAATGTAGTTTCCATGTTGTCACTCTACTGGAAGAAGATGTTAATCCAATAGAAGTTGGACAATCAGTCATGGAAGAGGAAAGCTCTAAAAGAGATATTGCAGCCCCAACTTGTCCATCTAGAGCAGCAGATTGAAGAGTTTGATTTGACAAAATTCATAGCCAGTAGCAGAAGAAGTTCAATCAAGAGATTATTGATAGTTTTCTTGAAGTAGCAGAGGAAGGAGGATGTGCTCCAAATCCAAAAGATTGAGGAGTACATTCCAGCTGGTGGAGGAGGAAAATTGCAGATCCAAAATCTTTGAAGTGCAAAACAGGCTATACAAGAACCTTTAGTTCTTCCTTCTACTTCATTCTCTTCAATCTCCAATGTTGAAGAAGAGTTTTATCTTTCAAACTTCATCTTTGAGAATGAAGATAACCATGGTGATCAAGTTGCAAATCAAAAGAACACCATGGAAGAGGTTGAGCATTTGCAGCAGGACAACAAGGAGGTAGTTTATCTATCATATTTGGAGGATTGTTTTGATGGAGAGGAACCGGTTGAAATCACATTGTTTTCTCCTTCATCATCCATCTTACTAAACACTTGAGCCTGTTGTCATGGAGGAGAACATTCATTTGTAGTAGCCTACATTCTATGGCAGCTCTTTGGAATCAAGTTTGGGAGATTTAAATCTTCCATATTCTTCATTAGAGGAAGAAGAGAAAGAGCAGAAGAGTTCCACCATTTCTTCCACACCATCCATCCAAGAAGGTCTATAAGAAGACTCCATTTTTGGAGTTAAAATTCAAAGCAATGGGCACATACAAAGGATCATACCTTACCCAATAAGGTACTTTGCTTCATTGGAGCCAAAGGAGCAAGTTTCCAAAAACAGTCATGCTTGCTTCTGAGCATGAGGATGAGCTTCAAAGTACCAAGGATCAGCTATCAATACCTCTACAATCCAAATGCAGAGAAACTAAAAAAGGTATCTAATTTGTTTTCTAGTTGACACCTTGCTGATTTGGGTACAAGGACCAGACTTCTTGTTGATTTTCCACTCATCCAACTAGCCATGATCAGCTCCAAATCAATTTCATGGCTTCCAATTTTGAGGAAGGGAAGCTATTTTGCACAACCAGTTGCAGGGTTTGTTTAGCTTACCTTTGCTTCTTAGTTAGAGTAGTGTAGGTAGGTTTGATTTCCAATAGAAGAAGTGATTTTGCACACTCTGCATGTTCCATTTGGAGCATGTATGATTTTCTATGTTTTGTACATAGTTTTTGGTGTTGTTTGTGGTTGCTCTTGCACAGTCCATTTCAGTGGCATTTTGATGAAGATCATACTCCAAGTTTCAGTGGGTTTCCAAGTGGCTCAGAGGTCAGATTTTCATAGTTTAGATCAGAATTAGGTTATCAGGCTTGACTCCATGTCCAATGGATGTAACAAAGGCCACTGATCATTCATCTAGTAGGCAGATGACCCCTCTGAGTCACCAAAATTGTTATCCAAAATGAGCCCCTACTTATTTTGGCTAACTTGCCTTCATTCTTTCCTTCCTTGTGCTTCAAATTCAATTTTCACACATTGTAAGCACTCAAAATATTCTTGAAATGGCTTCACCGGATAGGATTTTTCTTCCCCTTTCTAGAAAGGTAAAGAAGTCCTCCTAACTCCTTGTATTTTTTGAGTTATGGCTCGATGGAGTTTTGAGGGGAAATTTTCCTAAGGCGGGCCCACAGAGCTTGGGAGAGTTTTGTGCTAAAGAGGATCGGGCCATCAGAGTGGAGGAATAAATTGAGAACTTAGCACTTTTTGGGCTAAAATTCCAAAAGTCATTTGTGCTCCTACGAGCCCACAAAGGAAATAAATTTCTTAAGGCCCACAGCCAATGAAATGATGCCATGTGTCAAGGCGGAGTGGCGGGCGTCGGAGGGACTTCTAGTTTTTTGGCGTTTGGTCAAAATGTGTCAAATGGAATAAAATGGAACTGCATCCCCATCGACCCATCAAAAGGGCACTGTGTGCAGTCAAAGCAGGGATCGGGTTTTTTGCATCAGGAGGATTTTGGAATTGTTGCCAAAGTGGTGAAAACACAAAAGGAAAAAATAGAACTACATCTCCGCAGCAAATAAACAGATGCCACGTGTCTCGGAGCGGCGGGGCCGCGGAGGATTTTTGGAAAATTTTCCAATTTTGATAAAAGGGGAAAAATGATTATTTTGAAGCCACAGATCATCCAGAAGGTGCCACGTGTCATGCAGACCTGAGGGGCCATGGAGATATTTAGGGAATTTTTCCAAAAGGGAAAAATTTAAAGTTTGACCCCGCCGACCCCAATTTTGACTCTGTTTTTTACCAATTTTGCCCTAAATCTTCAGAGGGCCATATCTTTGGAACCAGAGCTTAATTTTTTCATGATTTTGGTTTCATTGGAAATTTGTTGAAATTATCTACATGATGGACCCCTCAATTTTGAATTTAGATGGATTTTGATGGGAGAAATTTTACAAAACGTGTTTTGGTGTGGAAAAGACAAAAAAAACTACTTCCAACCACCATATTTAATGAAGTATGGGTCATTTTCTTTGGTCTGCAAAGTAGATGCATGGAAATATGAGCTTTTAGATCGAGCCCATCAACAAATGAAGAATTAAAACACATTTTGAAAAGTGGTTGGAGAAAATCCTGCATTTTTTTCCTTCCCTTCTTGGATTTTGCTATATAGTGTAACAGAGGCATCATTTTTCAAAGTTATTGTTCATACTTCATCTTTGCCTCTCCCTTCTTTTCTTCCCCAAGGTCAAAAATGGAGTTTGAACCTCCTCCCCTACTCTGTAATGGAATTTTTTTCCTCTTACTCATGAAATGATGCACTGTGTAAACTTTTGGAGTAATAAAAAGCATGTTTTGTGATGCATTTGTCCATCCTTGCTCGTTTTTGGTTGTTTTCTTCCTTTCCTCTCTTCATTACAGGTATTTGTGCATGTTTGGATGTTCATTACAGGGTTTATAGCTATGTTCATGGAGTTTTTGGAACATTTTCTGTGTGAAATCCATCTTTGGTCTATGATGCACTTGTCCATCCTTTCCATTGCTCACCTCTTCTTGTTCCATGGCAGCTTTTATAGATAATCAACACTTTCCTTCTCTAGTGTATCACCATTTTAGTGTAGGCTCTATTTTTCCTTTTTTTCTTCCTCTCCTTGTCTCCTTGGAAGTTAGATTAGGTTATATTAGCTTGCCTACACTGGAATAGCTTGTGGCAGGTAGTTTAGGAAGAGGAACCAACCTTCTCTGGAGAGTTTTCCCCATTTGCAAAGGTCCCACACTTTTGGAAAGCTCAATGTTGTGCAATCACACCAAATGACTTTGCCTTAGAAAAGTAGATCCATAACTCATTTGGGGGTGCTATGAATTTACACTAACAGGTATTCTTCACAAGTTTGAGATCTTAAGGTTGGAAGAAGTGGAAGAGCAGAGTAACAAGAAGAGATTGAAGTAATAAGAGGACCTAGATAATGGCACCCAAGAAACTAACCATGTCACCTAAAAATCCAAAGGGAAAGGGAAAGGGCAAGGGTAGAGAGCCAGCAGTAACCACCACAAGCATGAATGAGAAGTGGTATGTAAAAATGTAGTACCTGGATGGAGTTTTACTTGGGAATAATTGGGAATCCCATTTTAGAAAGATGGCATTAAGTGATTATAACCATCGTAAAAGCACAACAGAGAAGGAAATGGCGTTGGAGTTAGTGCACCTGACAAACAAAATGACACCAGAGGGTTTTCCCATCTATAGCGATGAGGTGAAAGTGAAGTTGGAGAAGGAAGGGTTATTGCAACTCTATGAGTTGTCTTACTTTGGAAAGCCTTAGCGCCTCTATGAGTGGCTGATGTTGCGCATGCATGAGTATAATTTTTACTTTGCGGGACATAAGATACGCATAACCCCTCAGCCGATTTCTAAGTTTACAACCTTATCTACATTGGAGACAGCATAGATGATGACCTAAGTGACAAGGACGTCATCAAAGCAACCATCGCTGCATATGATTACAAGAATGGGTCAAGGTATTTTGATATAGTGGAAATTCCATATCCCATCGTGAGAATGACCTTGCATATAGTCATAAAGTTAAATGATCAAGAAAGGTGGACGCAGGTGAATAAGTCCTAGTTGAATGTATGCAGGAAAATATCAGAGGGCACAATCTACAATTTATCGGCCTTCGTTGTAGATGAGATAATCAGCAGCGTACAGGAAGGAGACAAGATACTCTTTGGAAATATCCTCCTGAAAATTGTATTTTCAGAGATGGAGTACCTGATGCGGCAGACAAGTTTGTTTGGGAGTATCCGGCTAAAGATCCCTCACCCATGAAAATATTTACAAAGTATACATGTGAAACAATAACAACCTCCCATAAGGCGTGCCTTGACAAGTGGTATAAGCACTTAAGCGATGCGTTCGGGGGTAGAGTGGAGAATCCCAGAACAACTATCAGCGCTTACAACGGGAGAAGTTGAGTTTGCTATTTACCAACACTTATGCATAGGTAGATTTAAGTTGGTGGATGAAACCATGAGCCCATGATGTAAACTCCCATTCTCCTTCACCGCCCAGTACTTCCAAGTGGGAATTAACATGTTTAAAGAAGTAAAGAGACTAAGGTTTGACCTTATTGAAGTTGATTAAGACCACAGGGAGTTATGTAGGACATTGGTCTACCCCAAGAAGTGTGCGTACATGGAAAAGTACGTAACACATGAAATCAGAATAATGAAACCCCTGACTCTAACAATTGTAGGAAAGACTGCAGCATGTGTATATCTCCGCATTAGGAAAAAAATCAAGAAAGGCGCATACCTGGATAACGATGTCTCCATACTTGAAGATCCCATGGGGAGGAGAAATCTAGCACTCAAGAGAATGGAGAGGGAAGAAGAAAAAGCACCAAGTGTGTAGACTTCCCAGCCAGTAAGCATGCTGGTGGCAAGTGCCAAATCTACACCTATATGCGCAGGACGAAATTTTCGGTAAAAGAGAAGACCCTAGAAGAAGAGGCACCAGAGAAACCCCTCACCAAGGAGAAGTCACCAAAGGAAGTAGAGAAGGCTGGATCCCATGTGGAAGAGTCACCTCTCAGAAAGAAGTAGAGGATAGAAGAGGAAGCTAACTCGAAGGAGATAGAGAGTTTGGAGAGATACATAGGTGAAAAGGATGATGATGATGATGAAGATGATCCTGAAATAGATCAAGAGCCACTTGTCTTCAACGTGCATGATTCAGAAGAAGAGGGAGGAGAAGAAGAATAGGAGTTCATTTTCATGCGGCGCAAGGGTATCCAGGAGAAGGAAGGCACCCATGACATGGGAAGAAGTGAGGAGGTTAGCGCGCAGAAGCAGAAAAACTCCAAGCCTTACATGGGAGCAAGTAAATGAGGTGGAAAAAAGAGAAGCAACGAAAATAATCGAGGCCTTGGTAGAACAATAATTAGATCGCAACGCTGACATAGTGATGGGAGAGGATAAGGAGGAAAGCATTGAGAAAGAACAAGTTAGTATGGGAGGAGGTCCCAATCTAACGGTGATTTTCCCCAAAGCCATGCTCTTGAGAAGGAAGATCCTTGATACAAAATGAGGATAGGTCATGGGCTACATGGATGACCAAAGGAATGTGTTATGCGTGTGTTTCCAGAGCACTATACCCATGGAAGAACTTCTAGCTATGGAGTCATTTAACGAGGAGGGCGCGTACCCCAGGGCAAGGAAGATGTTATCTTGGGCGTTTGAGTCCCATATTGATGAGCCATATTTAAAAGTATACCAAGGGCCAATCATGTCAGTACTGGAGTCTAAGAGAACCAACCCCTTGGTAAATGCCCAATAACTCTCAGATGAGCATTTATGTAATGTGCTAAACAAGGTTGTGGTCGAGACTGAGGCTAGGATCTTTCGAAGAAAAGACAGAGTAAGGTTTCTAGAGGGAAAGCTAGAAAAGAAGGAAGAGGAGCTGGCTGAGAAGAATAAGGGCTTGAAACAAGAAGATTTGATCACAAACACAACTGAAGTGTGAACTAAGGGATGAGAAGGTGAAGGTGCATGAAGTATACAAAAACATGGATTCTATCACAAGCACCATTATGTTGAAGCTTCTAGACCTAACACTGCCCGCACAGAAGTATGGATCCACTCTTGAATGCTTAGAATATCTGACATGCATCCTCACCATGGAAAGAAAATCGTTGGCCCTGGAGTCCATGGAAGAAGTGGCAACACGCTTGGAGAGGGAAGAAAAATTGAAAGTGGTAGCAATCATTGTTGAGTATAGCAAGGTACTTTTGGATGTCAAGATTGCTACCCAATCTACTAAGGCCATGTATGATAATTATGCAGATAGGGATAGAGTGGTGCGTAGATTCATCACCACTCATGAAGTAGAGCTGAATGAGTTTCAAGAAAAGAATAAGGGAAATAGGGCAGAAAGGGACAAAATCCTTACCGAGGTCAAAAATAAATCCGAGGCCATTGAAACCTTAAGGGGTTCAATCAAAAACTGGTTGAAGGAACTGTACCTACAAATCATGAGAGGAATGGATGCACTTGAGGACATGGGAAAATAATTGGAAGGGGTAGTTGAGACTATGAATACCCAGGAAGATGGGTTAAGATTTAAGGAAGTGAGCACCTTGGTTGAAGACCTCTACCAGAGAGTGCAGAGTGAAGTAGATGCATGGAACAAGCTAGAAGCTGACCTAAAGAGGGGCTTCCCAGTCATTTTGTAGCAATAATTACCCTTCCATTCTTTATTCTTTCCCATTCCTTCATCCCCTTATTCTTACTCTTCCAAAATTATTTTATTCTTCTGGAACATATTGTAATTCTTTATTCATTGGAGAAGTGTTCACATGGATAGAGAACATGCGTAGTGTGGGGTGATGTTGGGACCCCAAAATAGTGGCTAAGTACACAAAGGTGTGTAGGCGCACAGGATAGGGTTTAAGGAAGGGTTTAAGAAAACCCATGGCGCGTGCACGAATAGAGCCAAGGTTTTACGACTTAGCCATATTGAGAATTTTGGGCACGACACGAGAAAAGCATGACCCAACTATGCATGTGGAGTTGATAAGGTTCCATCCTAGAAATGTGATGCCCATGAAAGGAATATTCCCTACGATATAAGGTTCTGGAAGACATCATGGAAAAAAGTGGAGAGCTCAGGCCTAGAGAAGCATGCTACCATGGAGGACCACATTCAGACACTTGGCACCATATTTGAGGCTACAGAAGGATGAGTTAGCATTTTGGGATACCTATATATGTGAGTGCCCACAGGAGAAAGAGAAGAGAGAGATCAAATAGAAAAGAGAGGAGAATATAGAGAGCAGAGCTCTGTAGAAATACTGTGAGAACTCTGTGGGATTGGGTAGAAGCTATATAAGGGAGTAATGTATTAAGGGGCTAGGTTATAAATTTTTCTTTGTATGGATGAAGGACATGATCCCTGTTGTGATGTATGACTTCGGTCTAATCAAGTTGTGGTATTCTAATGGATCCATTGAATGCAATGAGGTTATAAACATGAATGAGTATGAATATAATTGATTTGGTTCATATCTATATCTTTTCATTTTTGTTCATGGATGTTATGGAATAAATGTAAATCCTTATGTATTTTCCTTTCTATTGTAGTTCTATTTGTTATCTGTAAACACTCTCTGTTTGGAATGAATACATTTGTCTAGAGGTCATTCTAATCCCTATGATGGTTGTATGTCTCATTTCCACCTTTATTCATTAAGATTCATGACATAGATTATGGTTTCCAACTTAACTCACATAAAAGATAGACTCAGCACCCGTGCATGCCTCGAGTGAGCACCCAGCACCCACTAGGTGATAAGCCAACATGCTTGGGATTATCATGTTCTTCTAGTGGGTGTAAAAATTATTACACCTAGTTTTCACTGCGACATAGTCTCATACCTTTATCAAATCAGCTAAGGACTTCTTAGCCCTCTTTTGCACATTAGGGTTTCATCTTTCATTTTCTTAGTTACTTGAGTAATTTTTTTATTACATTATTTCATTTATTTATTGTTCCTATAGCATTAGATTATACTAGACTAAATCTTATTTTTTTAATCAATCACTCTACTAAATAGAATTATAGGCCTAAAATTATTTTATGACTTCCAAGATTGGATGATGAGTTATATCCAGTTCATTCTATTTAGTACTGAGAAGGTTTGTTACAAAAAATTTATAAGCACATTTATCCATGATCAAATTATAAATATGGATTTAAAAATTAAAGAGGTCATTGCAATTAGGTGTGAGTTTTACATGATGTCTTACCTTGTCTATAATGTTGCATGCCATAAGGAACTCCCTAGAATCCCAGGAATGAAATATTTCACTACCCATAAGGTGTATGATGTGTACCCTCAGTTGAGCTTGGAGAAGCACAAGGGAAATTTTAGAAAGATAAATGAAACTTTCTTTGCACCCATTATATGCCTTTTCAAACCAGAATGTAAAAAATTTATAATATTTATAGCTATCAAAAAGGTAATCAATGATTATGGGTGCTACTTTATCCAATTCATATTCTTTAATTACATAAGAGTAATTGGTTCCCAGGGGCACCCTTACATGTTGCCTAGATATATAGATGACAAATGGGCACTTTTCAAGCTCTTAAGGAAGTTGACAAAGGTGCACAAGCTAATAGCTGGTAAACACAAGACCAACATCAAGTTCCCAATCATAATAGGGAGATACACATGTATAATAGTCATAAAGGCAAGACTTCTACATGAAGATATGAACAAACTAGAGATGGAAAATTTTCATCCAAGGCCTGACTTTGATATCATATGGGTGATAAGCTCATTCCTAGGAATTTCATATGAGCATGAATCAAACTATGAATTTTTTGTGTGGAATGTAAAGATGCAAAGGAAGTTAGACTAAGAGAATTCTCTAGAATGAATCTACAACAGGTGATTGACTAAAAAAATTTAGTTGTACCTCAAGACTTTGTAGATGACAAACAAGTGGTGATCCAATATTACATTGAGATGAATTTGGTAGGCTAACCAATTGAGCCACTTAATTGGAATCAAAAGGAAACAACAAGACTGCATACCATAGCTGCACATGTGATGAGGAGGACATTAACGTGGTTAACAAGAAAAAGTTTGTATTTATCTTTACAGAACTCTAAGGTAATGCAACATTATAGGTCTATAAGAATTCTTGAGGATTATTTTCCCCTTCGAATGAAGGAGCAAGCCAAATGGATCCCTTGGAGGGAAAATCACCTCATCTTCTTTCCAAGAAGCCAACAACTTGAATAATAGACGAGTGGACTACAGGTACAAGTAAAATGAATACATGTATGTCCCTCCTAGCCCAAAAATATTAGGAGATACTCATGAAAACCATGAAGGATGAACCCATCACTCGGGTTGTCCCACTACAGACTAAGGTAGCAAGTGATTCAAAAGCTAGAAATCCTGTGGAAATTTTTTAAGGATATTTTATTACATGATAGAGAATGAGGGTGTCCTTACTTGATATTAACCCACAACACAGAATGCAAAGTGCTGAAGAGAGAGAAATTTAGTTTCAAGTGTTTTGAAAGAAAAAAAGGTTAGGGTATTATACCCTTTGTATAGAGATACAAACACCTCAAAGGCCAGGAATATCCAAGCTATGAGGGGACATGGAAAATAAATTGAGGAGCTAGAGGTCATTGACTCGGTTCCATTAGATGAGGTGCAGAAAACTCTTATTGTAGTAATGTCTCATGAAGTAGAAAATCACAAGTCGAAGTGATGTATTCGGTCCCACTATATGAGGTACAAGAAGCTCATATTGTAGCACAACCTCAAGAAGGAACAAATCCAAAATTGAGATAGTTTATGTGTATAAATAAAAGGAGACATATGTACCAAAATCTTCTAAATTGCTGCAAATTTTGGAGACTCGATAAAAGGTTGATGATACCCCCTAGATAGTCATCTAATGGAGACCAAAAAAATACATAGTGAGGAAATAAGTACATCAAATCAAAATGTGAAATAAATTGAAGTCACATTTCCCACACCTAAAACATTTACACTTGAGTCAAATGTCATAGAGGTATCATTTAAGGAGATAGTTATCTTCAAAAATGTGCAAACTCAAGAAGAGGAAAGTATTACAACACAAAAAAATCCAAAAGTTTTTACTGACCCCATGGAAGAAAAATTGAATAAAGTCAACAAATCTATCACAATTCATGAGGTGTCTACAAACAAAGAAAATGAGAAAACTGGAGATTAACCTCAAGAACCTACTCTTTAAGTGGTGTTAACTATGGAACTTGCAGATGTTGAAAAAAGAAAGGAATTGAAGGAAAAATTGCATCACATATGAATCAAAGGGAGTAGTGGTGGGGACTGAATTCCCACAAATACAGCTTCTAGTTTTAGAGGTTCATCATGTTCCTTCCAAGGAAATTTTGGTTTATTCTGGCACATCACAGAAAGCACCACCACCTCCAAAAGGAGGAAATTCCCCTGTAATAAGATGTTTTGGATAAATTATCCCAAAGGAAGAGAAGGAAACAGTTCAAGTAGATATTATTTATATTGACAATGTTTTTCTTTAAAGAACCAAAAGATCCTCCAAGAAATTTGAGCTATTGTCCAAAATCCATGTAGATCCTCAAGGGTACATGAAATTGCAAATTTCCACCCCCAAAGAAGATATACTAAACTTTGAAGTTACAATGAGTAAATACCAAGTTACACATATTCCATTAGGGAATCTGACCACATATGTTATGAAACATGAGGCTATAATGGCCTGAGAGATCCTTATCCAAAAAATTGACAAAGATAAGGAAACCAAAAATTAATTAAAATAAAAAGTTGAATCCCTATCAGATATTATGAAAAAAAATTCCAATTACCTTCAACTTCACGAGCACTCACCCTTAAGGTCATAGATGTTACTTTGAGATATTTTAAAGATGTCAATGCCCAGAATGTGGCTACAAAAGAATGGGAAAGAAATTTATTGATAAGGGTAGTTAGGCGTTGATAAAATTTGGGACATGTTACAACTATATAAAAAAACATATTGAAGATGGTAATAAACAAACTAGAAGATTCCATGAGGAATTGGATCGATGAAATGGAATGTTACCCAAGATCAAAGGTATAAATACTATCAGTGAAGAAATATTGGAAATGGAAGGGATCATACCCCCTTATGGGAAATGAGAACACCTCTTGTGTGAAAAAGGAATCAGGTTGTGGATAGAGATAATAGAGAATGGAATACATAAAATGCACGAGGAAAGGAAAAAATCACAAGATTATGTTGATGACATTGAATCCTATATAGAAAGGATGTTTCCCATCCAAGGGATGTATTCCCTTGATAAGATAAATATAGAAATAATCGTTGAAATACTCAAAGAACATGGTGCAGTAGGGACTAAAGATGAGAAATTATTTGATTATTCTGTCATCTAAAGGCTTATGCACTTGGAAAAGTATATTGAAAAATTGATTGAAAGCATAAATAAAAAGGAAAGAGTATCTACATAATTCATAAATGTTTTATCTACGCAAGAAGCAATTTTTTGTTTCCATGCAAGTCCCGATGAGGAGTTTTCGTTAGACATTTTTAAGAAATATGATGCCCTTAAGGACAGGATTAAGGAATAGAAGGAAGCACAAGGTTTTTTAACTTGATCACGCTTAGGCTTGTTCCCTATATTTTTCTCTTCTTTCTTATGTTTTTCCTTCATTCTTTATTGTCCAGTTTTTATATTTTCAAAATTTTGAATTGAAAGAAAACAATCAGTAAATTGAGGATGAATAATTTAAAAGCAATCATATATAATTCCATGTAAAATATATATTTTATGTATATGCAAAAATCAAAAACGAGATTTTATAGGGGCCCTTTCCCTAGGAATATATATTGAAAATTTTGTATACATTTTGAAAAAAAAATTGTAACTAGCATATGGTCAATTAATGAATACAAATTTCTCTCTATAAGCAGGAATATGAGCTAAAAAAATCTTTTTCTTGAACTAAATTTCCTTACGGTCTTGTGCCCCAAACTCATATTATATATCTCCTATTAAATCATGAGACATGCCCTAATCCATAAGCTCCTTAATTTCTACCCTTGGGCCTTCCAAAATCCCAAAAAAATCCAATTTATTCTTATAATACGAAGCCCATTCAAGAATATTGAGACCTCCTGTCAAATACGTCTTAGCACCCCGTCGAACACCAGTTTTAGAAGATGTAGATGGATTCAATACATCAGTTGGTTTTGCAGGAACAAGATTGGGCACGCATTAACAGGAAATACTAGACCATTTTTCATTTCTTCAATGGAGACAATGGTACAATAGAGTTCACTGGAGGTGAAGGCATAGTAGAGTTCACTAGAGGTGAAGGCATTACAGAAACATTTTCATGCGAATACTTCACTGAGGCCTTTTCAAGGATGGTAAGCCTTTGCTCTAACTAAGCTAATTTGTGGTAAATTGAGGATATATCCTCTTGAGGCTCTAAATCAAATACTACAAGAGCATCGAATGGGATATTTTTCTCTACCACTTCCTTAGTGAAAAAATTAGGGGATATACGGATGGTGTTCATATTGATAATTGGCCTAAAATGGGTCAATAAATTTGTTAGTTTCTCAGGAACTATGTAATATTCTGGGAAAAACAAATGGTGAAACAAAACTTGGAACACCGAGAAGAAGGGAGTCATTCTGATGAGTTTCGTCATCAAATATAGATGAATATATAGGGACTTAGTGGTCATGCAGGATCCTTTTGATCTTCAATCAAAAACAACATCCTGATGAATATTTCATTTAGACAAGAGGTATTAAACATTGAATGGAGAATCTATGAGGATAGATCGTTCAAATATCCTTCCAGTTCCATGTCTTGCATTTCTCAAACAAGGGAATGTCACCACTAATTTTATAGGAAATTCCACTTATGATCCTACAAAGTACTTTTAAATTCATAAGAAGTAAGTGATCATTTATAAGAAATTAAATCCCAAGGAATTCTATGTGAAGTATCGTGTTAGGATTAAACATGGGATTAGTTTGAATGCTCAGAACAAATTAGAGAAAGGGAAAGAAAAAATATAGTTGGTAAAGAGACAGTTCTTTGGTTTGATTTAAAATTTTGCATGAGGAGTACATTAAATTCAAATGGTTACCTATAATCATCCCTCTCTCAAATTGTATTTTCCAAAAAATGCAATAATCAAATCAATTGAAGGAATGACGGCAGGAATCAAAGGATTATGAATAGACACATGAGTGATTGAGACAGGGTGAACAAGACAAAAAGACATCTGGAAAAACACTCTAACTACTTTGCACAAGTCCACATCTGCCACAAAAAATTATGGTGTCCCCATGATTTATTTTAGAAATGTTGGGGTACCCCTTTAAAAATTTTAAGATTTCAAAACTTATGATGAGTTGTATTCATGTTTTTTGTGGATTTAGGTTATTTTTTAGTGAGTATATGTTGTTTCTTTAACTCATCTCGGTTGCAAGCGTGCATGATGATTATTCAAGAGGTTACAAAAAATTGCTTGGGGTGACTTATGAAATATTAATGTATTTAAAATTCCTTGAAAATCCTTAGAAAATCAAAAAAAATCTCTCCTAAGCTATTAGGATTCTCAAAATGCTTTACTTGTGTTGTTTGAAGTACTTTTGATTTCAAGTAAAGTGGTTTTAGAATGCCACATAACTAGCTTGTTTTCCCTAGTTTAGCACTAAAATCAAAGTGCTTTACTTATTCTATTCATTACACTAAACTCATATGTTTTTACTTATCTTATTATTAAGACAAGTAAAGTAGTTCCAAAACGATGCCGAACTAAGCCCATTCATTGTGCTAAACTCCTACCCCATTACTTAGTCTTTTCATTGTGCTGAATTCAAATATCTTTACTTTGCTTAATCTAAAACAAGTAAAATAATCTCATAAAACTACATAACTAATAACTTAAGTTATTGGTGAATTGAGACTGCTTTACTTATTTTAAAAGTTATGAAGTAAAGACATTTTAGAAAGCCACATAGAGGAGAGGGATTACGCGGCACTTGTACGATAAACATTTAATGATGTGGAAAATATAAAAGCTCTGAGTAATTCCACCTAGGATCCACACATTCACCTTGTGAAGAAGAGAGAAGTTGTCGACCGTCCATACCCTAAGCGACTTCAGTGATCGATTGAAGAAGAATTTGCATAAAATTACTCCAACCCATTTGTAGATAAGGTTAGTAGATTTTTTTTCTCCTTTCGTTTCTAGTTTTTCTTTTCTTTATGTTGTGTTTTAGGTTTGGTTTGTATTTCTTCCTTTTCTGTCTATTTTCTAAGGTTAATGATTCAAATTTGAAGCATTTTAATTTATTGAGATTAGGGTTTAGATATGATTTCAATCCGATTTTACCTTTAAATAAATTCCATTGAATTTTTCCATTCTTAGCCCTAGGTTTTAGCTTCATTCTTCATGTGGTCTTTTTATTTGATTTTTGGTGTTTGGAGTTAATGTTACTTCTCTTATGTTTGAATGAAGTAGAGAAGTGTAAAAACACCACATACCTCTTTATCCATTTTTTGTGTCGATTTGAGCCATTTTTTCTTCTTGTTTATTGCGTCAAATTATGTTATCTTTACTTCTCTAAGTTTTATGCTTACTTTGTGTCAAATTAAAATACCTCTGCTTACTTTACAATAAAAGCAAAGTAGAATGAAAAGACCAGAAACACACTTCTTATTTTTGTGTCGATTCGAGTATAATTTACTTGGCATTGTAACAAAAGTAAAGTTGAATGAAATCACCACAAAGCATACCTTTCTCCTACTTTCCTTGTTAAAAAGAGTAAAGTATTATGAAAAGACCGCAAACCATATTCCTAGTTCTGTGTTGATTTGGGGTTGTTTTACTTATTTTTGTAATAGTAGTAAAGCAATATGAGATCATAGCACAACATTACCCTCTGTTCATTACGTTGATTCGATTATATATTAATGGTCTTGTTTATATAAGTAAAGTAATATTGGATCACCGCAAAGTATACTATCTATTCATTGCATCGATTTGTGTTGACATTACTTCCTCCATTCATTGTGTTAAATTGATTAATTATTACTCCTTTATAGTGTGGTGAATTAGCTTACTATTACTTCTCCCGCTTGATTTATGCTAAACCAAGTACCCATTGCTTTTTTATTCCTGTGTCGATTTGTGTTGCTATTAATTATTATTCATAGCGGAAAAATGAATTAATTATGCTTATTTAATGATCTGTAGTGAACCGATGAGCTACTACTTCTTTTTCATTATGGTAAAATGAAAGGATGTTTCTTCCTATTCATTAAGTTGATTTGAATTTCTTATAATTATTAACTGGAAGTCTTGATTCATTATACCCTGAAAATCCGAAATGAACTTCAAATTGAACTATTTCAATCAATCACTTCCACGAAGCCTATAACTTGACTTCTAGGGTGATTTTAACATATTTTCATGGGGAAATTAAGTCTAAATGTTTACATGAAACTGTAGTGAATGTGTATTGAATTTATGATCATTATTTAAGAATCAGAAACATTTGTTGATTTTTAGAGCACATTGGTTGTAAGGAAAAGAGAAGATGTCTGAAATAAGAGAAGAGCCAATTTAAGTGAGTGACAGGTCAGAAGGAGAAGAGGAAACTACTATGATCGGACAAGACCCAAATTTGGATATTGAAGGAACTTCCAGAACAAAGAATGGAAAGGGAAAACCCAAATCTAAGGAAGATAAGATGAAGTATGAGTATAAGGGATACCCCGTGAAAACCTGCATTACATCCAAGCTAGCTGGAATAGGAGATACAAACATGGGTCATGTATCATTGTTTGAATTAATAGAGAGATATAAGGCTAAAAATCAAACACCTTTAATGTGGACACTGACTTGAAGTGGACTAATTGAGGAAGGTGCCTTTCTAAGAACTTTTTAGTTTCGAGAATTTATGTTGGAGTGTGACAAGCATTATGATTCTCAGACTAGAACAATCAGGAATGATGCGAGTGACATGGTGGGAAGGTTAGATACTCATTTCTTCAAATTTTTATTGAAAATTCCAACTGCACCAAATGTACTTAATATTAGTATGGAAAACACTAATGGGTATTAGAAGAGTAAAACAAAGGAGGTCATGAAGATTATGAATTTACAGTACTTAAAGGAATCAATCATGCTTCTAAATTCCCCAAGTCAATTGTGAGATTTTATTTAATTCAGGAAGCCGATAATATCACTCAGCTGCTTTGTCGAATTAATGTTGAGAAGAATGCAAAGAATTTTCATATATGGATGTACTATTTCCTCAGGGTGATTGAGAATGCAAAACCTAGTTCTTGGATCAATTTGGCTGAAATCGTCAATGATAATATTGATTTTCAATTAAGCAATGTCATTCAAACTCTAGATTTCAAGATGACCTCTTATCTTGTATATGTTATAGCAGCATAGGGAGATTTCAAAAACTAAGGATTGTTTGTACATTGGATCATAAACCCATCTCCAAATATTATGTGCAGTTGTCCTTATCAAGATACTTCAAATAATATATATAAGTGAATGAATTCTTCTTGTACGAGATCATTTTTAGGCTTAATCTTGACTTGAGAGCCAAGAGAGTGACTGATGAAGTATGGAATGCAGTCCGAAAATATGGGTGCATTTTTATTCAATTCTTTCATTTCACATATCTAAGAGTTTGTGGTTTCTCAAATGCTCCACTGAATTTTCCCAGATATCCAGGTGAAAGATGGATTTTACTTGAGTTATGTAGACATTTAACAGTGCTCCATGAATTGTAACAAGGTCTCCATAGATCAGTTGTGCATTTTCCTATTATGGTTGGGAAATATCATTGTACAAACATTCATAAGGGAAGAAATGTTTAGAACAATATATATCTTCGTTATAATTAGAGTTCCTTCAAGGCGAGGGTGATTTTTTCTTATATAAATATCTCCAAGAAATCAGTCTCACTAAGTTATGCACACTTGCCGGCACTAGAAGATTTTTGGGAAGGTTGTAGAGATGAATTTGAGGTGAGGAGAAGAGATTATAGCTAGTTGATTGCACAATAGATTTTGTAATTTAGATTGGCTAAAATTCCAAAATAACTCATAGATGATGGGAAAGTAATTTCTGGTGCTTATTATGATGAAGGATGTGATCGTGCTCCTTTGCTTCCAGTTTTTCACATTTCTAAATCAATTATGGAAATAACTTCAAAGGTGTTTCTCCACACTTCTGAATGGTTTCTCAATCAAGGTTATTTCCTTGAGGAATCAGTGATGAAAGATATCAATCAGATAGGAACTAAGAAACATGAGGGTACCAATGAAAATAAGAAGAGGAAAGAAGCTCCAGGAGAAAGTAGTGGGATTCAAAGTTGAAGCCAATTAAAAGGGAAAGAAACAAGAATACTTTAATTTAGAAATCCATTTCATAGGATACTGCTAATTTATTGATATCATTAGTTGTCACTTATACTATTCAAGATCTTCCCACTAAAGGATAAATTGTGTTTCCCGCACTCAATCTCTATTCATTTATATTTCCTTTAGTTGCTACATAAGATAAATCTCCTAGACCTCCTCCCTGCACTCCACCATTTAATCCCCCCCTCCTCTGTCTCTAGAGGAACTATCTTCTGTGCAATAATAAGAGACACAAGATGTTGTTTCTCTTCAAGAAACTTCTCAAACATTAAATAAGAGTGAAGCCCAGATAAAAGATGTAGAGGTTAAAGGAGGGATTGAGAGGGAAGTTGGTGATAATGTACATGATCAAATAGTTGAGGTTTCTTTAGTCTCAGTTTCTGTAATACAAGATAATACTGAAGACAATTATACATAAAATAAAGAAGAAATAGATGAGGAATTGATAAAGAAAATATGTTGGAATTGGGAGGAGTTTTTCTACAAGACTCTGCTATTGAGGATCCTAGGAAGTAATTGGAAATAGTAACACTTTCCCCCATATGAGAAATTGGAAAAGAGATGATTGTTCATCCTAATGCTCAAGCTATTTCAAGAAAATATTTCACAAATTAGTTGGCTGAGAAACCTCTTCCCACTTCCAACTAAGTAGTCCATTTGGAGGAGATGGATCTTCAATTATTGAAAAGTGTTGAAAAGAAAAGGAGAAGACCAAAGGCTGCCAAGGTACCTTCTAAGTTAATTATTGATCCTTTAGGGAAATTTTTTGTTGAAATATCTACTCCAACAGTGGGAAAGAAAAGGAGAATTGACTCAATAATATTTGATGATCACAAAGGTACCATTAGGAGAGGTCACAACTGAAGGTTTAAAGCATGATACACAAACACTAATTAATAGCCTTTTCTAGAAGCTATATGAAGAAAAAGAAAATAATGTTAAGTTTAAAAAGCAAACATTTAAGGTTTTTGATATTATAATGAAGGTTATAAGAACTTCAACACATATGAAACTTATAGAGGAATAGGTCAATCCTCATGTGATCACAATAATGGAAGAAACGTGTGATAGATCGAAGGCTACAGAAGAATGGGTGGATGAAATCAATAAAACAACCAAATATTACTACAAAGAAATACTGGTAAAAATTGTTGAGTATAATGAGAAACTAGACAAATTGAATAGCTTGAAGTAGGAACCAGATAATGAATCCAGGATTGCTGAATTTCAAATGCAGAGTTTGGAGTAGATAGATTCATTTCTAGATAATGTTTTAATCGAAGAGAATATTGCACATGAAGGATCTGTTAGGAAGGGGAGGCAACAAAAGCATCTTATTTCATTTAGGAAAATAATTGTAAATCATATAATGCAAAAGATGGAAATAATGGAAGAACAAACTAATCCAATTTTGGAGGAACTTGATGACGTGATCTATTATCTGACAAATTATAGTACTTCTAGATCCCGCAAACTATTGAAAACTTTCTTCAATTATTTCAACAGTTGATGACTGATGTTATTACTCCTTTCAATAAAAAATATTTGTATAAATTAATAGATCTTCAAGATAACGTGAATCATTTGGGATCCTATCATGGGAAGGTGAGAGGTGGTTGCAATGTTATGGAAAAATAATTTCTCATGTTAGAAACAGAAATGGAGGCTGCATCCAAGGTAGTTAATAACGTAATCAAATACATGAGAAATCAATATGTTATCTATAAAGAGAAGCATAAAGATGAAGAAGAGGGTACAGGTAAAGACAATCTAGTAAAAACAAAGATGAAGCTAAATTGAAGCTGCCAATCCAGAATAATTCTTCTATTTCTTCTAAGCCCAGTATAGTAGTTCCAAAACACCATCGAACTAAGACCATTCATTGCATTGAACTCCCACCCCATTACTTATCCTTTTCATTGTGTTGAATTCAAATAGCTTTACTTTTCTTAAGCTAAAACATGTAAAATAATCTCAGAAAATCACATAACTAATAACCTAAGTTATTGGTGAGTTGGGACTACCATACTTATTTTAAAAGTTATGAAGTAAAGAAATTTTAGAAAGCCACATATAGGAGATGTATTACGTGTCACTTATATGATAGGCATTTGATGATATGGAAAATAGTAAAGCTATGAGTAATTCCACCTAGGATCCATGCATTCACCTTGTGAAGAAGAGAGAATTTGACGACCCTCCAGACCCTGAGCGACTTCATCGATCGATTGAAGAAGAATTTTCATAAACTAACTCCGACCCATTTGCAAATAAGGTTAGTAGATTTTTTTTCTCCTTTCATTTTTTTTTTTTCTTTCCTCTTTATTTTGTTTTAGGTTTGGTTTGTGTTTCTTCCATTTTTGTCTATTTTCTAAGGTTACTAATTCAAATTTGAGGCATTTTAATTTATTGGGATTAAGGTTTAGATAGGATTTCAAATCCGATGTTACCTTTAAAGAAATGCCATTGATTTTTTTTGTTCTTAGACCTAGTTTTTCCCTAGGTTTTAGCTTCCTTCTTCCTATGATTTTTTTCTTAGATTTTTGGTGTTTCAGGTTACTGTTACTTTTCTTATGTTTGAATGAAGTAGAGAAGTATAAAAACTATAAAGAACTCTTTATCCCTTTTTTTTGCATCGATCTGAGCCCCTTTTTCTTCTTGTTCATGGCATTGATTTATGTTATCTTTGCTTCTCTAAGTTTTATGCTTACTTTGCGTCTAATTAAAAAACCTCTACTTACTTTATGATGAAATTAAAGTAGAATGAAAAGACTAGAAACACACTTCTTAGTTTTGTGTAGATCTGGTTATGCTTTACTTACCATTGTAAAAAAATTAAAGTCGAATGAAATCACCACAAAGCATACCTCTATTCACTGTGTCAATTTAAATTTCTCCTACTTTCCTTGGTAAAAAGAGTAAAGTATTATGAAAAGGCCATCAACCATATTCCTAGTTCTACGTCGATTTGGGTGTGCTTTACTTATTTTTGTAATAGTAGTAAAGAAATATGAGATCATCACGCAACATTACCCTCTATTCATTACGTCGATTCAATTGCCTATTACTGGTCTTGTTTATATAAGTAAAGTAATTTTGGATCACCATGAAGTATACTATCTATTCATTGCATCGATTTGTGTTGACATTACTTCCTCCATTCATTACGTTAAATTGATTAAGTGTTACTCCTTTATAGTGCAGTGAATGAGATTACTATTACTTCTCCTGGTTGATTTGTGCTAAACCAAGTACTCATTTCTTTCTTAATCTTGTGTTTATTTGTGTTTCTATTACTTCTTATGCATTGCGGAAAAATTAATTACTTATGCTTCTTCAATGATATGCGGTGAACCAATGAGCTACTACTTCTTGTTCATTGCAGTAAGATGAATGCATGTTTCTTCCTATTCATTGCACTAATTTGAATTGCTTATGCTTATTAATTGTAAGTCTTGAGTAGTAATACCCTAAAAACCCGTAATGAACTACAAATTGAACTATTTCAATCAATCACTTCCAGCCAACCTAGAACTTGACTTCTGTGGCAATTTTAACATATTTACATGGGGAAATTAGGTCTAAATGTTTACATGAAACTGAAGTGAATGTGTATTGACTTGATGATCATTATTTAAGAAGTAGAAATAGTTGTTGATCTTTGGAGAATGCTGGTTGTAAGGAAAATATAAGATGTCTGAAACAAGAGAATATCCAGTTTAAGTGGGTGACAGGTCAGAAGGAGAAGAGTAAATTGTTTTGATCAGAGAAGACCCAATTTTGGATATTGAAGAGACATCCAAAACAAGGAAGGGAAAGGGAAAATCCAAAGCTAAGGAAGACAAGATGAAGTATGAGTATAAGGAATACCCTGTGGAAACTTGCATTACATCCAAGCTAGCTGGAATAGGAGATACAAGCATGGGTCATGTATTACTGTTTGAATTAATAGAGAGATATAAGGCTAAAAATCAAACACCTTTAATGAGGGATCTAACTTGAAGTGGACTAATTGAGGAAGTTTCCTTTTCAAGCACTTGTCAGTTGCCACAATTTTTGTTGGAGTGTGCCAAGTATTATGATTCTCAAACTAGAACAATCAGGAATGATGCGGGTGACCTGGTGGGAAGGATGGATACTCATTTCTTCAACTTTTTCTTGAAAATTCCAACTGCACCAAATGCAATGAGTATTAACATGGAAAAATCTTATGGGTATTTGAAGAGTAAAATAAAGGATGCCATGAAGATTATGAATTTATAGTACTTAAAGGAATCAAATAAGGATTCTAGATTCCCCAACTCAATTATGAGATCTGATTTATTAGTGTAGGTTATTATTTATCCTTTTATTTATTTATTATGATAATTCTTACACTTGTGTTAGCCCTACACTTTTTGGGTTAGCTTTCTTAGGTGTACTATTTGTGTGGAGTTAGCTTACTAGTTGTGTTGAGTTAGTTTCTCAGTTATGTGGAGTTAGCTTACTAGTCTTCTAGAGTTAACTTAACTACTAGTATCAGTTAGTGGGAGTTCTTCACCACTGATTTAGGTAGTAGTTGCACTTCCCTCCTCCTATATGTACATATTTTTTATTGATTAATTCAATTCATTGTATTATAATTTATTGAGCATTATGGATTATGATGGATTTCCATAGATGGTATTTTAGCTCTTCTATTTTACAAGTCTAATGTGGTGTGCTATTATCATCTGATATCGCAACTTGGAACAATATTTTCATCATTCCTTTCATAGTATCAGAGCAATAAATGATGTAGACATTCATCTGTAAGTTTTTCTTTACAACTAAGGGTTTCTTATTTTCATGTATTCAAAATTTACCAACACTTTTCTGCAACATGCAGTTTTATGCAAAACAAAGTGCGCCATTGGATTTGGAAGCTGCCAAAACCCTAGAATCAACTATAAACTCAACCATGTTTTGAGACAATCAAATTTGGATACAGATTTGTACCCTCTAAGTATTTCTATTTTGGATGGAGTCTTTTATCCTCTCGATGTTAATTTTTACCCTTTGGGTGCATTCTTTTATCCATCAGATATAACTGTGTACCTTCTAGATGCATCATTTTACCCTCTAGATATTTCTATTTTGGATGCAGTCGTTTATCCATTAGACACAAATCTATATCCTCTAGGTGCATTATTTTATCCATTGGATATAAGCGTGTAGCTTCTGGGTGCATTCTTTTACTCTCTAGATATTTCTATTTTGGATACTATATTTTATCCACTAAACATAGATCTGTACCCTCTGGGTGCATTCTTTTATCCATTAGATATAAACCTGTACCCTCCGGATGCAATGATTTAACCTCTAGACATTTAAGTTTTGGGCACATGATTTTATCTTTTAGTCGCAAGCCTTTACCATGTGGATGCACTCTTTTACCCTTTGCACATTTGGGTGTCACGTGTACCTTTTAAAAACATTAACATTAAAATATTATTTTAATAGCAAAACCTTCTAGAGCTCATAACTTTTGATCCGTAGCTCATATTAAGGTGATCTTTTTTTGAAATTGTGTATATTTATGAGATCTACGCATTGGTTACCTTTTTATACACATATTTAAAAGTTAAAAGGTAATTTTACTCATTTTAATATTCATGCACTCAATTATAAAGTGCCAAATTTGGGAGGGTGTTGTAATCACTTGATCATGCAATTTTGGTTGAGCTCGGCGTCCTAAACTTTTAGGTCTTGTGTTCTTGTATCTATGGGTGTATACATTTATATCTCTCTTGTTTGTTGAGATATTTTAGAACTATATTTTTGATAATTTTTTTGGCATGTTGACTATCTCTCATGTGGGGTAGCTATTCTAGTGAAGCCAAGTATTCATTTGTCAGTGTTTGAGTAGGTGATTTTGAAAACTCATACAAATATGTGGTGTCACTCTACCCATTCAATAGTATGGGAGGGTGTGGTTTTTATACTAATTCTTTGGGTTTTGTGTCATTTCCTTGTTACATGTTGATATTACTTCTTAGGGTTTCACGTCCTTTCCTTGTTACCTTGGATTTTCTTAGATCGTAGTATTACTATTTATTTGGATCTCGTGTCCTTGCCTTGCTGCCTTGGTTATTATTGGATTGTGGCACACCTATTTGTAGTAATTGATCAAATTATGTTTGGAGTTTTTTTTTTCACTTTTGACATCACTACATTGACAGTCTCCTTGCATGGAGAAATTTTGTTGAATCCCAGTGTCAGTTATTTTTGAGTTCTATGATCGAGCGGTGGATTCAGACCAAAGTACGCACCAAACATCTTCAACATTATATGATTTTTTGGAGCCAAGCTTCTTAGGATGTCTTTCTGTGGGATTTTTCTCTCTATTTTGTTATTACTAGTTTTGGGTATCTTGCGGTGTTCAATTTTCCCAGTTATTGTACGTGGGTACCTCATCAGACCTTGTTTTTTGGACCCACCTTTTTCACCCACCTAAGCTATGCTTATGAGAGGGTGTTAGTGTAGGTTAGTATTTATACTTTTATTTATTTATTAAGATAATTCTTACAATTTTGTTAGCCCTGCACTTGTTGGCTTAGCTTGCTTAGGTGTACTAGTTGTGTGGAGTTAGCTTACTAGTTGTGTTGAGTTAGCTTCTCAGTTATGTGGATTTAGCTTACTAGTATTTTGGAGTTAATTTAACTACTAGTATCAGTTCGTGGGATTTTTTCACCACTGATTTAGGTAGTAGTTGCACTTCCCTCCTCTTATATGTACGTATTTCTTATTGAGAAATTCAAGTCATTGTATTGTAATGTATTGAGCATTATGGATTAAGATGGATTTCCGTATATGGTATTTTAGCTCTTCTATCTTGCAACTCTAATGTGGTGTGATATTATTTGAGATCTTGGCTTGGAACAATATTATTATCTTTCCTTTCATGATTTAATTCAGGAAGATGGTGATATCACTCAGTTGCTTTGCAGAATTAATGGTGAGAAGAACACAAAGCATTTTCATACATGGATGTACTATTTCCTCAGGGTGATTGAGATTGTAAAATCTAATTCTTTAATCAATTGGGATGAAATCATCAATGACAATATTGATTTCTAGTTGATTAATGGCACTTAAACTCTATATTTCAAGATGACTTATTATCTTTTATATGTTATAGTAGCACAGGGAGATTTTCTCAAACTAAGGATTGTTGGTACACTAGTTCATAAACCCATATATGAATATTATCTATATTTGGACTTACCAGGATAATTCAAAGAATATTAATAATTCAATGACTTATTCTTATACGAGGTCATTTATAGGCTTAATCCTGACTTAAGAGCCAAGAGAGTGACTGATGAAGCATGGAATGCAGTCCAAAGGTATGGGTGTATTTTTATTCAATTATCTCATTTCACATATCTTAGAGTTTTTGGTTTATCAAATGATCCACTGAAGTTTCCTTGATATCCAAGTGACATATGGATTCTTCTTGAGTTATGTAGACAGTTAGCAGTGCTCCATGACTTACAATAAGGTCTCCACGGATCAATTGTGCATTTTCCTATTGTGATTGGGAAATATTATTGTATAAACACTCATAAGGAAAGAAATGTTTAGATGGAAATATATCTATGTTATAATCAGATTTCCTTCAAGGTGAGGGTGAATTTTGATTATAGAAATATTGTCAAGAAATCAGTCTCACTAAGTTATGCACACTTACCAACACTAGAATATTTTTGGGCTGATTGCAGAGATGAATTTGAGGTGAGGAGGAGAGATTATAGCCAGTTGATTGCACAATAGATTTTTGAATTTGGATTGGCTAAAATTCCAAAAGAACTCACAGATGATGGGCAAGTAATTTTTGGTGCTAATTATGATAAAGAAGGTGACATTTCTCCTTTTCTTCAAATTTCTCACATTTCTAAATCAATTATTGAAAGAACTTCAAATTTGTTACTCTACACTTTTGAATGGTTGCTCAGTCAAGGTTATGGCCTTATGGAATCATTGATGAAAGATATCAATCAAATAGGCACTAAGAAATAGGAGGGTACTAGTGAAAAAAGAGAGGAAAAAATCTCCAAGAGAAAGTAGTGGAGTGGATTCAAATTTTAAGACAATTAAAAGGGAAAGAACCAAGAATCCTTTAATTTCAAAATACATTTCAGAGGATATTGCTAATTTATTAACATCATCAATTATCACTCATTCTATTCAAGATCTTCCTAGTAAAGGAGAAATTGTGTTTCCCACACTCAATCCCGTTTCATTCATATTTCCTTCAGCTTCTACAAAAGCTACATCTCCTAGATATCCTCCCTGCACTCCATCATTTACTCCTCCCCTTCCTCCATTTCTAAAGGAATTATTTGTTGTTCAATAATATGAGACAAAATATGTTGCTTCTCTTCAAGAATCATCTCAAACATTAGATAAGAATGAAGCCTAGATAAAATATGTAGAGGTTGAAGAAGGAGGGATTGAGAAGGAAGCTGGTGATAATGTACATAATCAAATAGTTAAGGTTTCTTCAGTCCCGGTTTCTGTAATACATGATAATATTGAAGAAATTGATACAGGAATTAAAGAAGAAATAGAGGAGGAATTGATAAAGAAAAATATGTTGGAATTATGAGGATTTTTGCAACAAGCCTCTATTATTGAGGATCCTAGGAAACAGTTGGAAATAGTAACACTTTCCCCTAGAGGAGAAAGTGGAAAAGAGATGATTGTTCATCCTAATGCTCAAGCTATTTCAAGACAAAATTTCATGAATTAGTTGGCTGAGTGTAGTCTGATTTCCCTATTTCCTTTAAATCCCAAGTGCATCGGTCTATCACCTAGCATTAAGTTGGTCTCTCACCCGAGGCATGCATAGGTGTCAAGCCCCTCCTTTATGTGAGCATTGTAAGACTGCTTCGCCATTAATGGAGGAATGTTTGTAGAAATAGAAATACAAGCATTTAGTCTAGCATAGATTAAAAACATTAGATCTAACATAGATACACCATGATATAAACTTAAACATTGCAACAACATAAGATAGCTAGAGTTGTACCATGAATAACCTGAAATACACTAGGGTTTGAACTAACAAACACAAATGTACAGACTAGCCCGTCATATATTGATTATCAAGTGTTTACGGTAGCCATATTACATAAAAAAAAAGGGTTCAGCAATAGATCAATACATCATTCTATCATTAGCATCCTACCCTTCCCATGGCTCTGATCTAGAAACCCTATATTATCCTCTTAGAATCATTACATAATACCTTCTTGTAGAAATACACCACTCATATGCACCCATACTCGACCTTTAATCCCTAACACCCAATACCAATTCGCACACACCCTTCTAGATCTAAATGCCTCCTTAAATAGAGTAGGAGCGCCTAAACATCAGTCCAGAAGCAATCCCACATGCCAAATGCCATCATATCCTATTATACTTGAGTTTCCAAGCCATGCAAATGCCAACTAGCCATAAAAACCTCCACTTTACAACTTGTAACCATAACGATTCCCTCAAATATTATTTTCTTGAGATCCAATTCTTCATGTAACAACCTTGTCATCATTGCTCTTATCCATAGCTTCACATGTTTTACATGTGATACCCTTCAAACCAAAATATGGCTAAGTCCTTAAACCCTTAAACCCTTTTCTACTCCCACGTGAAAACCTATCTTTCCTTGCACACATTTAATCACATGCTTTTCCTTGTAGTACCTTCCTTGCGCACTCATCCTCTACCTTAATACTTAGTCATTTTCTGGGATCAACATCACCCCACACTAAATGTGTTTCCTATCCTCAGAAAATAATTTTAGCTTCAATAAAGAATAGAGGGAAAGAATAAATTGTACCCTGCTTACGCTAAAGAACAAAAGAATTTTGTTATTATTGTAAAATGATTGGGTTTGTTTCAAGGATGCTTAAATTTTATTCTAGGAATCCACCTCACTCTGCACTTGTTGAAATGCAATCCCCTATTAATGAGAATGACTTCATCAAGCCTAATATTTCCATCAATTTCTTTGAGCAATCGATTTGCGAACATAGAGCTAAGCATTTGCACATAAACATCTTGCTAAGGTATGCCCATATCGTCTTCCATCCTTCATGATAAGCTGGGGATATAATTCAATCAGGTTTATGTTGAATTGGGGCACTTAATTCTTCGATCGCCTCAGACTTATTCTCGACCTCTGCTAAGAGAATGTTCTCATTATGCCTTATTTCCATTCAATTGTTCTTTGACTAAAACTCCATTCATGTCTACATCATGAGCTAATCATTGCACATAAACTTTCTATAATATGCCCATATCCGTCACAGTTTTCATAGACAACTGTCGGAGGAATGACAAAGATCTGGAGGGAATGCATGAGCATCAACACGTTGCACTCAACCGCGGAAATGGCGTAGCTTGCAATATTGAAGCAAGAACTCACTCGAAAAGCAATGTGCATGCATTGAGGGAAAAAAGGCTCAAAAGAGGCCCATGCTCCGTGTTCATAGATTAGGAAAGGTGTGTACATATAGGGAGTAAATGTGTAACTCCCATGTAAGAAAAGATTCCTCCATAATGGAGAAGAGGAGTTACTTTCCCAAATGGGAATGTAACTCCTATGACGTAACTTACACATATGACAGATTCTGTAATGAGAATCTGTCATAACTAAGACAACACCTAGATCCATGTCCACCTAAGTGAGATGACTCACTGAGTGAGGTGGCAATAACACTAAATAAGTGAATAAGTATACCACCTACACCAACACCCCCCCTTCATTGTAACTTAGGATGAGGCAGCAAGTCAGAAACAAATATGGGTCCCGGCACAAACCCTGATGAGGCACCCATGTACAAGAAGAAGTCCCAAGTAGTGAAGGAAAACCCAGTGGGAAAAACATCCACACAAGAGAACAAAACACTCTCTAATCTAAGAAAGATGCCAAATATGGGCCCCGGCCATAGACGAGCCTGAAAGGGTACCCATGTACAAAGAGGCAATCTCTCAGAAAGAAGAAGAAGAGAGAAGAAGAGGGAGATGAGATGAATGCAGAAGATGCCATGGACGGATCTGAACTCTGCAACTGTTAGGAAGTCTCCCAGAAGAATGTCGATGGTGAGATCCTCTGCCTTGGACTGAAGAAGATCCACACGCATGCGAACTGTGTGCCTACCCTTAGGAAGGATAGAAATGATGTGCTGGAAGTCTGTCCCACTCTGACAAAGGAAACTGAAGCCAGCAACACGAAGAACTCTAAAAGTCTGGTGCACAGAAGTGTGACATAGGTCTAGCGAGTGAGTGCCAAGGAACCGAAGGTAATGTCACGAGTGCAGAACTGTCAGAGTGTAAATGAAGAGGAACACCTGTTTGTTAGAAAGGATGTCCACATTGATGTGAAGGGAACAAAACATCCTCCACAATAGAAAAGGGATCCACATCTGAGGGTGGATCAATGAAGGTCTCCGCAAAATGTGGAAGTGGTATTGATTCCCAGAATGGGCACTCCCAACAACAGAGTTTGATGAACTCCTCTGAAACACCTGTAGCTGGATGTGGAACCTGTAGTGCATCACAAGTAGACTTTGAAGAAAAGACACTAAGGTCAAGCAGATACTCATCCCAATGAGGGGGCTCAACAAAAATAAGAGTCGATGTCAGATAGGTATGAATCATCCAATGAAGGTAGAGGAGTGAATATGGGCCTCGCACACTAGAAGTGGAAAGGAGGCTGGGTGTAATGACGGTGTGAGATTGAGGATGAGACTGCTCGATATCTGATGAGATGTAGGGGGTGACAACAATGTCTGGAATAGTGAGAGAAAGAGGAGAAGAGTCCTCTGTAGTACTCTTGACATCACAACTCAATTGGATGCACAATCCTCATCATCAGAAGTAGAACCAAGCGAGTCTAGTGTCAGTGGAATTGTCATCGCACGAAGAAATGGAGGAGATAACTGAATCAGCAACAACAACAGTTGCGGTGGCAATATGTGAAGGGTCTCCATAGAAGGACTGAAGAATGCTCCAGACACGAATTGAGGTGGATCTGAGTCTGCCACGTGAAACCAGAGACAATGAAAGACATGCATCATCATGTGACCAAAAACATGGTCACAACATGTCAGAGGAAGTCCTCTAGATGACAATGATCAGTGGGTGCAGGAACTGGCCCAAGTAAGAAGGGTAAAAGACCCTCATAGGCGAAGTAACGTTCCATGGAAGCACGCCAAACTGAATAAGTCTCTCTCCCGGTGAGAAGTGGCGAAGGCTGTAATGCGATCCTACAGTGCTCACATCTGGAAAGAGCACTCTCCATGATGAAAAAATGCAAGATGCAAGGTGCAAGATGCAAGGTGCAAGATGTCAGACTCGGCTGATAATGCGTCTACGTGTGTAGGCCCAAGAGTACACAACCCCCCTAGAATGCGGCACTTTATAAAAGTAGTGAATTTACTCGTCATTGGCAATGCAATCACTTTAGAGTGCAAAAAATCATGCAACTTTGACCAAGGAAGTGCTAAGAAACGAGCAGCGAGTCAAAATTTATCACATAAAACGATTCTAAGTCAACTGATGGAAAAAATGCACTAGACACTGCAAATTCGCACATTAAAAAAATGTTCTAAATGGGTGCAAAGGGTATCTTGTGATACTCGTGAGGAAATGTGGCATCAAATTTTAGCAAGGGTTTACTTTTGCATGTGAGGGGGGATTAGCCTCCTGCCAACCCCGGACCTTGCCCTCCGTCTTCGACACATGAATGAAGGACATAATACAAGTTCAAAAATTGAAGCTTCAAATTGCTTATTACAATGTAGAAAAATGAAATAGGTTTTGCCTCAAAACATTAAAAAGAAGAATTTTTTAAGCTATACACAAGCCTACAAACAATTTTAAAAGGAATTGTTAACTGCATCATTTTTTGACCAAGTTTCTAATTTTAGCTAGGCTGCCATGTGGATTTGGTACCATTGAGTAAGGCGTTGGAGCTGACTGAAACTAAGTCTACATAAGGTTAAACCACGTGTGTCAAACACAGAATGATGATGTCCAACAGAGGTCCACGTGTAGAATGTAACCGCATGTTTCAAGATTAGTTTTGCAAAGCAAAGAAACGAGTGACACAAAGGTCCACATGTTAGGAAAATTTGTGAAGAGGTTGGTAATGTTTGCTGATTGAAAACATAGTCAATAGACCATTGCATTCAAAGGATTTTTTCAAAATTAAAACAGACTATTTGAAGTAAGTGAAATGTTGAGGTAGCTTTCAAGGATCCGTTGACTAGAGTCCTGTGATAAGGACAACTTGGCTGTGGACCAATTTTTTGTGCACAGTGTATGAAACATCCAAACAACGTGGTGCCAAGGTTGCACTTAGAGCCGAGTGTGCAACGTTGGAGCTGAGTAGAGTGCACAAACCATAGGAAACCCTTTTGCAGTCTTTTAAAAAAATCCAATCATATTAATAGCACAGTGTTTTGATGCAAGTTGAACCAGGGCACAACATTCAAGCACAGTGTCAACTTGAGGTGAAGCCAATGTGATCAGACATTTATTAACACTTCATTGTGCAAGGCTGAATCAACTTTTTCAAAAAATGTAGCAAAGAAACTAGGTTTGAGCAACCAAACACGAGACGACAAGCTGGTCAGCACAAAAACCATTGGAATAATCCAATGCATGAGAACTCAATTTGCACAAGCATCCAATTGTTTGTGAAAATCTAGGCCAACAGGGATAGTTGTGAAGATTGCAAGTGATTGCCATTAAAATGTCATTGTGCTAAGAATTTGGCCATCAGGCTTGAAAATGTCAGAATGTGCAAGAATTAACAACTCTTTCTAAATCAAAAACCTGAAAACCATCTCTAACACCACACAAATGCAGCATGAGCACAGAATACACGTGCACGAGGCATGGAACACTGCAGTGAACAGTTGACCCAGCCAATAACTTTTCGAAAAAATTTTAGACCATGTAACAAGCCACCAAAATCAATGCAAGTAGAGCACATGAAACAAGAATGAGAACTTGCACAAGAAACTATTTGAGACGGAGAGTAGTAAGCAACTACGATTGAGCAACATGATTCCGATCCCCGAGCTCTGAATACCATGTTGGAGGAATGATGAAGATCTGGAGGGAATGCGTGAGCACCAACACATTGCACTCAACCGTGGAAATGGCGTAGCTTCAAGATCGAAGCAAGAACTCACTCGAAAAGCAATGTGCATGCATTGAGAAAAAAAAGGCTCAAAAGAGGTCCATGAAATTCCATGTTCATAGATCAGGAAAGGTGTGTACATATAGGGAGTAAATGTGTAACTCCCATGTAAGAAAATATTCCTCCATAATGGAGAAGAGGAGTTACTTTCCCAAATGGGAATGTAACTCCTATGACAACTTACACATATGACAGATTCTGTAAGAGAATCTGTCATAACTAAGATGACACCTAGATCCATGTCCACCTAAGTGAGATGACTCACATGGTGAGGTGGAATAACACTAAATAAGTGAATAAGTATACCACCTACACCAACAACAACCTCGGCCATGTACACTATGGTTTTTACAGAGGAAAGGAGCTCGTAGTACCGAGTTATGGTATCTTCAATTTTCAACTTCTCCTACTCTCTTTTTCATGCCAAAACATCTTCTGCCAACTCTAGTGCAAGTGGTTGTTTCTCTATTGTGATTAAGCGCATCAAATCCTCCAAGAAGTGGAAGGATGGCTCATACTTCTGTTCAGGGTGGGCTAAGTCTGGGTGTGCCAAAATAATGGATTTTGAGATAGTCTTCGCTTTCTTGTAGGCTACGCATACCCTTTCCTTTTCCTCTCTCAACTCAACCTTTAACTGTGCAAATATAGACTCCTTCCATTTTATATCCCTGTCTCTCTCTATTATCTCCTTGTTATTTTCCTCCAATTCCTCCTCCAAGGCTCTAATTATGTTATTCCTCCCGAATAACCTTGCCTCCACTTCTATCAATACATTTTTTAGTGCGTTATAAGCCTTCTCATTCGTTATCCATTGGGTATCCACAATAGAATTCACCTCACTGTATTTCTACATTTCTATTACTGCATCTGTACCAACTTCAAATTCAGGATCATCAACATGAGACTTGAATTTCCATAACAAAATCTTCCTCATGCGCGTGTATACACTATCCTTCTCAAATGATGACCAGTAGATGAATTGGTCTATAGGCACCATGCTTTGGAAATGCACACATAGGACCTTGTTTGGATAATTGAAATAAGTCATTGTGTGTCCTTACGTTGCCGCACCCTTACCACCTATGCATGCTCATTTTGGGAAGATGAATACTAGACCCTTCTCCTTGTCTACGCTCTCTTCTGTTTCTCTTAGTATTTATTCTGAGTTGTGTTCCACCTCATGCTCTACCAAGTCCTTGATGATACCCATTACTTACCTTTCCACTGTGTTGTCCAACTATCCGCCTACCAACGTAGGGGTCTCTTTTGTATGCATAATCACCACTTCACTTCCTCCCATATTCTAAGCACCCCCCTTAGATTCATTATACTCTTCATTAGATTCATGTACCTTGTACATAGGTGAATCCTCACCTTCATCACATTCTTCATCCTCCTCAGACTCTTCACCCTTCATGCTCTTTGTCTCCTCAGAGTCTGATGTTTGTGCCATTTTTTGCTTCTTATTTACTAGCAACTCCTCCATCACAGTGGAAATTTCCTTCACAAGAGACTTCTCCTTCATAGGGGATTTCTTCCTTCATGTGTAAGTAATTGGGCCTGCACCTAACTCCTGCACCCCTATAGTCTAGATTGTACATGTGCTTGGCACCCTGCTTGCTAGAGTTTCCTCTCTCTCTCTTCTTTGGCTCTACCTTATTTCTTCCAGTAGGGTTTTCTAGGATGGATACATCATCCTCAACGTACGTGCCTTTTTCAAACTTGGGCCTCAAGTGTATATATACCCTTGCTGCCATTTTTCCTGCAATAGGTATTTACATGGAATTTAACATATGTAACGTCGTGAGAGACATACTTCTCCACATATGCATTCTTTTTTGGATACACCAATAAATATAGCAATGCATGGTGATCTTGATCTACCTCACTTAGATCAAATATACGTTTTTTTTCCTCCTTGAACATGTTAACCGCGATTTGAAAATATTGTGCTATGAAGATAAAAGGTGGTTTACACCATGGAATTTTCGTGCCATCTATCAAAGTGATTCTACCTATATAGAAGTGTTGTTATATAGTGAACTCAGCCTCACCATCCACTAAGGCTGGCAATTTTTTCAGGGATTCTCCATTCTACTCCCAATGCATCATGCATCCTCTTATACCATTTCTCTAAGCATGTTTTATATGCAATAGTTATTGTATCACAAGTGTATGATTCAAACCTCTTCGTGAGGGAAGGTACTCCTAGATGTAGCTATTCAGCCTATCAGAAACTTCAATCTCCAAAAATACAATCCCCATCACATGGTGTATCTATGTTCTCCTCCGTAATGAAGGCTGAGATGTTGTAGATTATTCCTTCTAAAATATTTCTGTAAACATTCAATCATATCTTGTTCACTTACGTGTATCGCTCTTGTCCATTCAGTTTGATGAGTAGGTGTGTGGCCATATTCATGGTTGGGTTGGTTATCTTGGTGATATAAAAATAGCACGAGCCCTTCTTAAATTCATATTTTGTGGTTGTTTCCTTAACGATGTCCTTGTCTTCCAAGTCATCATCCATTGATTCTCCTATGTGGATAAGCCTGGTGTATTTGGAGACCAACTAATCAGTTAAGTTCATTCTCCTCCCTACAAATTAAACATAATCTTCATGTACATGTGACATCAACCACTAGTATAACCTTTCATTTTTTTTGAAATATGGAAACTCATAGAGTTTCAAGATTCTATCCTTCTCTAATGTGGTCTTCACAGAGTCATCATACACTGACTTTTCATCATGTGTCCTTTCTCCTGTAGGGTGAACTAGATCCAACGTAGTCTATTTCTCAATGGTGCTCATCCTATGGTTATAATAACTTATAGCCATCTTTCATACATGAGATACCCATTCCATCCCCATCAAAATGTCATATGGGTATTGCATCTTCATGTTCCACCCTTCATTTAAACTTTTCGATGTGACTAGATTTCTTTTACCCTTGCCCTATCCATTCTTTGTTGAAACATTCACTCCTTTCATTGGTTCCATTTTCTCATCAAGTCCTTGTAAATTATTCCTTACATCTTACTTCAACTTTTCTCAGTCCCTCGACTCCACTCCTTTGAAATTTCTTCAAAACCCGTGACTTAGCTCTACAAACCGTAACCTAGAAAACTCTCCTTCCACAAGACAGTATAAATACCCATGGGAATCCACCAAACAATATCCTTTGTGCACACGTGTACTTTTTTCCACTCTGGTTCACAAATATGTCAAGTTCTCCACTTCACACGTAATTTCCCAAAACTTTTCTTACAAGGATGTCCTAGTTTGCAAGATCTATTCAATAAACAAATGCAAGGTAAAATAAATAACTTACCCCAACCTTATATTTATAGCTTTCTACTTTTTTCCACATTAATATTTGTGCCACCTACCACCTTACTTCTGCATTAAAGCCAGATTTTTCCAATGCTTTTCATCCTGCATGTTGTGTCTAGTGCTTTTTCCCCATGCACCAACTTATGCATAACCTCCTCAACCTTATGGCGTGTAAAAATTCATCAAACATAGACTTCCTTACGCGTGCTTCCAGCACCAAAGTATGTATTCCCCTATGTCTTATACCAAGTTCTTGTTGCAGCCTACCTTAGTTTGCTTTGCACTTTTATCCCTATACATGGTTTTTTATAAAGATTTTGACACCAATCTACACCCATAATTACTTCTACTACGTGCACTCTTATGAACCCATGCACATTTGACTTTTTCATTCGGGTCGCCAATCAACATCACTCACAACACTTACTTCATACTGCACTATTCATTAAAATTCTTCTTTACACTCTCCACCCCACACTAAAAAGATGTGTGTTCCTTTGTGCATAGAACCCCTTTAGATAGTAACTGACTACCAGTGTGCACAAAAAATGAAATGAAAAGACAAAGCATAGAGATGAGGAAAGGAAACACATATAAAGGAAAAATCATTAAGGGAAATCCTAAGATAAATGGAAATACTACCTTATTTACAAACACATAGAAGACTTATTTATCATAGGGCTTCAACCTACTATTGTTAAAATAACCAGGAAACCATGTCCCATCTAGCGCTTGTAACTGACAAGTGCCTAAATCAAGTATATAGGATATAACATACGGTCCTACCTAATACACTTTGAGTTTCCTAGGATGGCACAGAAATTTTGAATCATACAAAAGAAGCATATGCCCAACCTCAAACTCCTTGTTCCTAATATGTAGATCATGGCATGCCTTCTATCTATCTTTCTTCGTCTTCTGACTCCACCTATTAATGGCTTGCCTTTCATCTATCATCATAAGTTTGTCAATGTGCTCTTCTAATAATTTCTCATTATCCAATCCTCCTACACATACAATACGCAAGGATGGTAACATAAATTCAACAAGCAGGAAATCTTCCATGCCAAACACCAATTGAAAGGGTGTGGCCTTGGTCAAACATTTATAAGTCCTGTGATATGCCCATAGCACTGCAGAGACCTTTTCATCCTAGTCCCTCCTTCTAACATCCCAAATATTAGTTAATGTATGGCTCAATATTTTTTTAAAGGACTCCGGAGTCCCATTAGCTTGAGGGTGATAGGGCATAGTTTATGATGGGCCATCATAAACTCTACCAATAAGATTCTAACAGTTTCATTCAAAAAGTGAGTACCCATATCACTTGTTAAACTCAAAGGGCATCCATACCTGCTGATTATATTCTCTCATAAAAACCTTGTTGTTGTAGCCATCATGTAATCCTTTATGGGTGTAACTTCTTTCCAAATTGTAAGATAATTTGTGCAAGTGATAATATAGCGCGAACTTGTCTTACGTGCGGCTGGGGAAATAGAGCCCACAAAGTCAATTGCCCATTTTTCAAATGGCTCTGCACTAACAATAGGTCTTAGTGGAATTTCATCTCTCCACCATGGCTTACCAAGGTGCTCATAATGTTCACAGGCCTTGCAATACTCTAGACAATCCTTATAAACCGTCTCCCACCAAAGGCCTATGAATAGGATATTATGCATGGTCACATTCCCTGCATAGTGTCCTCCTACAATGCCACCATGATATTTTTCCATGATTGCAATACGTTCATGCTCTAGTACACATCAACACAAGACCTCATCCCATCCTATTTTTTATAGGTCTCCACTAATCAGTATATAGGGCATGGCGTGTATGGCCAATTGTTTCTTTTCCAAGGCCTTTGTCTCTTCCGGCACCACACCCATTCATAAGAAAACAAAAATATCCTCTAAATCAGAGGGCATGCATTACAATATAAATAACTATGAATTTGGAATTATGTGCTCAATGCTCTGTGTGTCCTCTCCTAAGTAAATATGTGATAGACGGTCAGGTCCCAAATTGCTCTTTCCTAGTTTCACAACGACCAAAAATTCAAACTCTTGAATAAATAAGATCCAATGGAATATGCACCCTTTTAGAATAGGTTTTTTCACCAAGTAATTGATCCCCATATGATATTTATAAAAGGTAAATGAAGTATCCAACAAGTATTGTCTGAATTTATGCAGTGTATAGATCATGGACAATACTTCACTCTTCATATTTGTATAATTTTTCTTTGTCGGTGTTAACTTGCTACTTGTAAAACACAAGGGGTGATCAACAATCCCTTCTCTAGGTTGTGCTAACACTACTCCTATGGTCATAGCTGATGCATCAACATGTACATGAAATGGCTTGTCCTAAGAGGGAAAGTGCAAAATGGGCACAGTAGTATGTTTCTCCTTCAAGGTGTCAAAATCCACCTGTTACACCTCACCCCAATGGAATTTACTTTTATGTTTTAACAACTCTTACAATGACGTGGAAATCCTGGCATAGCCCTTAATGAATTTCCTTTAATATCCCATGTGACCTAATAGTCTGTGAATTACGCTTTGACTAGTAGGCTCCTCCAACCATAAAATAACAACTTTGGCAGGGGTCTACCAATAAGCCTTCCATGCATATAATGTGACCTAGTAATGTGCTAAATGGAGTAAAAAGACACATTTCTTAATGTTTAGGGAGATACTTAACTACCTGCATCTCTCAAACATCAATGTCAAATTGTCACAATGATCCCTTACTAACCCATTAGTCGTCTAGTCATCTAGGTATACTTACATAAATTTGTGGATGAAGTCTTGAAATATTTTTACCATGATCTGTGAAAACACAACAGGAACATTCTTAAGCCTAAAGGGCATAACGGTGTAAGAAAAAACTTCCCCACTCAATTGTGAAAGTAATATTCTCCTAGTCCTCCTTCACAATTCTTGCCTGATGATATCTAGAGAATCCATCTGTGAAGGAATAAATCTCTCACCCTGTGACACCTTCTAAGATCTCAATAAACAGTGTTGGAAAAGGATCTATCACACATGACGAATTTAAATCTTTGTAATCAATACAAATTCTTATCCTACTATAATTTTTTATACTAATTACCATCGGGCTCACCCACTCAGATTCTTCAATTTCCTTAATGATACCAGATTCTATCATCTTATCAATTTCCTCCTTAATCTTTACGTGCAAATTCAGGTTCATCTTGTAAGGTCTCTTCTGAACCAAGCACGCACCTCCCTTTAACTTAATCCTCATTTCCCCTAGAGAGTTGTCAAATCCCTTCAATTCATGGTACCCACATGGGAACAAGTCTTGGAATTCATGCAACAGCTCAACTATTTTTGAAACTTCCTAGTCTGACCAGTAATCTCCAATGATAGCTTTCTTTAACTCTTCTTTTGTACCAATGTTAACCTTATTTGTTTTTAAAGGCTTGTGGTAGGCATGTTCTTTCCCATATTCTTTTTCCAATACTTTGCATGTACCCTATGTGTGATTAACACCCAAGTTTTCTACTTCCTCACCATCTATCAAGTATACCGAATTTCCTTTTTCCTTATCTAGGAATGCACACTCAAATTGTATCTCCTTTGTCTCTGGTTCTTCTGGTTCTTCTTCTACAAAGCATGCACCCAACTGAGGTTCCCTAATAAATGTAGGATTTTTTCCTCAACCATGACACTATCTCCCAAGGTAAGGTGCTTGACTACCTGTAGAACCTCATTCACCAATGTCTTAGGAGATTGATACTCAAAAGTCTAGATGATACCCGATGTTAACTCTTTCTAATTACCCATCTGATGGTGTAGACACCTATAATTTAGCCTGAACAATTTAAATACTTAAATTGTGCTAATTATCCCCTTTCTTGTACATTGGCGACATATCGTCAATAATGCTTGTCTACTCTTCTATCATTGTTAATTAATTACAATAAGTAATTAATTAAGTCTTCTATTCAACAAAGACACTAATTAATGACCTTTTGTTAATTAATCTTTCCTTCTATCTAAACTAATTAATTATTATTAATTAATTACCCTCCCCTTTCATTAAACCAATAAATCATTATTTTGTTGATTTAATCCCCTTCTATAGTCTAAATCATGCTAATATTCTTCTAAAAATATTTTATAAGCTTGCACACCTATTAATTAATCACTTTGGTTAATTAATAAACCCCCTTTATCCACATGAGTCACTAAAAGACAAGCTAAACTCTCCTAAAGTTAACTCAACCCTTTCTAAACCCCCCTTATCCACAACTAACTCAACATCTCTATTATCCCACATGCAAAGGGATGTAGAGATTCCTTTATTCATTGGGCTATATAAAGAGCCCTCCTCCTACCTTTACACTTGCACCTATTCCTTGAGAAACAAAAGACAAGCATATAGTAAATACAATATAGCCATTTGTCATCTTTGAGTATTCTTCATTGGAGAGGCTAGCTACTTTCATTTCTTGTATTCATCCACCCATGTTTTGAAGTCATATGGGGATATGTAAAATGGTCTTGTAGCCATGGATTGACAAGACTCCATTCTTCAAAACCTTGGGATTCAAACATACAATCAAACCTTTGATTGCTAAGGATCTAAATAGGTTCATTTCATTTGATTAGCATTCAATAGAGATACAGATTAATGGATTAACATGTTAGTTTGAATATTTGTTCATGTTCTAATGCAATGATGTTGGTAGATTTGTTTTGCTTAAGCTATAAGCATGATGGTGCATTGAATTTGATTTAGCTTTGTTTTAGGACTACTAGGTGTTAGTTCTAACTCTTTTTGCATTGCTAACAAATACATGTACACATTTGGCATGCCTGGTGGGACAGGTCCTTAGTCCCTTAGAATTCTAGCTCAAATTTTATTGTTATTTCAAGTTTTTGGCTAACCCTTGATATAAACATATGGAAAATAATGTTCAATTTCTTAGTATTTTTGCTAATATTCCATGTGTAGGATCTCATTTAGAGCTTTACTTCTAATGGGTTGTTGTCAATTTCGAGCTAACATACTAAAATTTGGAGTGTTTTGAGCTTTTTAGTGTCTTTTACTAATATTACATGTGTGAAATAATGTTAAATTTCTTATGATTTTGCTAACTTTGCATGTGTTGAGTCTTTTTTAGGGGTTTACTTTTGATGGGTTGTTGTCAATTTTGAGCTAACATATCAAAAATTTGACCTTTTTGAATTTTTTAATCTTAAAATGACATATTTTTTACGTCACCCCAGGAAAGGGAGTGCACACATCATTCTATGCGCGCAGGCATAACTCTCAATTTTTTTTTTACATAGGGTGGCGCAGGCACCCTAACCATGGCGCAGGATCCCTGACCTTGGTGCAGGCACACAAATCCTGGTGCAGGCACACAAATCCTAGCGCAAGCATCATTAGCAATCTTCTTAAGGCCATAACGTTTTCTCCTAAACTTGAAATGACTCTGTTTTTGTTGTGTTGGAAAGGTATTGAAGAGAAATACACAAAGCAAACATAAATTTGGGTTTTTGAGTTTCCAAAAATGTAAGGTTTTAATTTTTAGTAAACTACTCATTTCTAACATGTCTAAATGTTTTAGAAAATTTGGTCTTTGATGTTCTAACACCTTGCAAGTCTTATTTTGAATCTAACTTTTGTTTTGTAGGGTGTTTTTACATGTTTTATGGTAATTTAACTTGCTTAATAGGTTAATGAACCTTTCATGTTTAATCATGAGATTAGAGTCGTGTATGCTCTTCCCTCACAGCTTTTAGGCAACCTTGGGAATCAGAAATGATTTCTATGTATCTTTTTTTTTTTGAAAAATTCTTTTCCTTAAAAGAATGAATGTCAAAGTTTGTTAAAAAGAACAAATATTGTATTTGAACTAGGTGTTTTCCATTTTTTATTTCATAGTTGGATTCTACGTCACGTATGCTCTTCTCTTGCGTCTTAGGATGATCTTGAAAATCAGAAACGATGTTTTATCCTCAGTCTTTTTATGGAAAATTACTAATCCATTGTGCAGGACCAAAAACACTTGTCAAAAAAAAGGCGGCATTGAAACAAAATTAAGCTACTAATATAGTTTCCAATGCAGGTTACCAAAAGGTGTTCAAAAAAACCACATCTAATTAAACAAGATAAAAAGCACACCACATTCAAAACACTTATATTTGCAGGTTCAGATAAGGGTACGTACCGTCCACTTAAAACAAGGACATAACCCCTTTGGCATAAGCCTTAAGCTACAAAAATGGGGGTGGTCCTAGGAACCCCAAAGTAGTCCACACAAGAGGGAAACTTGTGGACGAAACAGGAAGTGCTCCGCACAACCTACTTGACTAGTTTTTCCTTGTGAGTTAGTGTTACCGATTGTTTGTATGGTGAACCCCAGTGAGAGCACATGTGGATGCACTTGTTTCCCAATAGACTTGAAGGGGGTAAAGTAAATCCAAGATACTCCCAAATTAGTCATTGTGACTTTTTGGGTAAATTGAGCTCGCTTAAGACAACTTTGTAACACCTAGTTGAGAGAACCACCTAGGAAGATATATTTGACCAGGAGCCAACTTTGACCATTTCAAAATAGTGTTGAGTTGTGAACCATCATTCATCATAAAACGTGGGAAGTGTTACTTTTTCTTAGTTTTTCACTTGCCCTAAGGCAAGGTGAAACTCTGTCAAAGTAAGGACAACATTTTTCACCCCCAATTGATCTACTTCCTTCACTTTCTTTTGACACTTTGTTGATCAAAAGAAGAGTGTCTACCTTTTCGTTATCAATTGATTGTTTCTGCCACTTTTTTGTCCATTTACACCCATCCATGTTTGTGGTTGGCTAAGTTAAACATCTAAAGTGTGTGGGACATTTTCATATCATTGGTAGCCTTTTTTATCTTGATACCCATGTCAGGATCATCATCATAGTTAGGCTTGGTTCATCATCTTGAACTTCCTCAGAAAGGTTACCTTGTTTATATCGTATCATTACAATTTTGGTATTTACATCTCATTTCTTTTAAACTTGACCTAAATATCTTCATTGTAAGGTTGCACTATACACATTTTAATAATTCTTAGTTATACTATAAGCTTTTAGTTTGATTCCATTACTACCTTGATTTTGAAAAGTGCTACGTGTTACCACTTTTGTGTGTTATATCAATATCATCTTGATATCAATACCTTACTTTCTCACAAAGTTTGGTTAACATATCTTGGTGACATTGTTATGTCACTCACAATTGTAACTTGCACTTTTTGAGATATAGGTATTGATTGAATTTGGGCTTGCTTCTAGTATACTTTGTTAGGAGGTCGCATTAACTTCTTGTTATTACTTATGCCTTGTTCATGTCTTTGAACTCAACATAAGTAGGGACATTTTTTTAATCATCATACAACACCAACTATCATTTGGAAAAGGACTTAGGAAGTAATTCGATGATTGATTGGCTTACAAAAAAAAATTATGTGATTGTGTCTCATTTGTCACATCGACATATCCATTTTAGACAATCACTTTGATCCATTGATTCTTTATCATTCATTATTCTTTGGTCATTAATTTGGATTTTTGTTTTGAACTTGTGTGATTTTTCCTTTTGTTTATCCACCTTATAAACTCATTTTATAGGACAATCCTTTGGGTCTTTGATCCTCTTGATATTCTTGTTTTTGCCTAAGTTCATGATCATTTTTGAACACATCTTTCAAACCTTGGAAAAAATATTCAAGCAACTTTTTCATCAATCAAACATTGGAAATATTTCCTTTGTATCTTTTATGTTGCTAAAATTTTGATCAATCCTTTGACATTCATGCCTTCATCCCTTGTTGGATTATCAGTCTTGAGTCATCACGATGTATGTTTTCCTTAGCTCCACTTTTGGAAAATCACACAAGCATCCCCATATTTATGAAATGTCTAGTTGGTTGTCATTATGCTTCCCAAATCAACATGAAACCTTCTTCACTTTGAAAAAGTTTGATCATACAATCTAGGTTTAGACCATTTTAACCCATCACACGCTGCCAAATTACTGATTATCATTGCAAGGTCCCTTATACATATGATAATAAGGAATCAAAGTTTTGGTGTTCATGATCAAAATATAACCTATCATGACCAAACCTCGATTGGTTCTTCGTGCTAGAGAACCCATTTGGGTAACTCATTCCCCACCTTCATCTCATAGTTGATGGTATGATTTGGACGCTTCTAATCCAAATTATTATTCAAGTTCTCCCCACTCTTCTTCTAATTCTAATCCAAAAATTTCCTCTTCTTCTGAGGATTCCAATCCAAATATTTCATCTTACTCTTTTGATGATTCATATCCAAACTACTATTCAGATTCAAACTACTATTCAGGATCCAAACTACTATTTGGATTCATCTAATTCAACTCCTAAGTCATCTAATGTGAACTCCTATGTCATGGTCCTCCCTAATCTTCGTAGGACCCTCTTCATCATACATTTAATATGACTCCTATGTTGCAGTCCTCCCTTTCTTCACAGGACCCCTTTTATCAGTTGCCTCAATGACGTATTCTTCCTTTGAAGATACATGTGACTCCAAATCCCTCCAATCAAACATCTAATAAAATTCTTGAATCATAGTTCTATCTTTCATTTCAGGACCCTTGTTATTATTCATCCAATGTGATTCTTGAATCACATTCCTCCCCTTCTTCGCAAGACCTTCTTCATCAATCACCCTCACTAATTCTTCCTTCTTTGAAGATTCGTGTGACTCAAAGTCCTTCGAGTCAAACATCTGAATCGACCCATGCATTGCAATCTAAAGACTTTGGACTTAATCCTACTAGTTTACAGATGATATACCATCATATAGGTAGGTCCACACCACCTTATTCTACTCCTAAGACATCTAGCTCCACATCTTCTTCATCTCTCATGTCATCTTTTTCTATCAATCATCATCAAACATCTTCTAAGTCTTCCACACCAATTGAATCTCTTTCTTCCAATCAACCCCTAGTGATCGATCAACAACTCATACCAATTGATCTCTTTCAGAATGAAGAAAAAATTAGGGCACTTTATAGGGGCACATGAAGATATTCCTTTAGCATATTATGAGTAAGGATTCTCTTTAGACTTCAATGCATCCTGCATATTGTGAGGAAAAGGTTGATTCCTTATATCAAGAAATAGAGGAAGAGCCTCAAATCATGCAACTTGATCCTCCTCTTATTCTTCCATATTCACATTCTTCATTACATGAGGAAACTCCTAGGTCTTGCATTGATCCATGGCCTATCTTCTCATCACCCAATCACTCTTTGTCTATCATAATTCTCAATCAAAATCTCTTATGGGGTCAACATCAAGTAACCCTTCATCTTTGTCTAGGTGTGGGTCACCTTCTAGTAGCCTCTCCCTTTGCTATTTGTGGGACATTTTTAAGTAGTACCCTATCTTCTATTCTTGGGGCATGTCCAACCAGCCCTTGTCTTCTATGTATGGATCACCCAAGGTAGTCCATCATCTTCTATTCTTGGGCCACATCCTAGTAGCCCATCATCTTACATCTATGGGTCATGTCCTAGTAGCCCTTCTTCTTCTATTCTTGGGCCACATCCTAGTAGTCCATCATCTTACATATATGGGTCACATCCTAGTAGCCCTTATTCTTCTATTATTGGGCCACATCCTAGTGCCCTTCGTCTTCTAATCTATGGGTCACATCCTAGTAGCCCTTAAATCTTCTATCTATGGATCACCTCCCAGATCCCATCTTCTTCAATCCTTAGATTGTATCCTTTTCATCCATCACATTATTCTTCTACCAAATATTGTGACAAGCCCACTATCATTCCTCTCATCAATTCTAAACATCCATGTTCTTCTCTCACTTCTCGAGATCAAGACAAGTCAAGCATTAGCTTATAAGAAACCCAAACAGGTTCTTTATCAAGCCAAGATACAAAATCAGAAGAGATTCAAAGCTACCAACAACTTCGATGATCATAAAATCGAAAATCAAACGCAATTCCAGAATGCACACCAATGTACCCATCAAGTATGGCGCAAAGTGCAGAAACCTATGGATAGAAAACTCAAACTCCTTTTTTAACATATAAAACCCATGTTTCAAAACAAATTATAGTCATTTGTTGAGTGTGAACTCACCATGATCATCGAGATCGGGGATCATATCACTCTTGATAAACAAATGTGATTAGTCTCCCTTATCAAGGAATTCGCACACATTGTTGTTGGATCCTATCATACAGAGTGAAATTATTGGTCCTAACATCCAAAATAATCTAAAAATCAAAAAAATCATAAAGCAATTCAAAAATACAAAAAATGAGAAAACATTAAAACATTACAAAAATAAAATCAAAGGTACAAAGGTCAAACATTGCAATTAGGTATTGCATACACATGGATGTTCTTTCTTCCCTTTCTTTCATATTCATCTGCAAGTCGTCTACCATATTCATCTCTTCGATGTTATCATGGTTATCCTATTTGCATGAATTTTGTGACATTTATATTTATGGTATCCATTTGACCTTGGTCTTTCAATAACCTTGGTAAATTAAAGAATGACTGACCTCTTAGAGATCCTATCACATTTCATATAATAAACTTTTTGGGAAGAAATTTTGGTCGTATTTGTTGACACTACCCAATGGTCATCATTACAATCACTTCCACATCCTTCCATCAAGCCATCAATGGTTCTTAACCCCTTGTCAAACAAGATAGCTGAAATAAGTTTTTATAAAGCTAAAAGAATCAAAATCAATCAATCAAAAAGATAAAACCTCAAAAGCAAAAGTTACAAAATTGATATATAACTCTCTCTTGGGGTATTTCCAATAATCTCTACCGGGGCTATGGACACATGACTGGCAATAAGAGAAATGTTACATGATTAGAATAAAATACATCGATCCATCAGGGCTATGGACACCTGGTTATGCAGTGGAGCAATGTATGGATCTCCTGACCACAATCCATTCACAAATCACCTTTCGAACTAAATCATTCCTACACATTGGCTAATGTCTTCACTTACTATCTATCAACTCTTTCCTTCAATAGGTAATTCATTTCCAATGCAAGCACGTCATGGGATCTCGATGAGTAAACAAGGATTAGTATGTTACGAAAAAGTGTCACTTTTTGGACCTTGTTTAAACTCTTGCTTTAGCGCATGTCTTGTCTCAAGATTTGTACCTTGGGATAATCAATTTTTCATCAACCAACTTCCTAAATATTTTCATAGCATCCTCTGTGAATTTGAAAATCATTTAGAACATCCATGTGTATAGGATGGCAAATTTGCTATGTTTTTGGAAACCTTTTTCCCCCTTTTATCTCAAAATTTTCTACTTCCAATCTCATGTATTTCTTGGCCAGCTTTCAATGGGGGAGTCAATGGCTTCCTAAGATTAAACTTATTTTATATTGGCCTTCATCCCCCTTCTATCTGTGAAGATTTTGTCATAGGATACTCCCACCTAATAATTGGGGCATATTACATCATATCACTTACATGGTCTAATGCATGGAATGATCTAACTTATACATGACATCCATTTTAAGGGCATCCATGCTTCTTTATCTATAACTGTACAATAGCTTCACAAACTCAACCATGAAAATCAAAAATAAATGATTCACACATGTTTTATGAGTAACAAAACACACATTCCCCCTACAAAACGGGTCAATCTATGGTTAACACATGAACTTATGTGCGAATAAGCAAATAAAAAAATATTGTTGGGCCCCTAGAATGTTGACCAAGTATGAAGAAAGCGTGTATAGGTGCACAATGGCCTAAGTTAAGGCAATGGCACGCAAGGATAAGGCACAGGGAAGGGTTTAAGGAAGCACGTAGCATGCACGATGACAGATGGAAGGATCGAGACTTAGTCATTTTGTGACATCTTTGGTAGAACACATGAAAATCATGACCCGGTTGCTACGTGGATAAGATGCCAGCCTAGTGATCAGGTTGGCCTAGGAAGGAGCATGCCTATGATGGAATCTTCTAGAAGAACATCATGGGATAAAGTGGAAAGCTCAGGCCTGGAGAAGCATGCTCATATGGAGGACCACATTCAGACACTTGGCATCAGATCTGAGGGTGTTAGAGGGCGAGTTGGTAGTCCATGAAAGGCTATAAATACAAGTTCCTGCAGAGATAGAGATACCTAGAAAGTGAGTGGAGCTCTACAGAAATACTATGAGGACTCTAGTAGTGAATGGTTATATTCGGGAGAGAATGCATTAGGCTTAGGGGTTGTAAATTTTATTTTGGGTAGCATAGTTACATTAATTCCAGTGCAATGCATGACTGTGGTCTGCTTCTCTGTGACCCTCTGTAATGGTTCCATGGATGTAATAAGGTTACCTATTATAATAAATACATGAATATCAATTATTTTGATGCATATTTCTCTCTTATGAGTTCTCTTTCCTTTCATGCTAAGTATGGATGCTTGTATGTTTCTTTCTATCAAAATACATGTTATGGATTCTGTTAAGCACTCGGTCTGAAATGACTGCAAGGATCTAGAGGCCGATTCTGAGCCCTATGGTTCTTGTATGTCCTAAGCTCCCTTCTGAAATCTCTTACACAAATCATAGATGATGTTTCCCACTAAACTCACATAAAAGAGAGACTCGGAACCCGCGTGTGCCTTGGGTGAGTGCTCAACTTTTTCTGGGTGATAGGCCAGCATGCATGGGGTTCCTTTCTTTTGTGATAGGAGTAAAAATGACTACATCTTGGTTCCATTGTTGGGACCTCTTTTTGAAGTTGTAGTGGGATTTAGCATACATCATGATCTGTGTAATGAGTAATGACAGAGTGGTTAACATTGGAAAGTGTTTGAATCATGGTTCAAGAGCATGGAGGATGAATTTTCTTAGAGATTCAGCACTAGACCTGAGTTTAATGCACGTAGATGGGTAGAAGAGAATCTCTACCATGATCTATATGAAACTTTTTTCTGTTGCTTCCCTAGTGGAACTGTATGAATGGCTCTCAGCCTATGCATCTAGATCAAATTGGCATTATAGATCACATGTGTGGACCCAGGAAGAATACCAAAGGCTACAGGATGTAGATCTGATGTGGACCCATGCTGTGGATCATTGGTGGAAAGGAGTATTGGCTAGCTACACTCTGGAGTATGCCATTTCCACATATTCTTGTCCAGAGGTTGCTGAGTTTGAGTTTCTGAGGGAGCCCAGAGGATCATTTCTACATGTTGTCCCTCTGGCTTTGAAGATCTTGATGATTACCATGAGTTTAGAGGCTTTCCCAATGGCCGGCTAAACCAGTCTGAGTGCTGGGTGAGGAAGCTATGGTGGAGGAAGATGGTAGATGTTGCGGTAGAGAAAGAAAGGGAGGAGAGACAACTCAAGTATGGTGAAGCACATGAAAGGGAGATTGCTAGACAATGTGAGGTTGCAGGTGTGATGGATGTATGGTGGTAGACATTGTGGGAAGGATTTGAGGTTCACGCTGAGGATGTGGAGCCTGAGCAGTCTGTGCGACCCCATCTTGGCAAGCGTATGAGAGAAACCCCTTCAGTCTTCTGATGAGAGTTCATCACACGGAGAGAGAAGAACCATTGGCATGCATCTGAACCCACCTAGTGACTAGACCCTGGCGCTTGGTTTTCTAGATCAGGGGGATAATATTGCTAATCCAGTTGGCTACATTGGAGGTGATCATTCTACACCTAGGAGGTATAATTTCTTGTTTGGGACTTCTATGGCTGCAAACACCAGCCCAGTGTTAGGAATTTTCAGGAAAGGTATAGACACACAATCATTTGGTCTTGTCTAGGAGTGGCACGGGGTATACTATTGGTAGTGGGGCATTGTCACAAACCATAGGTGTAGTTCAGTGGAACTGTGGGAACCCTTGACATGACCACTTCAGGACCTGGTGGACCTAGTGGATCTAATGGTTCAGGAGGAGTAGGGGCTGGTGGGTCTGGTGGATCTGGTGGTTCAGGGCCTAGTGGGTCTGGTGGATCTAGTGGTTTAGGACCTGGTGGACCTGGTGGATCAGGCAGTGGAGGGAACATAGGTGGAAACCAAGGATCTGGCGGAGGAGGATTTGGACCCCAACCACCCCACAAGTTTTCTTTGAAATGTCTCTACATTTTCCTGATTATAGAGGAATTGAGGATGCTACAGAACATGTTCACAAGTGTGAACTACTATGGCACGCGAAGGGTGTCACAACCCCAGAATGGAAGGCTAGTCAGTTTGTAACCACGTTGCAAGGGCGCGCACATAGCTGGTATAGGAAGTATGACCCTCATCAAATAGTAGTGGACTATACTACCTTAAAGAATGCATTCTTGGCAGAGTTCCACATTCCTGAGTTTGAACAGAAGAGCATCAGTGCTTTGAAGGAGATTCAGTAAGGAATGGACAGAGAGTGTGTGGGAGTATGATGCATGCTTTAAAACTCTCTTGTCTAAATTATCATATGATATTCACCCTTCACAGCATGCTCAGTGGTTTTTTGGAGGATTGATCACCCCTTTTAGAAGGGCCTTATCCCATAAAACTTTTACAGACCCCACGTGCGAGGCATTGGAAGCTTTCTATGCACGCGAGGCTATTAGTAGTGTTGATACTGGTGTTAGCCCATTTCTTGGAGGCTCAAATTGCTGTTATGGCCAAGCAGTTGGAAAAATTATCTGTGAACTCATCCCATGAGACTCGCAGTGGTTTGTGGTGCACATATTGTGAAATAGAGGGGCACGTTAAGGATAATTTCCCCCAGAGGATAGTACGCATTGTGGCAGTAGATTGTGAAATTTTTCATGGGGACCATGATGCAAGTAGATGTCCCTTGCTACAATCACATAATCTAGGAAAAATGTATCTTGTTATTATAATATTTACACTTCTACAACCCATGATACTAAGGACTATAGGCTCATTGATCAAATCCATGAGGCCATTGATCATGGGGTGTGCCAAACCAGCATTGCTAGTAGTTCCAAGGGTGATGATCACCATTATGAGGAGCGCGCAGATGGAGGCACATGTGGAAGAGGTTTTCAAGGAGGATTTCATGGTCATGGTAACCATAGAGGAGGAAGGAGTGAGTTCCCACATGGAACCTGTTTCAATTATGGATCTATAGAACATTACAAATGTGAATGCCCAGACCTGTTGCAGTGCTCGTGGTGTGGAAAGAAGCATAAGTATGAGGAGTGCCCGGAATTGTTTGAGCATATGAATCAATAGCACCAGAAGGAAAAGGGCACTGTAATGGTCAGTATTAAGAAGGCAGACATACAGTGGATGCCTCAGGTAACATGGGATGTAGGTTTGGAGCCTGTCTTGGTAACAACGAGGGCAGAATCCATGCATGCAAGAGAGGTAATAAGATCTAGAAGAACCTAGTTTCAAGGGAGGAGGTTGTTCATGGAAAGTATCAAACCCTCACACATCAAAAGGAGATATATCAGGACACCATGGATGTTATTTGGAGCTTACAAGGGGAAATCCAGTGTCTAAAGGAGCAATCCAGGAGGGAGGAATAAGGAAGGAGAATCAAGGTGCAAAAGGATGACCTGGATGAGGTCAAGGAGGTGTGTAAAATGCTAAGGTAGGAGAATATCATTCCCTTGCTAGGATCATGGTTGAGAGAGAAGGTACCACACTCCAGAAGGAGAGCATGAGAGACAGGTATTCCACACAAATCTTCCCCCTCATAGCCTTGATTATGACAAGGAGATTACGTTGAATGCAGTTGTAGATGGATGGCTCCTCAGTAATATCCTCATTGACACAGGCGTGGAGGTTAATGTTCTAACTTTGGATGCATGCATCAGATGGGAAGACCTACGTTACAACCATCTTTGTATGTGATGTATATGGAAAAAAAGACTAAGTCAATGCCCATCAGTGTCTTAAAGGATGCAGGGAGCCAATTACTATTCTGGGGAATTTGAATTCTTGGCACTCACCGAGGTGGATGATTTCCCAACACTACTTGGGCACCCTTGGTGTTACAAGAACAATGCGGACCTTTGATTCAACAAAGGGTACATCAGCTTCAAGAACTAGGAGGAATGGGTCATTATACCCCTAGCTAATGGGAAGTTGACACCCTATATTGAACCGTTGGCAGAAGAAGTTTTAGATAGGATATATGTGAGATCAATTAGAGACCCTGAGATGATACACCCTACTAATAGGGTTATCCAGTTTGAAGATGCTCATTCATTGAGTGATACCACTAGTATGGCATGTGACAATTGGGCAGATGGGACTTATGAATTGATGGGACAATAGTTGAGAGGGTAAGTGACCAAGGTAACGAAGGAATGCACATGATTAGGCACCTTGGAGGAAAAGAACTACCCAAGTATTCAGGAGGAGCCTTCCCTGAGATCTTTCTGCAGGTGGTGGAAGCTCAGTAGAAGGATGAGAAGGAACAAAGGGGGATGTTAAGTTATTTCTTTCTCAGCACAGCAGCATGGTGGTGGGTCACACATTAGGAGAGCCTTTTAGAGTGGTGCGATGTAAGAATTTCTCTCTCTATCAGATTTTCTAGGAGCAATGTACCCACCATAATCAAGGAGTACCATGGGAAGAATCCCACCTCTTTCCATATCCAGGAGTGTGAATGGGTCTAGAGAGAAGGTGCATATGCTTTTCCACCATCCCTCTAGGTGCACAAGTTGTATTCTACACTACAGGGTTGCGCACACGCATGGTATATTCATTTGGAGACATGCCTCTAGATAAGGAATTGGCAAGAGATCGCGGCTGAATTTATTCAAACCTTTGAGCATCATAGTACCAAACCATCAGTTGATAAGGCCTTGTAGGGTATCAAGCACCTTATCATAGGGGATAGTGCTAGGATGGAAGATAGGCTATTGGAATTACTAGGTGAACCAAGATTGGGGGTGTGCTTTGAAGAAGAAGTAGAGGAAACAAAAGAGTTATAGCTTGAGCATGTGCATGTTTGGAAAAAGAAAAGGGAAAGTTGGTGTATGTGATTGATGGAGAGGAATCATAAAGCTTAGATGTTAGCCATTATGTAGGAATGACGCGAGGTAGTGGAAAGTGTAGATACTCACACGCATGCCTACCATGAGCCCTTAAAGACGAAGAAAGTTAACATTGGTTTTGGAGAAGAACCTAAGGAAGCTATTATTGGAGATTACTGGTCAGAGAAGGAAGTATCTAAGATCATTGATCTGCTGCGTGAATTTGAAGATTTATTCCCACGCGGGTACCATGAGCTCAAAGGTATTCACCACTCTTTGGGGGAGATGAAGATAAAACTGAAGGATGGTGCATGCCCTAGTTAGGAAAAAGACCCTACCAGATGAATCCCAATTTGTGCGTGAAGGTTAAGGAGGAGATTGATAAAATTATAGCTTCTGGGATCATTGAGGGAGTGGAAGAATTAGAGTGGATAATTTTTATGGTAATCAACATCAAGAAGGATGGGTGGATTAGGATTTGTGTGGATTATAGGGAACTAAACGTAGTTTGTGTCATTAATCCCTTTCCAACCTCCTTCACTGAAGAAATTTTGGAAGGAGTCACTGGGTGTGAAATCTATTCCTTTATGGATGGATTCTTAGGGTACCACCAAGTCCGAATTGCAAAGGAGGACCAGGAGAAGACAACTTTCACCACCGAGTGGGGAAGTTTTGCATATACGGTCATGTCCTTTGGGTTGAAGAATGCGCCTACTTTTTTTTCGGCATAGTGGTGCAAGCATTCCAGGACTTCATCCATAAGTTTCTATAGGTTTATTTGGATGATTGGATAGTCTAGTTAAATACCATTGTGAAAATTTAAGGTTAATGTTTGAGAGGTGTAGGTAGTTGAGGATATCCCTCAACATTAAGAAGTGTTTCTTTGCTACACCCTTTGGGACTTTATTGGGGCATATCATATGAAAAGACGGCTTACTGGTAGATCTTGCTAAGGTTGCAGTTATTGTAGGATTAGGGGAGCCTACTAGCTAGAGCACAGTGTGTAGATTCCTTGGGCATATGGGCTATTACAGAAAATTTATTAGATATGCCAAGATCGCCATGCCTTTAGAAGAGTTTTTTAGACATAAAAGTGCCTTCTGTTGGGGAGAGGCGTAGTAGAGGGAGTTTGATACATTAAAAGATAGGCTTGTAACCACACCTATATTACATTTTCCCTCTTGGTACAAGCCCTTTCATGTCCATATAGATGCCTCAGGGACCACCATTAAAGCAGTGCTTACATAGCCAGGTGAGGGGATTGTTGATCATCCTCTATGTTTTGCAAGCAGGAAGCCAAAACCAGAAGAGTAGAATTATACCACAACTAAGTGCGAGGCATTATCACTGATCTATGTGCTTTTCAAGTTTAGATAGTATCTGTTGGTAACACCCATTGTTTTTTACACCGACCACATGGCACTAAAGTATTTAGTGAACAAGCTTGTTCTATAAGGGCGCATATGTCGGTGGGTGTTGTTGTTTCAAGAATTTGAATTCACCATTATAGTGAAGCCTGGAAAAAGTAATTGTGGGCCTAATCATCTGTCAATAATTGATTCAGGGGAGGACGTGCAACTATTTAGGTTACAACACGCACCCTCGGATTTGGAAGAGATTGAAATATTTTTAAAGAACGGTGTGGTGCTGGAAGGAATGAAGACTTTAGAGAAAAAGTAGTTGGCCATACGCACCATGCCCTACATGTTAATTAGTGGAGACTTATACAAGCTGGGACGTGATGAATTTTTACGCATATGTGTATTAGAGCATGAGAACCTAACCATCATGGAGGAGGCACACGGAGGAAGTACGGGTGGACATTATGCAGGTGATGCCACCACGCGTAAGATATTAATGGAAGGTTTTTGGTGGGAAACCCTATATAATGATTGTAGAGACTATATGTAAAGTGCGTGTGACCATTGTCAGCACATTGGAAAACTAGGAAGGAGAGACGAAATTCCTTTGTGCCCTATCCCTAGTGCGAGAGCCTTTTAAAAAGTGGGTAATAGACTTTGTGGGACCTATTGCACCACTGGCGCATCGGACTGGGTCATGTTATGTCATCACTTGCATGGATTACCTGACAAGGTGGGAAGAGGCAGCTCTGACAAAATATTATACAGCAATAACAACGGCAAGGTTCTTGTGGGAGAACATTATCACAAGGTATGGGTGTCCATTGAGTTTGACCAGCGATAGGGGTAGGAATTTCTTGAATGAGACCATGAGGATCCTATTATCAGAGTTCATGGTGGCTCATCACAAGACTACACCCTATCACCCACAAGAAAATGGAACCGCGGAAGCATTCAACAAAATACTGATTCATACCCTGACCAAAATTTGTGATGTCGGAAGACAAGATTGGGATGACAAAGTATCAATAGTATTGTGGGCTTACAGGACAACGTATAAAAGGCTGAAAAAAGCCATGCCTTTTAAGTTAGTGTTTAGCATAGAAGATGTTTTGCCAGTTGAATTCATGTTGCCTTCTCTGTAAATAGCGCGCATGCATGAGGGCTAGCTGATGAACAAGCACTGGAAGAAAGGATTGAGGAGTTAATGAAGTTGGATGAGAGACGATCACTTGCCAAGTGGAGCCAAACAATAGAAAAAGCAAAGCAGAAGGCTTGGCATGATCACCACATTAGAAACAAGAAGTTTTCAGGTTGGGTAGATAGTGTTACTATATGATTCTAAGTTTATATGCCATCCTGGGAAGTTGAAAGTCCATTGGTTGGGTCCTTACACAATCTTGTACATCCTTGATTTGAGTGCGCGCCAGTTACAAGTGCTGGATGGGATGAAGTTGCCTTGACACTTCAATGGGATTAGGATGAAGCCCTACTATAAATAAGTCTTATTGGTGTTTGTAAATAAGGTAGTTTTGCTAGTTAGTTTAGAATTTCCTTTATGAATTTTCCCTTTCTTGTGTTTCCCTTTCACGTTGTTGTTTTGTTTTTTGCCTTGGGTGTCGGTAACCTTATTGCTATTTTGGAGAATTTGTGATTGTGCATAGGACCATGCATCATTTTAAGTGTGGGGTGGAGAAATGTGAAGGAGCGCATGATTAGAGTGCCCAGGAAGTTGTGTTGAAAAGCCCTGTTGAATGGCAGTTGAAAGAGGTGTATGAAGAGAAAAGATGGAAGAAGAATGGTTGGTGCTAGGATAAGGCTACTTGTAGATCCCATGTACTAAAGGAGGATAAATAACTTTAAGCAACATGAGGTAGGTGAGACCAAAAAAAAAATCAAGACAGAAGAAGTGCCTTCATCACTGGTTATGCACGTGCAAGAGTCTCCTGTCATGTTGGATTGGTTGCACACCAGAAGGTTAGAGAGGTTTTCACACAGGTTGGGCGCGTGAGTGAAAGTGTTGAAGATGGAATTTGTTTGAAAAATCCACATTAAATGGAAAAAAATTATGGTGGTAGGTGAAGTATCATTTAATGTTCGAAAAGAGAAAAGCTATAAGTAAAGGGTCGAAGCATTTTCATTTTCACTTTGTGAAATAAGAGAAAGAAGTGAGTTTTACAAACTAGGGTTTCCAGATTCGATTGAGTGAAGAATGATCTGTGAGATTGAAGCATGAGTAGCCAGTTTGAGTTTGCAAACCAGAAGGGGTTACACGGGCGTGAAAAAAATTTGTAAGGAGGCGTCATCTTGTGGAATTTATATCCCAGCTAGGGTTTGACAAACTAGGGCACGAGTTCAAGAGAATTTATATCATACATTTCAGATCGGAGGCTGGAAGAAGTGGAAGGACATAGTAAAAAGGAGGGAGTGAAGTGATAAAAGGAACTCGAAAATGTCACCCAAGAAAGGAAAGGACAAGGGCAAGGCCAAACAATAAGAACCTGATGTAAATACGAATGAAGAATGGTATGCGGAGATGCAATACCCATATGGGGTAATGATGGGTAAGGAGTGGGAATCCCACTTGAGAAATTTTCCTGTAAGTGATTATAACCACCAAAAAAACATGATCGAGAAGGAAATGGCACTGAAATTAATGTGCCCCACAAGTAAACGAAAACTAGAGGGCTTGCCAATCTACGATGATGACATTAAGGTCAAGATGGGGAAGGCAGGGTTGTTACAACTCTATGAGTTGCCCTATTTTGGAAAGCCAGAGTGCATGTATCAATGGCTAATATCGTGGGTACATGAAGATTACTTCCACTTTGTAAGGCACAAGATGCGCGTTACTCCCTAACTCATCTCTTAGTTCACAAGCCTCATATGTGAAGGAAACAGCTTGAAGGATGACCTGAGTGATAAGGAGGCAATTCAAGAGACCATCAACGAATATTCCTGTAAGAAGGGGTCGAGGTACTATGACATTTCAGACATCAAGGACCCCATGATGAAAATGGCTTTGCATTTGGTAACAAAGCTGAATAGCTAGGAAAGATGGACCTAGGTCAATAAGCCTTGGTTACATGTTTGCATAAAAATTGTAGAAGGCACCATATACAACTTGTCTGCTTACATCGCAGAGGAGATTGTTAGTTGCGAGAAGGAGGGGGACAAAATCCTTTTCGGAAACATCCTCCTAACTATCATATTTTCAGATATTGGAGTGCCTGATGCACCAGACAAGTTTTTATGGGAGTACCCTGCTGAGGATCCTTCATCTGCAAAGATATTTGAGAAGTATTCCTATGACACAATGACAACACCCCACAAGGCGCGACTGGAGAAATGGTATACGTGCCTAAGGAACATGTTCGGGGCATAGTGGAGAATTCCTGAGAAAATCCCAACAACTACTGAAGGGGAATCTGAATTCACAGTATATCAACATTTCTACTTGGGCAGGTTCAGGCTGGTAGATGAATCATGGAGCCCTTGGTGCAAGCTTCCCTTCATGTTCACTACTCAATACTTCCAGGAGGGAGTAAAAAAATTTAAGGAATAAAATAAGCTGAAGCTGGAACTAGGTAGTCTAGACCGGGAGCACAGAGAGATGCGGAAAAGCTTGAACTACCCCAGGTAGCAAGCACACGTATGTGGAAAGGTATGTGTCACATGAGGTCTAGATGACAAGTCTGATAACGCTACCCATTGCAGGAGGATCCACAGCACACGTATACCTCCATATAAGACCAAAGTTTGAGAAGGGTGCATACCTAGAGAATGATGTCTCCATACCTGACGATCCCATGGGTAGGAAGAAGCTCATGCCCAAGAAGAGGGGAAGAGAAGAATAAGAAGCACCAAGAGTACAGACTTCTCAGACAGTGAGCATGCCGACAACGAGCGCCAAGCCTAGTACTTACACGTGGAGAAAGAAGTCCCTAGTGAAGGAAAAGACACCAGAAGGGGAGGTACCTAGGCAACCACTCACCAAGGAAAATTCACCTGAGGAAAAGGAAGAGGCCGAATCCCCTGTCAAGGAGCCACCTCTCGGGAAAAAGTAGAGGGTGGAAGAGGAAGCTGATTCAAAGGAGATCGATAGCTTGGAGAAGTACATGGGTAAAAGAGGAGGTGAGAGTGAATAAGACAACAACAAGGAGGATGAGCCTGAAAAAGACCATGAGCCACATGTTTTTAGCATGTATAACTCAGGAGAAGAGAGTGGGGAAGAGAAGCAGGAGTTTGTATTCGTGCGGTGCAAGGGCACCCAGGATGAAGAAGGTGCTTGGGACATGGAAATAAATGAGGAGGTTGGTGCAGAAAAGCATGAAGCTATAAGTTTCACAAAGGAGTAGATCATTGAGGTGGTAGAGAGAGAAGCAAAGAAAATGCTCAAGGCCCTAGTAGATCAAGAGTTAGAGTGCAGCGCTGACATAGTGCTAGAGGAAGGAGAGGAAAACATTGATAAGGAGTATGATAGCATGGGAGGAGGTCCTATTCTAATAGTCAGTTTTCCCAAAGGCATGTGCTCGGGAAGGAGGACCCTCGATATAGAACACAGACAAGTGATGGGCTACATTAATGACTCGAGAAAGGTACTACATGCGTGGTTCCAGAGCACAATACCCACAGAAGGGATTTTAGCCATGGGGTAATTTGAAAAGGAGGGCGTGTACCCCAGAATGAAGAAGATGCTCTCTTGGGAATTTGAGTCCCACATTGATGAGCCAGACTTCAAAGTCTGCCAAGGAGTAATCATCACAGTACTAGATTCAAAGGGAGCCAATACCCTGGTAAATGCCTAGGAACTCTCAGATGAGCAGGTTTATAACGTGCTCAACAAGGTTGCAGTCAAGACAAAGGCTAGGCTCCTCATGCACAATGATAGAATAAGGTTGTTAGAGGAGAAACTAGGGAAGAAAGAAGAGGAGCTGGTGGGGAAGGCCAAGAGCTTGAAGCAGGAAGAACTGATCAATGCATAGCTAAGGTGTGAGTTAAAGGATGAAAATACAAAGGTGTAGGAGGTATACAAGAAGGTGGATTCTATAAAGAGTGTCATCCTTTTAAAGCACCTAGACTTAGCACCACCTGCAAAAAAGTACTCATCCCTTCTGGAATGTTTAGAAGATCTAATGTGCATCCTCACTATGGAGAGAAGACCTTTGGCTCTGGAGTCTGTAGAGGAAGTGGCTACGTGCTTAAAGGAGGAGGATAGGTTGAAGGTGGTAGCGCTCATTGTCGAGTACAACCAAGTGCTCGCAGAAGTTAAAGTCTCTACCCAATCTACTAAGGTCGCATATGATACTTGCGTAGATAGGGATAAGGTAGCAAGCTCCTTGGTCGCCACACTCAAATTCAAGATGAAGGAGTTCCAAGAGAAGAAAGAAGGAAACAGAGCAAAGAGGGACAAGGTTCTTTCTAAAGTGGAAATTAAATCTAAGGCAATTGAAACATTAAGGAGTTCAATCAAGGCCTGACTGAAAGAACTATATCCTCATATTACCAGGAGGATGGACATGCTTGAAGACCTGGGAAAGGAGATGGAGAATATCGTTGACACCTTGGGCACCCAAGGAATCGGCCTAAGTTTTGACGAGGTGAGCATCCTAATCGGTGACCTCTGTCAGAGGCATAGAGTGAGGTCGACATATAGAACAAGTTGGAGGTAGACTTGCAGAAGGATTTTCCTAGCTTCCTGAGTTGATGCCCCCCCCATTCTTCATTCTTCCCCAATTATTTCATTCCTTTATTCTTTTACAAAATGTAAGATTACACCTTGAGGCAATCTACATCTTGGTTAAGTGTAGTGTTTCCATGGACAGAGAACAAGCGTAGTGTGGGGTGATGTTGGACCCCTGAAATATTGACCAAGTATGAAGACACATAGGCGTGCAATGTCCCAGTTATGGAATGGTGCACAAGGAAAAAGAACACAAGAGAATGGTCTAAGGAAGCACGTAGCACATGCAACATGTGAAAGGATTGAGACATAGTCATTTTTTATGTCCAGGGTAGAACACATGAAAAGGATGACCCGATTGCGCGTGGATAAGATGCCATCCTAACAACAAGTTGGCCCAGGCAGGAGCATGTCTGGGATGGAATTTTCTAGAAGAACATCATGGGATAAAGTGGAAATCTCAGGCCTGTAGAAGCATGCTCGTATGGAGGACCACATTCAGACACTTAGCATCGGATATGAGGGCGTTGGAGGGCGAGTTGGCAATCCATGATAGCTATAAATACAAGCACCTGCAGAGATGGAGAGATAGCTAGAAAGTGAGTGGAGCTCTGTAGAAATACTGTGAGGACTCTATCAGTGAATGGTTATATTCAAGAGAGAATGCATTAGGCTTAGGGGTTTTAAATTTTCTTTTGGGTAGCTTAGTTACATTAATTCCAGCGTAATGCATGACTGTGGTCTGCTTCTCTCCGACCCTCTGTAATGGTTCCATGGTGTAATAAGGTTTCTTGTTATACTAAATACATGAATATCAATGATTTTGATGCATATTTCTCTCTTATGAGTTCTCTTTCCTTTCACGCTAAGTATGGATGCTTGTATGTTTCTTTCTGTCACAATACATGTTATGGATTCTGTTAAGCAATCGGTTTGAAATGACTACAAGGATCTAGAGGCCGTTCTGAGCCCTATGGTTCTCGTATGTCCTAAACTCCCTTCTGAAATCTCTTACACAAATCATAGATGGTGTTTCCCACTAAACTCACATAAAAGAGAGACTCAGTACCCAAACGTTCCTCGGGTGAGTGCTCAGCTTTCACTGGGTGATAGGTCGGTGCGTATGGGGTTCCTTTCTTTTGTGATAGGAGTAAAAATGACTACATTTATCTTCATCAACAAATTTATTTTTCTTACTATGTCTGTACTTTGGGTCAAAATGATTTTCTTGGTACTATTTCATAGTGCACAATTTCTTTTCATAGGACCCAAGTGTCCTCCGTTATTCCCCTTACATGTATCCTTTCTTGGGGCACCATCTTTTAACCCTTGTCGTTAATTCACACAAGTCATAATCAATGCTTGATAACAAAAACATTACATTATGTTTCTCTGATAGATGAGCTTGTTTAATTTCTTGTATTGCATTGCATTATGTTTGTTGCAAGGAGTTAGGCATCATTTACTTTCTTGTATTGCATTGCATTTTGTATGTTACATGGAGTTGGTGTTTTCAGAAATGGAAAGATGTTCATAGTATGGATTTTCATGGCATTCTACTTTTGTCATATGCTTATATTTTTAATAAGGACTCATGATGTAGATCTTTAGCAATATGATGACAGTAAAGTTGTTTCAATACACTAGATGAAAGTTTTCTCTTTTCTTTCCATCTTCATTCCTCCTCTACATCATTCTCCTATCAACAATATTCTTCTTATTCACCTAGGGCATCTTGCTCCTGCTCATTCTTTTATCCATTCTCTCACCTTTTTGATCATCAATTGCCTTCTTTCATCACCCCATTGATACTTGAGGGGGCATCTATCACTTCTACACTTTCAAAATTTATCTGTCTACTATCTTTGAATTGGCATCGCTTATGCAACCCCAAAGAGGGGCAAATGTAGACACTTATAATTTAGCCTAAATAATTTAAATACTTAAATTGTGCTAATTATCCCCTTGTAGACACCAAATTTGTGTCTTATGACCCCCTTGTGCCCCGCATCTCATTTTCGTAACCTAACCTCATCACCTAAACCTTACATAATTATTTATTAATTACCTTATAATTAATGAATCCACATCGCCATACCTGCCACCTCATTTCGCCACCTCATCATGACCTAGTCTTAACCCTAAACTAACCTAATTAATACCTATAACTTGGTCTACATCCACTCCCATAACTATTTACTCCTCACCCGCACCTAAAACCAACCTCATAATGACTTGACCAAGCCCGCAACTAATCCCTCGGGAGAAAAGGAGGGAAAGTTGGCTATTTTACTAAAAATAGCCCACTTTGACCTGACCGATACCGGTTCCTACTCGACCGCCGTCGGTTATGTAACCGCCATCGGTTCCCTGTAAATGACCTCTCCCAACCAAAAAGAAGGGGTTGGATTTTCGTTGATCCGAATCAGAAGTCATTGGAAGGATCCGGAATTTACTTGGCTGAACAAGAGACAAGTGAAGAAAAGGGAGGAGTTGGAAGAGAAGGACATCAAGCCCAAGACTGCAACTGAATAATCAGAGCCCAGTGACACTCATCCAAGCATTAGGAGAGGAGATAGCTCATCTTGTATTGTCAGATCATCCCACTTGAGCCCTGTCTTCGCCATCGCAGTCCCAGAACCTGCATTTTCATCAGGAATTAGTAAGTAAGTCTTATATGTTCTTTTAATAATATTTCTGGGATTTCTAAATCACAGTAATTACAAGTCTACCCCCAGATCCACTACCCGGTAACACTCTCCACCTAACTTACATTCCTTTACCCCTATTTTTCTCCAAGAACAGCCCCCATACCCTCTGAGTCTTCTCTATCACCTCATTACCTATCCCCAGTCATTCTACCAGCCTTATAAACACCATAACTATCATATAGTCATCTTATAGCCAACCTTCACCCAACCCCTTAAATCACTACCCCTACCGATATCGGTTATCATCAACCGGTACCGGTGACACTGACCGGCGTCGGTCACCGTGATTCTAAACCAAGACCAGCCCTTTCTCTATTGTTCTAACAAGGTAAACAAATTGTAATTGGACAATAGCTTATTTGTTAGAATTTGTGTTAATTCATATTAGCAGGGGAACTGACCACCTTCGAAAGGAAGTTTTATATTTCCTGGGCCCAAGGTAGTTCCCTCATTTCTTGTCTAATTAAAATCTGGTGGTCTTGTATTCTTACTTGCAAGTAGTCCTTCCAAGACAAAAAGAAGTTCTTTGCAGTTGATCTGATCTCTCTCTCTCTACGGTACGCGCACACCCTCTCGACATTCAACAGGTATTCCTCCTAGCCCTAACCCTTATCTGTTTCTCAAAGGAATGAAAGGATAGAAGCAACTCTATTCCCAAAAGCTAAAACATTCCGTGCGAAACACCCCTTTCCCGCATGTTGGTGACATATCGTCAATAATGCTTGTCTTCTCTTTTATCATTGTTAATTAATTACAATAAGTAATTAATTAAGTTTTCTATTCAACAAATACACTAATTAATGATCTTCCGTTAATTAATCCTTCCTTTTATCTATACTAATTAATTATTATTAATAAATTACCTTCCCCTTTCATTAAACCAATAAATCATTATTTAGTTGATTTACTCCCCTTCTATAGTCTAAATCATGCTAATATTCCTCTAAAAATCTTTTATAAGCTTGTACATCTATTAATTAATCACTTTGGTTAATTAATAAACCCCCTTTATCCATATGAGTCACTAAAGGACAAGCTAAAATCTCTTAAAGTTAACTCACCCCTTTCTAAACCCCCTTTATCCATAACTAACTCAACATCTCTATTATCCCACATGCAAAGGGATATAGAGATTCCTTTATCCATTGGGCTATATAAAGATCCCCCCTCCTACCTTTACACTTACACATATTCCTTGAGAAATAAAAAATAAACATATAGTAAATACACTATAGCCATTTTGTCATCTTGGAACATTCTTCATTAGAGAGGCTAGCTACTTTCATTTCTTATATTCATCCACCCAAGTTTTGAAGTCATATGGAGATATGTAAAATGGTCTTGTAGCCATGGATTGACAAGACTTCATTCTTGAAAACCTTGGGATTCAAACATACAATCAAACCTTTGATTGGTAAGGATCTAAATAGTTTCATTTCATTTGATTAGCATTCGATAGAGATAGAGATTAATGGATTAACATGTTAGTTTGAAAATTTGTTCATGTTATAATGTAATGATGTTAGTAGATTATTTTTTCTTAAGTTCTAAGCATGATGGTGCATTGAATTTGATTTAGCTTTGTTTTGTTCTAACTCATTTTGCATTGCTAACAAATACATGTACACAGATGGCACAATTATGAAAGGATATACCATGCACACACACATCCCTACAAGGTGGAATAGAAATTATGCACCCATAGTGAAGGAGGTAAGGCTTCTTGGCTTACCATCCAGGCTTTCTCACATTCTTGGACGTGGAATGAAGTGGAGTCCTTACCATAATATTTGTGTACTACATAAGATGTATTGCTTTGGATAAACCTTACAAAGAATGTGATCCTCACTTTGTGCCACTCTAGAAGATTGTCTCGATGGGTTTCCCACCAACGCATTGTTATTCTGTGCAAGGTATAAGTAAGCATATTCCTCCTTTCTTTCTGATAGGTCCATTATACCCCCATCACATGTAGAAATACATTAGGTTTACCCTCTCTAGTGTAACTAGTTAACTTCTTTCTTCCCATGTGCCTAACTGAGTGTGCTATGGAGATACGAGTCACAGTTCCCTTCAATTGTCTTCCGACTAACTCATAGGTCCTGTACACCCAATTATCACATGCAGTGCTAGTCATATCACTCATGGACTAGGCATATTCCCATTGAATGACCCCTTCTCCTAATGGATGGATAAACTCGGAGTCTCTAATGGTGTACATATAGATTCTATCTAGGTCCTCTTCTCTCAAAGGCTCTATATAGGGCGTAGACTTCCCATCTGTCAGTGGAATAATTATGTGCTCCTATTTATTCTTAAAACTTATGTACCCTTTGTTAAAGCGTAAGTCACAATTATTCTTATAACACCATGGGTGTCCAAGTAAGGCTGGAAAGTTATCTTCCTTGATAAGTGCTAAGACTTCAAAATATCCAATGAAATTTTCCCCTTGCATGGTTATGGATGCATCCTTCAATACTCTAATGGGCATAACCTTTTTCCTATTCGCCATGTACAACAAATTTGAAGATGGCTATAATGGGGGCCTTCCCATTTGATTCCTTGCATCTAAAATGAGAACATTGACCTCGACGCCCATGTCAATCAGAATGTTTCTCAATATCCATCCATCCATAACTGCATTCAATGTGATTTCTTTGTCATAACCAATATTGTGAGGGGGTAGATTAGCATGTAATACCTACCTCTCGCACTCACCTCTTGTGCACTATACTTTTTCTCTTAGCCACTCTCCTAACATAGGGATAATATTCTCCTGATGCAAGATCTTACACACTTCTTTGACCTCATCCATATCCCTCGAAGATGTTACATCAAGAGAACATGGATGAGGTCAAAGAAGTGTGTAAGATGTTGCACCAGGAGAATATTATCCCTATGTTAGGAGAGTGGATAAGAGAAAAAGTACAGTGTGCAAGAGGTGAGTGCAAGAGGTAGGTATTACATTCTAATCTTCCCCCTCACAATCTTGATTATCACAAAGAAATCACATTGAATGCAGTTGTGGATGGATGGATATTGAGAAACATTCTGATTGACATGGGCATCGACGTCAATATTCTCATTTTAGATGCAAGGAATCAAATGGGAAGGCCCCCATTATAGCCATCTTAAAATGTGTTGTACGTGGTGAATATGACAAAGGTTATGCCCATTAGAGTATTGAAGGATGCATCCATAACCATGCAAGGGGAAATTTTCATTGGAGATTTGGAAGTCTTAGCACTTATTGAGGAAGATAACTTTCCAGCCTTACTTGGACACCCCTGTTGTTATAAGAATAATGTTGACTTGTGATTTAACAAAGGGTACATAAGTTGTGAGAATAAATAGGAGCACATAATTATTCCACTGACGGATGGGAATTCTACGCCCTATATAGAGCCTTTGAGAGAAGAGGACCTAGATAGAATATATATGTGCACCATTAGAGACCCCGAGTTTATCCATCCATTAGGAGAAGGGGTCATTCAATGGGAATATTCCCAGTCCATTAGTGATATGACTAGCATTGCATGTGATAATTGGGTGTATAGGACCTATGAGTTAGTCGAAAGACAATTGAAGGGAACTATGACTCGTATCTCCATAGCACACTCAGTTAGGCACGTGGGAAGAAAGCAGTTAACTAGTTACACTAGAGAGGGTAAACCTAATGCATTTCTACATGTGATGGGGGTATAATGGACCTATCAAAAAGAAAGGAGGAATATGATTACTTATACCTTGCACAGAATAACAATGCGTTGGTGGGAAACCCATCGAGACAATCTTCTAGAGTGGCACAAAGTAAGGATCATGTTCTCTGTAAGGTTTATCCGAAGCAATACATCTTCTACAATACACAAATATTATGGTAAGGACTCCACTTCATTCCATGTCCAAGAATGTGAGAAAGCCTGAATGGTAGGCCGAGAAGCCTTACCTCCTTCACTATGGGTGCATAAGTTCTATTCCACCTTGTAGGGATGTGTGTGTGCATGTTATATCCTTTCATAATTGTGTCATCTGTGTACATGTATTTGTTATCAATGTAAAAAGAGTTAGAACTAACACCTAGTAGTCCTAAAACAAAGCTAAATCAAATTCAATGCACCGTCATGATTAGAGATTAAGAAAAACTAATCTACTAACATCGTTGCATTAGAACATGAACAAATATTCAAAATAACATGTTAATCCTAAAAGGAATGATAACCAGATTGTACCAAGCCAAGAATACAGATGCTAATTGAACACCACTATCAATAAGATGAAAGCAATTCACCAGAATAACTTTACACAAAACCTTTACAAAAAAATGAGTAGTAATATCATATATTAGTATGGAACTCAATGAAATACAATGAGAAGGGGCCTTGCTTATATAGGAAAGGAATAACAATCTAAGAACCAGTCAAGGTCGTAGATCAAGCCATAAATCATGGAAAGAACTAGTCATCAAAGAACTAATCAAGTCCATAGATTTATGAGAGAACTAGACATCAAGGATCAAGTCAATACTATAGATCTAGGAAAGAACTAGTCAATACCATAGATCAAGGAAATAACTATACCTAACAACTAGATAATATCTAAATAAATAAAAAGAAATATCCACACACATAAATGGGTGAGGATAAATACAATAAAGGTAAATAATGTACCTAGGTGAACATAAGCTAAGATAAATACCTACTCTAACACCCCCCCTCAAGTGAAGCTAGGGACCAAAATAGAAGTGGCATGTCCACAGTATAAGTCCCAACAACTAGGCCTGATGAGGTACTCATGTACAATATATCCATGAAGAAATCTCAAACCAAAAGAAGGAAAGAATCCTGCTATAAGGAAAGAGAAAGAAGAAGAAGAAGGAAGATGTTCTCACGAACACCCCCCAAAAACAACTTCTGAAACCCCAAGTATTCCACACAACTCAAGGTAGCGAGGTGATACAAAATACTTTGTAAAGATGTCTGCAACCTGCTACAGAGTTAGAAGGTACTCCAAGCAAATAACTCCATCTTGAATGTGCTACCGAATGAATTGGATGTGTATCTCAATATGCTTGGTCCGTTGGTGCTCAACTGGGTTGCGAGAAATGTGAATTACACTTTGGTTGTCACACCAAAGTGCAGTTGGTGAATCTTGTGGGAATCCAAAATCTGTCAATAATTGGTGAAGCCAAAGAATCTGTTGACTTGCTGTAACTGTTGCCCTATACTCTACCTCTGAAGATGAAAGTGCAATAGCCTGTTACTTTTTACACGCCCAAGCAATTAGAGAAGAACCAAGATAGAAAAGATAGCCAAAAGTGGAATGCCTGTCATCAATAGATCCTACCCAATCTAAATCTATATACCCAACCAACTGAGTAGATGCCCTACTGTAGTGTAGGCCAAAGTGGGAAGTGTCACGCAAATAGCGCAAAATCCTTTTAGCAGCCTGTTAGTGACTACTATGAGGAGAATGTGTAAACCGAGATACAAGCCCTACTGCAAATGAAATATCAAGGTGAGTATGGGTCAAGTACATGTTACTCCCAACCAACTGCCTATATAATGTAGGATCACAAAGTGGTGTGGTACATGTGGATGTAAGAGTAACCCCAGACTGAAAAGGAGATGGATTTGGCTTGCAATCAGCCATATCAAAGCGCCTAAGAAGATCATGGGTGTACTTTTGTTGACTCAAATGAATCCCTGAATATATCTGAGAAATCTACAAACCAAGGAAATAATGCAATAGCCCAAGATCTGTCATGTCAAACTATGTAGAAAGAGCCCTCTGAATACTCTGAATGTGAGAAAAAGAGCTGCCAGTAAGTAACATATCATCAACATATAAGACAAGTATCATAATATCCTCACCAACATGTTGGAGATACACTGCATGATCAGAGTGGCAATGAACAAAACTAGTAGATACAAGAAAATAATCCATCTTCTCATACCAAGCCTAAGGGGCTTGTTTGAGACCATAGAGAGACCTTAAGAGCCGACAAACAAGAGAAGAATCCTGAACAAATCCAGTCAACTGCTCCATATATATTTCCTCTTGTAGATCTCCATGTAAGAAGGCACTCTTCACATCCATCTGATATACGGGCCACCCCTGTGATGCAGCAATAGCAAGTACAAGGCATACAGAATCCATCTTGGCAACAGGTGCAAAAGTCTTAGAGTAATCAATACCTTCAACTTGTGAAAAACCCTTTGCAACAAAATGAGCATTATACTTGTCAATGAACCCATCAGCTGCATATTTGGTTTAGTATACCCACTTAGACCTAACAATCTTTCTTCCTTTAGGAAGATATACCAAATCCCAAGTATGATTCTTCATCAAAGAAGAATACTCAGCTGTCACTGCATCATCCCACTCCTGTATCCCATGAGCCTTTGAAAAAGACTGTGGATCCTCAGAAACTACCTAACATAAAAGTTCAAAACCTATAGAATGTGCGTGATGATGCATAGTGGGTGGAAGATCCTCTATGAAAGGTGTTGCCCTCAGAAACTATAGTATGAGCCCACTTAGGCATAGTGAAAACATTAGTGGGAATAGGATCCGCATTGGAATCTATAACCTCCTCATCAATCTCCTCAAAGAAAATATCCTCAAGATGAGATGAAGAAGAAGAAGGAATGGAAGAAGATGAAGAATCATGGGGAGTGAAATACTCATCAAACTGAACATGTGTTCGAAAAAGAACATCTTGTGTATCAAGATCTAAAAGACAATAAGCTCTCATGTCCTCACAATACCCTACAAATATCAAGGGTTTACTCTTATTATCCAAAGCTTTCCTTTTCTTCTTTGGTACAAAGGCCCATGCATGACTCCAAAAGACTTGAAAAAATGAGACATCTGGCTTAGTGTTGGACCAAGCTTCCTCTGGAGTCAAATGCTCAAGTGCTTAATGTGGTGTGCGATTCTAAATATAGTTAGCATAATTAACTATTTTTGCCCAATAGATAGGAGGTATATCTCTAGAATGCATCATACAGTTAGCCATTTCCTTCAAAGTTCTATTCTTCATTTCTGCTAATCCATTCTATTGTGGAGTATAAGGAATATAATGCTAGTGAATAATGCCTTGAGTTGCCAAAAATTCATAAAACTCATTGCTGAAATACTCCCCCCCCATTATCAGTGTGAAGGTTCTGTATACTACTAGAAGATTGTTTCTTGACCAAAGCCTTGAAGACTTTGAAGTGTGAAAAAACATCACTTATGTACTTGAGAAAATAAACCCAAGTACGCCTCGAGAAATTATTAATAAATGTAAATGCATACTTAGATCCATTGAAAGATGGGGTAAGAAAAACCATCAAGTCACTATGCACAAGCTCAAGTGGTGAAGAAGCTCTCTTAGACAAATTCTTAGGAAAAGGATCTTGGTGTTGTTTCCCTAATGCACAACCATGACAAACTCCCTCAAGACAAGAAACTCTAGGATAACCATCTACCATACCATGAGTGCTCAACTCCTTCAAATATCTGTAATTGAGATGTCCAAATCTTTCATGCCAAAGCTTACTCTCTAAATCTGAATGAGAAACCAATCATGTCCCTATAGAAAAAGTGTCATCAAAACCCTCAAAGTGATATAGTCTAGAACTATGATCAACAATACCCTAAGAAACAAGTGAATAAGGCTCCAACAAAGTTCTTACTTCTGCCCCATGTGGTGTAAAAGTCATTGTTTTCCCCTTGACCAGAATGACAAATTTGATATACAGAAAGCAAATTTGTAGTGATGTTAGGAACATATAGTGCATCTTGAATATTGCCACCATCAAGTTGTATATCACCTTTTCCCTCAACAGAAAGAAATGAAGAATCTCCAACCTCAATTTTGGAAGTAGAACTCAAACCTACAGAAACAAAAGACTCCTTGGAAGAAGTCATGTGATGAGAATCACCAGAATCTATAACCCAATTGTCTGTAAGTGGTGACTGAGATCTTTCAACAACATTAAGTACTTTTCCATGTTTATTAGAAGGAGGTGGAGTGGAGATAGAAATTTTGTGTTTCTTGACTGCATCCTCTAAGGCTTGCATTCACTTATAACACCTATTTTCTTCATGATTACTACCCCCCACAAAAAGAGCATGAATGGCTAGACTTATTCTTGGCTTTAGAAGACTCCTTTGGTTTTGAGTTGTTTTCTTTGGGTTTAGGAGCATTTTGAGATGGAGAAGGTGTGGATTTGGTTTTACTGTTTGTTTTTCCCTTACCCTTAGGATTAGATGCAACTAATTCATTTTGAGAGGTGGAAGACTCAAGGTGAGATAATTTGGATTCTTCCCTAGTAAGTCTTTCACAAAATGTTTCTAAGTTAGGCATTTTGAAGGTGTCACCTAAGACATCCATGCTAGAGAAAAAGGTAGAAGCAAAAATTTGGAATGGTCCTCTCAACTTGGATAGAATCAAGTAAACAACTCTTCATCTTTCTTATCTCTTCCACTCCCCTTCAACTATGTCAACAAATGCTTGAACTTGGTAAGATAGTCTATAATTTTTGGAAAATATTCAGGATTAAGAGAGGTGATCTCAATTTCAAGTTGCATGGCTCTCATATGATCCACCTTACCAAATAAATCCTCCAATTTCTCCCATATTTTGAAAGGAGAGTCACACTTTTCCAAATAAAATAAAATACTATCACTTACATAAGTTCCTATCAAACCCATACATTCATCAAATTTACACTGGTACTGAAATGTCTCATATTCTCTAGTGAAAACTGGTTGTTCTTTAGAAGTTAAAGCCCATAATCCTTTCCGCTTAATTATTGTTTCCATTCTTGGCTTCCATGTGTGGTGATTATGTGTTGTTAATGGCTCAACATGATCTAATGCAGAAGTTGATAAAGATGTCATCCTCAAAAAATCACCAAAAGAAATGCAAGAACTAAGCAATGCAACAAGAGCCCCCCAAATTTTTGGCACTTTATAATGAATGCGTGTTATAATATGGCACTTTATAATTATGTTGACATCCTCAAAATAAATATTTCCAATGGAAAGAGCATAAAAAACTACACACTTTTACAAAAAATAGCACTCAAAACCGAGTTGATCAAAAGATACAATTTTTTCAATATTATGCTTTACTATTTATTTTAGTTTCCACTAAAATAGAATAAAATACTCTTGCCTTCACCACACATAAAATAAAATGGGGTTGGAGTTAAGCACCTACTAGTAGGAATCATAAGCTTTAAGCCCTCATAATGACCTTATCATATTACCAGGGGCTATTCGCCCACCCAAAATAGTAGTCTGCGGATTTTCCCAAAATAGCAAAAAGTGTGTCGTCGTCCGTGGACCCCTGCCAAATGAGGAAAGAAACGTCTTTTCAAAAAAAGACCTCCTGCACGCGTAAACCAAAAATGCTATTCCACAACAAAAAAATACCCAGATCAGATCTCTAGAAACCCAAAAAAACCCATATTTTTTTTCCTTGCCTTCCTTTTCCGTATGGCACGAATCCCGAGGCAAATCCAGTACATTTCTCTACACAACAAAAAAAACCAAAAAAATTGATTGCCTCCCGAAATGGTCAAGTTTACAGTTGATCTTAGGGTTTTGCTACCTTCTGGATCCAATGAAAGCCTCTATTTTACATAAAAATGCATGCAGCAACAAAATACAGAAAAATCTTGAATATATTAATATTTTAAAAAATGCTTGCAAAATGAAACTTATAGATAGATGTCAATAGCAATCTCTTGCTCTGATACCATAAAAGGAACGATAACAAGATCGTACCAAGCTAAGAACACAGATGCTAATCAAACACCATGATTAATAAGATGAAAGCAATTCACAGAATAATTTTACACAAAACCTTTACAAACAAATGAGCAGCAATATCATATATTATTATGGAACTCAATGAAATACAATGAGAATGGGCCTTGCTTATATAAGCAAGGAATAAAAATCTAAGAACCAGTCAATGTCATATATCAAGCCATAAATCATGGAAAGAACTAGTCATCAAAGAACTAGCCAAGTCCATAGATTTATGAGAGAACTAGACATCAAGGATCAAGTCAATACCATAGATCAAGGAAACAACTATACCTAACAACTAGATAATATCTCCTAATATCTAAATAAATAAAAAGAAATATCCACACACATAACTGGGTGAGGATAAATACAATAAAGGTAAATAATGTACCTAGGTGAACATGAGCTAAGGTAAATACCTACTCTAACAAATCCATTAATATCTATCTCTATTGAATCTTAATCAAATGAAATGAACCTATTTAGATCCTTAGCAATCAAAGGTTTGATTGTATGTTTGAATCCCAAGGTTTTCAAGAATGGAGCCTTGTCAATCCATGGCTACAAGACCATTTTACATATCCCCATATGACTTCAAAACTTGGGTGGATGAATACAAGAAATGAAAGCAGCTAGCCTCTCTAATGAAGAATGCTCCAAGATGACAAAATGGCTATAGTGTATTTACTATATACTTCTCTTTTGTTTCTCAAGGAATAGGTGTAAGTGTAAAGGTAGGAGGAGAGATCTTTATATAGCCCAATGGATAAAGGAATTTATATATCCCTTTGCATGTGGGATAATAGAGATGTTGAGTTAGTTGTGGATAAGGGGGGTTTAGAAAGGGTTGAGTTAACTTTCGGAGAGTTTAGCTTGTCCTTTAGTGACTCATATGGATAAAGGGGGTTTATTAATTAACCAAAGTGATTAATTAATAGATGTACAAGCTTATAAAAGATTTTTAGAGGAATATTAGCATGATTTATACTATAGAAGGGGAGTAAATCAACTAAATAATGATTTATTGGTTTAATGAAAAGGGAAGGTAATTAATTAATAATAATTAATTAGTATAGATAGAAGGAAGGATTAATTAACGGAAGGTCATTAATTAGTGTATTTGTTGAATAGAAGACTTAATAAATTACTTATTGTAATTAATTAACAATGATAGAAGAGAAGACAAGCATTATTGACGATATGTCACCAATGTGCGAGAAAGGGGATAATTAGCACAATTTAAGTATTTAAATTGTTCAAGCTAAATTATAAGTGTCTACATTTTCCCCTCTTTGGGGTTGCGTAAGCGATGTCACTTCAAAGATAGTAGACAGATAAATTTTGAAAGTGTAGAAGTGATAGATGCCCTCTCAAGTGTCGATGGGGTGATGAAAGAAGGCAATTGCTGATCAAAAAGGTGAGAGAATGGATAGAAGAATGAGTAGGAGCAAGATGCCCTAGGTGAATAAGAAGAATATTATTGATAGGAGAATGATGTAGAGGAGGAATGAAAATGGAAAGAAAAGAGAAAATTTTCATCTAGTGTATTGAAAAAACTTTATTGTCATCATATTGCTAAAGATCTACATCATCGGTCCTTATTAAAAATATAATCATACAAAAAAATTAGAATGCCATTAAAATCCATACTACAAACATCTGTCCATTACTGAAAACACCGACTCATCATTAATTTCATATTCCAACTTTCATGATTGATCCTTCAAACACTGAATCTCCCCCTGTAGGTTTCTAATCACCTCCATGGTCTCTTGGTAAACTTCCTTCTGATGAGTGGGATGAGGATATATCCCATGTAATACCTCTTCTCTTGTAATGATAAGCCTTTTCTTCGGTATTTCCCTGGCGCGTGTGGCATTTGCCCACGTAGTCACGAAGATAGGTTCCAACTCAAGGTCATGTGCTACCCTAGGCATCCATTGCAGATAAGCTCGCTTCACACTCACCATCCCCATGCCCTAATCCTTCCTCTGGTTCTGGCACATGTGCTCATATAACTCAGGGTGCTCCTCATACATATGCTTCTTCCTGCACCATGATCCTTGTGGAAAATATAGACACTCACGCTTATAGTGTACAATAGATCCAAAATTGTAACACGTTCCATGGGGAAATTCACTCCTACTTCCTTGACCACCATTGCCTCTGAATCCTCCATGAAAACATCTTCCTTGACCGCCTCCATCTTCGTGCCCTTCATAATGATGACCTCATTCTTATAATTTTTCCCAATGTTGTTCTGGCACACACAAATATCAATGGCATCATGGATTTGGTCTATTAATTGGCACTCCTTTGTATAGTGAGTCATAGATGAGAAAATCCTATAATAAGAAGACACATTATTGTGGAGCACACACTGTAATAATGGGCATCTACTTGGATCATTATCTCTATGACAAATTTCATAAACCAATGACACGGTGTGCACCATATTTCGTTGGAAATTATCCTTTGCATGTCCTTGTACCTCATAATTTGTGCACCATAATCCACTACGAGTTTCATGAGCTAAGTTAGCAGATAGTTTCTCTAGCTTCTTCGCCATGACAGCGATATGTGCTTCTAAATATTTTTTTACTCCAGTGTCAATGTTTCTGACAGCTTCAACATGCAGAAAAACCTCTAAGGCTTTGCGTAGATCTGTGAAAGTCTTTTGGGAAAGCGCATGTATGAAAGGTTTTATCAATCCTCCAATGAACCACTGGGAATGGTGAGATGGATGGATATCATATGAAAACTTAACAGAAGAGTCTTATATCACTCATCATACTCCTGCACACTCTCTTCCATACCTTTTTGAATCTCCTTCAATGTGCTTATTCTCTTTTTTTCAAACTTGGGAATGTGAAGCTCCACCAAGAAGTCATCACGCAATGCAGTATAATCCACCACCGTTTGATAGGGGTCATAATTTCAATACCAATTATGTGTGCGCCCTTGCAATGTAGTTGCAAACTGACTTGTCTTTCACTTTGGTACAATGACATCCTTAGTGCGCCATAGCAATTTGCACTTGTGTACATGATCCGTTGAATCATCAACATCCTTTTAACCAAGTAAGTGAAGAGACATATCTTAAAACACCTACTGATGGTGTTACAGACCTTGTCTTCCATATCCAGGGCCTTGATTCCCTCTTCTATTTGATCATCTAGATCCTATTCCTCTGGGTCCACCAGATCCTCCTCCTATTGTAGGTAAGGGGACTGACGCAGTTGCGCTCTACGTACCCACCGTCACACCAAATTGCATGCCAATAGTCTATTATTTTGAACCAATTCCATATGCGATACCCAAACTTTGTGTACCCACACCTTGCCCAAATGATGTGTTAGATAATATTCCTCCAAACATAGGAAATGTTTGTGGTGCCATAGAATAACTAAATGAAAAATTATATCTATCAGGTGTATCTCGACTACCAATAGCAACACCAATCAGCTTAACAATACTTATCTTAGGAACTAGAAAACTAAGCACCATGGTTTGGTCACTAGGATGGCTAAGATGTGTGCCTACAGCTCTCCTTTCTCCATATGATGAGATCTCACTAGAAGGTGAGGGGGTTTCTCTCATGAACTTTCCAAGATGGGATAACACAAACGTCTCAAGTCCCACACCCTATGTGTGAACCTCAAATCCTTCCCGCAACATTTGCCTCCATAAATCCATCACTCCAATAGCTTTGCATTGTCTCGCCAACTCCATTTCTTGCACTTCATTATATGTGAGCTGACTCTCTTCTCTCTCTCTACTTCTGCCACAGGGTCCGCCATCTTTCACCACCCCAACTTTCACACCCCGCACCTAGTGGGAAGTTAGCCAACCATAGGAAATGCCTCCATACTCAGAGTTATGATCAAGATCTTAATGGCTAATAGAATTTTTTTCAATGAAAAGTTGCAAAAGCCCTGGACATGGGGTAAGAATCTCTAAAGAAACCCAAAAGGATTTTAATAAACTAGTCAATAGACCATCAGATAAGAAATAAACAAGGATTCATCAGTTTGCATGCATTAAACTTGAAAGAAAAAAAAAACCTTACATATTTAGTAATCCTTTATTCTTGAAAGATTTAATAAATGAACCTAGTAAGGATCATAAGCAATCAGTTTGTGATTATGAGAATGGGAGATTACCATTAATGGCTTCAAGGCCAGTGGTTCTTCCCATTTACTCAATGCTTGGTGTGTAGTACAATGGAAAAATTAATAGCTCAATGATCGAATAGTCTCTCATTCCTACGAAGTCTCCTTATTTTTACACTGTTGAGAGTGCCTCCCCTCTTCCATCCTCTTCTTCTCTTGAGATTGCTTCTACCATAGTGCATGAGTCTCCACCTGTTGTTGTCTCTTATCATTCTACTCATGCCTTATCTACGTTTCCTTCCTCCACTTTACCCACACCACTCATTACTTCTAGTAATATTAGAAAAACTTCCCCTTCATCATCTCATGTGGCTCCTTGGACACACACACCTCATGTGTCTTTAGCTTTAGAACCTACTATCTCACCTCTCAATATACCCATGATCACACACAATGGCAAGAATCAACCTATTAATATGTTATTGCCATCTTCTTCTATTCCATCACAGGAAATCATCTCCCTCATGCATGTTGTAATTCAACTTCAATCTCAATTTCACTCTCTCACCTTAGAAATTAGGGCTTACTATGCATCTATAGATAACAACTCCATGTATGGTAATCTCATTCCCAAAAAAATCCATAACTCAACCTTTCCTAAGGATTTCACCATGCCCACATTTACATGCTTCAATGGTACCAAAAACCCTCATGATCATATTGCACATTATCACACTCTTCTGGTGTCTCATTCCAATGATCGACTATTACTTAAGGCCTTTCAGTTTAGTCTAGTTGATGATGCACTTCAATGGTATACCCATCTCCCTTTTTATTTAATTAGTACTTTCTATGACATGGAGGATGCCTTCCTTCATAGGTTTATTATCAATATTGTTCCTAGGGTCACATATGATCATATTCCCACTCTCCATCATGGTTCTTCTAAACCTATTAAGGATTACATCTTACACTTTAATGCATGTATACATCAACTTATATTTCATCGTAGCAACTTGGAAAAGTAGTTCATATTCTGTCGTGGTCTTATTCCTCCTCTAAAGTAACACCTATAGTATGATACTTGTAAGTCCTTTATACTTTTGTGTTACAAGGTTATTGATCTAGAACATGACCTTCTTGATTCTTCTCTAGCAGAGCCTTCCCACGTTTCTCTGATTACTAGACCCTCTTTTCTTCCACCTACACCTCCAGTTCTACATCCTCAACAACCTCCACCTTTCGCTAAAACTCAAAAAAACCATGCTACTCCCACTCAACCTCCTAGCCAAAATCCAAAGCAACCCTTATCCCAAACCAAAGTGCAAAGTCAAAAACCTCAGTCTCCTACACATGTCTCTCCACCTTTGCGACCAATTACTACCACTACTACTTCACCTTAGTACCATGAGCCTCTGTGTTTTTCACCTAATGCTTGACCTCATGATGTCTTTCGTATATTACTTAATGAGCAGTTAACTAGACTTCATTATAATCACCACCACCCTCCACACTGTTTATAATGCCAACATGATCAATATTACTGTAATTACCAATGTATTAGTGGCCATCGTGACAATGATTTACTTTATTTACGTGAGCGGTTACAATATTTAGAGGACACTGGTGTAGTATCTTTTACATCTCATGAGTAATCATTGTCTCCTTCACCACGACAATGTAGGCATACACCCCCTAAGTATTCTAAACCTAGTACTCAGTGTGTTCGTCAATCACCACCGTTGCATGCTCGCTATCCACCACCTTCATTTCTTTCACCTCCATATTCATTACATATGCCTCACTGACACTTTCCATCACATGCATCCCATGCGTTTCTACCAATATCTACATATCCCATGGTCACTCCATATGACACACACGTTGGTCCATACACTCATGCTCCATCCATTCCATATGCATCCACCACCACCTGTCATCCTGGTTGTTGGTAGGTGATCATTATCACCTTACCCCTCGATGATGCACTTGTGTTCTTATAGTTCTTACACGACTATTGAGGGATTGGTTTTAAGAACCTTTCACCATGCACTCCTTCATTCATCTAGTGCACCTCAATCATTTCCTGATGACGTACTCTTTCTTATGCATTTCATACTCTACTTCTGAGGGGTCTTATGACATGAGCCTATTCATCCACACGTTGGGGGGATTTGTTACTCTCCCCCCCTCCTAATTTCATCACTTTATCATATTTCCATTGTATTACATTTTCACATCTTCATGATGCTACACTTATCTATTTCCAAATTTATGCTATTATCACCATTACATTGGCTATGAGCTACATAATTTATTCATCTCATCAATTACATGACATTAGCTATCTACATCATCATTTACCACGCATAATTTATCTACCATTACTAACATCATCATACAAATTTATATTCATCATATACACCACAATACACATGCTAGAACAATAACCATACAACTGCACAATATCTATTACATCACAATAACAAAACATCTCAAATATCGATCTCATATATATCCAAAATAGGTATCCATACATATAGCAGTCATAAAATAATCATAACAAAAAAACATGTTTCATAACTGGGGGAAAGGCCCCTACGTATACAATCCTCACTATCACACCTCATCATCACTATCACTCTTGTGCACCATGAGAGATCTAGACTCGATGCCTTGCTACTAACGTGACGCCACATTTTGTGGCCCCAAAAATTCCCCACCTGTCTATGCAACATGGCAATCTCCATGTTCTACTCTAAGAACTGACACTGTAAATCCACATAATGGTGAACACAACCAGATATAAGGGACCACCACCTACCACCTCTCAATAATGACGAGTCTCCTCACGTGCCTCGTCCCTCTCGCTAAACAACATTGTACATGTCATTAATGTTATGGCTACTGAATCAAACTAAGGGGCATGCTTTCCTGTGATGTCATCTACACGCCATAATATCCCTCCACCTAGCACATCACTAGGAACATTCTATGTCAGCATGTAGATCAATGTATCTACTATTATTGACCAATAGGCATCTCCTACACACACAACATACAACCTCATGTTAGTCAACCATGTACAAAACACAACATAAACAATTCATTAACCACATTAGGATACACAAATACTTATGATCTGTCATCGCCACCACTACAAGTTCAAGGATGCCTCCCTCATCTGCTCCTCCTCCTAGTAACTCCATAACACCCACAAATACTAGGTATAGCAACACCCATTGATGTGCTACCCACCATGCTTGATAATCCTCTCTACTCCCCGCATCGCCACCATCCACAGCTACTATCGTTGGGTCTACCACATCTAACCTCGGTGATACTAACTACTCCACTGTGGGTCTTGGCCTAGCACCCACCCTCCTAGGGGATCTTACATCTCATAGCTATATATATGGCTCTAGGGGAACATCCTATGCCATCCCAAATTTCTGTGATACTCTCTCTAAATAAAATAGCTCTGTTACACCTGGAAAGTGGTCCTTTAACCACATGGTTCTCTGAATACATCACAGCTCTGTCACATCCTTGGGCCATCCCCTGTAATCGTGATATGGCTTCCATATCACATACTCATATCCCATTTTGTCTATCAGGGCCCTGAAGCTATCTGTATCCATATTCCTACACCAAATATCCACCCAACGTCAAGCAAATATCTTTGGCCAAGCCCACTCCCCTTGTGGCCCTAAAACTAGTCTTAATATGGCTATGTGCTCATAGGCCCATATATGTAGTAGTGATGTGGCCCTTATACCCCTGCCATGTTCATCCTACATAAACCGATACAAGTCCCTATACATGTGGGCCAACACACAACACGCCCACGCATATCTCGTCCCATCTTCCTCTATTCGTTGACATATGTCATCCATCTTATACAAGATCTCAACACCCCCTCCCTCCACTACTATACATGACACTATCACTACTACAATGAAATTCCACAAACACAAAACCCTCGACTACAATATCACATCCAAAATAATATGGGCCTCCATCAAAAACCTATACCCCTGTAAAATATCATCTAGCCAACTACATTTTCCACTTCATATCCACTACCGCCATCACCTGTAATCTCTCCCCAACCACTGACAACCATAGTATGTGGTATACATCCTCCAACATCACCATCATCTCTCTCGTAGGTAACCAAAATGTGCATTTGCACACCATCTCTCACACAATGTAGTCAAATTAGGCATATTATGGGGCACATCCCCCATCCATGCTATATGTCATAGGCCAGCATGGTCCAAAACATCCCACTCATCATTTGATAAACCCAATCCCAGTAGTGTACTCAAGTGTTAACCATCATGAAATTCCCTTGAGTGGATATCCCTCTTCACAACACAAAAAAACAACAACCGCAATGATTAGCATACTTCACATGATCAAAAACAACTGCTCAACATGTTAAAAACACATTCCATAGTAGTACCCACAAAGCTAAAAAAAATTGGACCAGGGAACCCAGCATCAGGGCAGGGGCACCTCAGAGTAGGACACAGGCACCCTGATCTGGGCGCTCTAGTCCCAAGGGTCACTAGCTCCCTCACCGCTCTTTTCCAAGTCCCAAACATTGAGAACACTAAAAATATCACAACTACAAAAATTCACGTCAACATCCTATTCCACCCTACATTTAAGCAAAAAATAACGCACTTACCAACTTTTTAGTAGTACGTGAAGCTACCACAGTCCCTACTCTCTCAAATTGGGTCAGACGTATTGGTCTCACTTGAGGCATCCTAGCTCGTCTCGTATACACTCTCTTGGTGAGAAAATTTGTCTTGTGGACATATTGGTGGGTTTCATGCCAACTCTATGGGAATCTAAATCCCTCTACTTGAACGATGTAGCTTCCGTATGTGCATGCGTGAAAAAGTGGATTTTAATGGTGGTCTTTCGACCAGAGATCCAGCAGGGGCACTCCATTATCCCTATGGCAAAGCTAGCAATTTCTCACCAGAGAAGAACTTTGTCTGAGAAGGGAAAAGGGAGTGAGAATGGAGGTAGGAAAAACTAATGTTGTAGGTACAATATCAGATGCCCACACACATCAATTAAAAACTTCATTTACATGCATTTACAATCAGAAGAAAAACAAATCCGCAGGAGAAGCTATAAGACTGAATGAAACTCATTGGTCGCAAAGTACCAATTAATTCCTCAATCAAGGAGGAAAAAATTCCTTCTTGTCTTATTGAAGCTCGAGTAGAGTTTGTACATAGATTGACAATGGGAGAAAATTGAGGAAGAAGAGAAAATAGAAGAAGAATGGCATTTTCTGTCTTTTCCAGGTATAGAGCACTCTAGTTTTTTCGAAAAATCAATCACCCCTTTTGAATGACATCGAGAAGCCATTATTTTCTTTGCAAGCAACTGTTACAACTTCACAAATCCTCAACACCTTTTTGAATTCCTCTGTTGTGAAGAAAATGCTCATGGCGAGTTAAAACCAAATCTTGCAAAGCAACTGTTACATTAGATTTTCCATTTTAAATATAGACCGTTAGATTTGCTCCTCTAATTTTGAAATCAGGTCATCCACGTGGTAGGAAGGGATTGGATCAGTTACGGGGGAAGCCCTTTGCATTTTGCGATTTTTTTAGAGATTTGGCAATTTGGAACAAATTGGCCCACACCCCCCGCTTTGACTTTTCAACTAAGACACGTGGCTGCTTCTGATTGGAAATGGGGTCGCGCCTCTTTTCTCAACATTTTAAACTTTTTGGGAAAAATGCTCAAAACCTCAATTTCCTCCGTCGGCCCGCTCTCCCGCTTTGATTTTTCAATGGCGGGCTTCAACTTTGACTTTTTCCTTGCGGGCTTTACCTTTGACCTTTGACTTTTTCCTTTATATCCTGATCGGGGCTTCGGATCATTTTTTAACTTTTCACCTTTTTTACAAAAAGGCTCAAAAACACAAATTCCTCCATCGGTCCACTCTTCCACTTTGACTTTTAAATGCCTTTGACCTAAGACCTTGGCGGAGCCGCAAAGCATTTTGAAACTTTTACTTCACTTTTGGGAATTTGGTTAAATTTCCAAAAGTGCCCTGATGGCCCGCTCGTCTGCTTTGAATTTTCAATGCCTTCGACCACATGGAAATTTGGCGATGATTTAGTAATGGACCTTTTCTACCCTATCATGGAGATGTGTCCTTGCGACACATGGAGCCATCTGCTGAGCCTTCCATACTTAGTCGATTTTACCTTTATTTTGTACCTGAGACACATGGAGTCGTCCACTTAATTGAATATTTTCCCTTGGAATTTTCCCCTAGAGTTGCGTCATTGTGACACGTGGAGCCATCCGCTGAGGTTAAACTTTTCAACGGTGATTCGGCTTTTCGGGTCCGCAAGGAAAATTTACCATTTTTGCCAAAAGAAACCAAAAGTGTTAAGTTCACAAAAAATATCATTCCTCCCCTTTCAATAGGATTTGACCACGTACCTACATTCATTGGGGCCAAAAATTGACTGGAAAAAGACACCTGTCATCCCGACTGTGGGAAAAATACACAGAGGAAGAAAACTTCACCATTTTGAGTCCAATTTTTGAATTTCCTTTGCTAACCAAAGGCATGGAGGAAAAACAATGGTTTGATGACCCAGGCCATAGAAAAAGTAAAAAAATTTGATCAGAAATGAAGGTTGCAAAGAGGATATTATGTGCATAGACCGAGGAATGGTGTAGCGCCCACTTCCCTTTGGCACCTTTTATTACTGATCATGACACTGTAGACAATATGACAGACATTTTAATAATTTTGATTTAGTATGGTGTTAGATGTCAAATCCTGGATTATTGTTGAATCTGATTATATATAATGCATGGTGATTATTAGAGACACTCACATGTGGATGATGATATACTATTGACATGGATGTTTAATGGAATTTATTCAGACATGTGATTTTAGAGATTATGAGTAAACCTAGAAAAGGAAAATTATTTGATGATGATATAGTTGTCGATATAAATTGTAAATGATTTCGTTGATTTCCTTGGTGATTGTTGTGAGTCATGTATGTAAATGATTTTTTGATGTTGTTATATATTCATTTTGGACGTTCTGATATGGCCACGAGGCTGAATGAGGTATTTGTGTTTTGCAGGTTTAAAATATCACAACAAACATCGGTGGATTGGAGACCAACCACAATAGAATTCTAGGTGAATTCGACAAGGTCACCATGTCAACTTGTTTTATTGTGTTGTGTGTTGTATTTAGTTAGGGGACCCCATGGGGGGGATTTCCTTATATGTGACCATGTGTTTGTGTATTTTATTAATGTGTTTCTTTTATTTATTGTTGTATGTATTTTATTAGTAATGTATTCCTTCCTTTAATTAATTAAAGTTGTGGTAGATTAATGTGGAAATGATATGATTAAAATTTAAATGAATCAAATGGGGATATGTGAAAATAATCATGGAAGTTGTTGGTTTGTTTAAGAGTATGTTTAAGTCTGTTTTGGAGTATGAAACACTCCACCTCCATGAAAAATTCGAATTTGTCCTTGGGAGCTGTTTTTGGAGGCTTGTGGGACAAGAAAAACTTGTCCCATACCTCTAAATTTAATATACCAACCATACTTATGGATGGAGATGTGATTTGTGAATTTTAAATGCATTTTTATTCATTATGTTGCTTGTTTTGGATTGCACTCTCTTGCATTTTATTAAATTGTTGTCCCTTGAGGTGTGGTCTCCTTTTGGAGTGTGCAAGTAACTTGTCATTTTTCACCCACCTCTTTATTGTGCTTGGGGGAATGGATTTTTGTCTTTTTTGTTTGATTTGGTGGATGTTTGATATGGCATCCTACATGGATCCACATCATCCTTTTCTCTCCCTCTTCTATTTAATTCAAACTCTCTTCTTGTTTTGGGGGTTGTTGAAACATTTTTACATGCATTCTTGGGCGCATTTTTTTGTGATGGGAGCTCTTACTTTGGAGAATCTTTGGTGAAGACTATTGCTTGGTTATTGAACCTCTTTGCATTCATCCTTAGGGGGGCATTTTTCTGTTATTAGAGCTCTTGTTGATTTAGAGGAGATTGGAGAGCATTTGATACTTTGGCACTGTTGTTTTGGGAATGTATTTTTGACATTCAAAGCTTGTTGTGTGGAGAAAATCCTTCCATGGAGATGTAGGAGTTTATTCCTTCTTTTATTGATTTTATTTTCTTGTTATGTTGTGTGTATGGAGAATGTTTTATTGTTTTTGTTGGCTGGTTGGGTAGACTGCCTTAGGGAATGTATAGGAGAAGGCTATGGGGAATCCATGTGGGGTCCATAAGGGAATGCCAGTGGCATTATTTTCATTGTGGAGGGAGTTTTGGGTTTGGGATCCACCATGGAAAATAAATAGCTTGCATTTCTTACTTATGGGGGGGCATAAGGGAAAATTTGTAGGGGGGCATAAGGTTTATGGGATATGATATGTTATATTGGTGGTATGATTATAGGTGGATGCCCAATTCCCCCATAGTCCTCGCTCCTTTGGCTTGCATGATCAAGCCTGAGTTGTGATTTGAATGTTTGTTATTGCAGTTGTAAACTATTGTTTTGTGTTGAGTTATGTTTTATATTGAAATGTGCATGTTTGAAAGAATGCTATGTTGTGGAAGCCAGTTGTTGCCATGGGTTGAATTACACCTTTGATTGTACTTTGGTTGGGGCTCAGGGGCCAATGATGAAGGAAGGATTCTCCTTTCATGGGATGTCTTGGTTTGGTGGAAAGTGTTGCCTTTCCCCTTCCTTGTTGTGATCAAGATGAAAAGATGAAGAAACTAGAATGTTGTTGTTTTTGAGCAAGAGGAATATACAGTTTGGTAGTACTTCTTATGATCAAGTTTATTGAAATCCTTCCCACTCTGAAGTGGATGAATTGTATAATTATTTGTAATAATAAAATACTTGTGCTGATGAAGAAAGATTGAAATTGAAATGTGAAATGTAAAAGTTTATATTCCATCCTCTGTTTGAAAAGGAATGTGAAGAATTGTTATATGTATTTTATATTGTATTTGAAGTTAAAAGAAAGAGATAAGTTGTAAAGTTGTTGGAAATCAATAAATGAATGCACTACTTTTCTCAAACTGGCATTGTTACTTGAAATTGAATTGTTATTGTGAATTAAAAAAATTTGTTTGAAAGAAGAATGAGTGTGAAGGAAAAAGGAAGTGCCTTGTCCTCTTTGAAATAAGTTGAAATTTTGAAATCAGAATTTACTTATTGAATTTTAAATGTTGTGTGAATTTGATGGAATGTAATAGACTTTCATGGAATGATCTCCCACACTTTGAGAATGGAAAAATGTTTAAGAACCTTTAATGTTTGATCTTTGTTTTATTTTCTAAATCTCGCAATCAAAATTATAAAAGAAATGAGCAGGTCAAACTTGCACCAAGAAATAAGCTATGAGACATTGAATTTGAGACTTAACAAGTCCTAAGGAACTCAAATTGGCCTTAAACACTTAAGAAAGGACCCTCAGAACTTTATAAAAATCCAGCTTGAACTTGCACATCCGTTTTGCTATCAAAAGATGGAAAATTATCAATTGCAACTCAATTAACTAAATTGAACCTTGAAACCTCTCTTAAATCCATCCAAGAATAAGTCTCCATGTCTGATTGACATGTTGAGGAAGTAAGAATTCAAAATTGAACGAAATTTTATAAGTTAAATATTTCCAGTTTGCTTTACAAAACCCTACATTTTTTTTCATCAAAATTACCACTTAAACTTCATAAAATTCCAAAATTGATGACTCTTGTGTAAAGAGGGCTTCGAGAGCTTTCTAGAAAGTTCTCATTTTCCCAAATTTGAGCTTCCTGTCAAAAGTTATGGCCATTTGAAGTTTTACTTCAATTTGGCATTCAAAAATAAAATAAATCTAACTGTTAAAAATTTAATTTTTTTAACTTTGGAAAAAATTCCACAAAAATTCTGTGGCCCCAGCATCCTGCAACCAATCGGGACCTTCCACATGGCACCTCGAAGGGGCGGACCAAATTTTAACTTGTCCTTTTTGAAAATTTTACCTTGGGAAAATTTTCCCACTTTTCCCTGCATCCCCACTAACCCGCAGCCAATCACGTGCTGACACGTGGCTAGGTGGAAACGTGGAAGATTTTTGGACTTAGCACCTATGTTCCCTTTTTGGTGAAAATTCCCCTTTGTCCCCATGGCCCCGCTCCAGCACTTTACCTTGGAATTTATCCTTTCATAGACACATGGGCCCGCGCATGGCCTTTGATCTTTTTTTCCCTTTTGGCTAAATGCCTTTAGTTCCTCCACCACCCTGCCTCCCACGTTCAACCTGGTCGTGACACGTGTCTCCCCACTGGGCTCATGGGTGCGCGAATGCAAATTGTGCTTTGCACTCAAGTAGGGAAAATACCTCAAAATTCCCCATGGCTCCATTTTTCTGCCCTGCCTTGGAATTTTCTTCTTTCGCGGGCACACGGACCCCCGTATCCCTTTTCCCTTTTCGTTCTCCCTTCAGTGAAATTCGGCAATCTTCTCCGCCACTCCGCCAACCCCTCACCCCTTTCTCACTTTCCGCTGGGACTCGACATGTGTCCACCAAGGACCCACGAAGGTGCAAAATAAATTTTTCCTTTGTTCCCATGTGATGGAAAAATTCCCCAAGCTGCCCCGCGACCCGCCAACCCACTAAAGGTGCTTTCCCCACCTCTTGACATGTGTCCCCCTAGGGGAAAATTTGACCTAAAAACTCCACCCGCTCATATCTTGAGTTGTGTAAGGAGATAGGAGGACTTATTTATATCACCGGAAAGGTGAGAAAATTTCCTATCCATTGGAAATGATTCAGGGAAATTTTGGAAGCATTAAGTAGGAGAAAAATCCAGTTGAAACTCTGGGCCTGTTAGAGAGTGGGTATGGGGGTAAATTACTCCCTGAACCTAACTGAAACTTCTAGCCCTAAGTTTTGGGCCTGGTGACCTCTGTGAATTGTTAATAAAAGAGAAGTTTGTTCTTGTGGATTTGAGTTGTTCTGGAACCTATCAGTGGCAACTGTTGCATGACAACTTGGGGGTAGACACTCTCAATCAAGTGCTGGGAGTGGGTAAGTGAGACCTTGCTCTATTGACTTTATTTATGTGTTATTTTCCTCACTGTAATTTAATCTTGCTCATGTCTTTGATCTGGTGGAAATTAAATACCTTGGGTGTTTAATTTTTTCAAGTCCCTTAACCCTAAAATTTAATCAGGGAATATTTAGCTAAAATGTCAATGTAATCAGTAATTAAATTAATCCCTAGAGAGATTTGAGCTAGGGTGAACCTATTACACTTGTTGCTCTATAATGAGAAATTAGTAATTATTATAATGAGAAAGGTTATCAGTTGAATTTAATTATCTTTGAGACTTTGGTCATTAACTCCTAATAAAAAAAAAATATTCCATAATTTGTTAGGAAAATAATTATTAATGTTTACATTTATTAGGTTTGAAAGAATATAGTATTCATGGAGTTTTGTTGTACCCGTATGTTTATAAACGGGTAAGTTGTTCCTATTTTATAGGAAGAGGTTTGTCTATTATATTGGCTATATATTAGCCTAATGTATTGCACAGGATGAATAGAAAAATATAATATTATTTTGAGTTATTTCCTGTGTAAATTTGTTGCTGCACTTTCATTTGGTATCAGAGCGTTGCATTCCTTCAATGGAGAAATAATTGTTTACAGGGGTGGATTTGTTTTGTTGTCCCAAATTATGTGTCTGCCAGTGGGAGGAAGACCGTATTCATCGAGTCAGAGTTGGAAAAGAACTCAGATTCTTTCTTGACATCTCAGACATTCGCAGATCCATTTGTATTATTTCTGGGAAGATATAATACATAGTCGTTCTCTACAAGGGAGTCCTAGGCAGGTAATGAACGCTTTTGTGTTCTTTCAAATATCAAAAGTCTGTGTCAAATTTTGGTTGGATCCGCATTGACTCAGCCTGTGTTCTGTGAAAAATCTCGTGCTCCTGCTACATAGTCCCTGCACTTATTAGTGAGATGCTAAATTTTATTGATTTGTTAAAAAAAAAAAAAAAAAAAAAAACCTCATCCATGCAGTGATCCATGCATGTAGAATTCGTCTTTCTTAAGAATTTGTGGATCGAAGTCCTAGAGATATGGTTTTCATTGGCGTGGAGGTCTGGTAATGGCAACGGGTTTGCATCAAATGGCATGGAAAGGCAACAGGCACTACTGATTTCGAAGTCTCATTCCCATGCGCCAATGGATCAGTGACTGTCTCCACGTACTATATTGTTATCTACCTGTACAGTTTTGCATCTACAGCTGAGCTTCGAAGATTCGTTTTTTCCTCCAAGAAAAGTGATCGGCCCAACCTCATTTTACATAAAACGGTTGTAGTTTGATTAAAGAGAAGGTTTTATCAAAAATTGCGGCCTCCAACAGCCACGTGGGATCAAATTTATGTTTAGTTGGAAAGAGCAGCTAGATTGGAGGCATGTTTAAATGCATGTATGTAGTTACCATCCAAACTGTACACGTTTGAGTATATAGAGCTATTTATGGATAGCGACATAAGTCTGAATGCTGAAGGTATTTGTTTATTTTTATATTGTTTATGTCATCCTTTTAAAGTTGGAGTCAAAAATACTTTCTAGTATTTAATTGGTTTTTGTAATCTAAAATTTGAGTCGTAAAAATCCAAAAATTGTAGTGTTTGTGTCAAAATAACGGGTCTTTTTCAAAAGTTGTCATTGTATGTCGATTGTATATCGTCAAAGTCATTTGGTATTGACAAAAGTCAAATTCAAGAGTTGTATTTTGGAAGGTGAAGAGGTCATTATAAATTTTGAATCATTGTGTCAATTTAAGTGTTATTGTCCTTCAATGTCATATAGGTGATTTTAGGATTTTTTAGTTGTTATCAAGAGTTAGAGTCGTCTAAAAATCGCAAAAACAAAAAAAAAGGGGGGTGCATTTTCGGTTGTATCCGACACCTATCTCACAATGGTCAAGAAAAGAAGAAAACAATGTATTCTCATGGAACCAATTACCATGGAGAGAGACATTAAAAATATACAAGATCGAGAAAATTCAGCTATGCTAAATTTAGAAGAAGGATATGAAGGTGACAGTGAATTTGAACCACCTAGATCTCTAAAAAGAAAAAGGTTGACAGCTAAAGAATACAAAGACCATATTTTACGTAAAATGAGAAGTTCAGAAAAGAAGTCTGAGCACATAACTAGCAGCATGACACTGGAGGACGGAGGCATAGGAGGATGGAGGTCATTCAGTGACCTCTCGTCAGTCACCAACGACGGGGCCGCACAGAATGATTTGGTGGCACAGGTGTGCAGTGTGAGTTTTCTTTCATGTCTGAATTGCAGTTCTTTGTGTGCAGTATGATTTCAGAGTTCCTGTTGTGTGTTGAATAAGTGAAATGTTCACATTGAGGGGGGGAACATGGTCTCATTGTTCCATTTCCATTATGTTTTATTGTTCAGTTTTGAAAGCAGTATTTCCTACATGATTCCCTTTTGTAGTGACATTGTATAATATTGATCAAAAAGTATTGTAGCAATCATGATGTAAAGGTTTTTGGTAAACCTGTAAAAACCAATTGTGTAAGGTTTTTGGTAAACCTGTAAAAACCAATTGTGTAAGGTTTTTGGTAATCCTGCAAAACCAAGTGTGAAAGGTTATTGGTACACCTGCAAAACCAATTGTGAAAGGTTTTTGGTAATCCTGCAAAACCAAGTGTGAAAGGTTATTGGTACACCTGCAAAACCAATTTGGTAAGGTTGTTGGTAGAAGCCGGAGAAAACCATCAGTGGAAGAAATGTGCGTTGGCACATGTTCGAGTTTTGTGCAAGCCCAATGCTGCACATTTGCGGAGTTGATCATGAGCACACAGAGGTGGCAGGCTACAATCAGTGAACGAAATATGTTGTACCATGTAAACATTAAGGGGGGGAATGTTAGGAAAATAATTATTAATGTTTACATTTATTAGGTTTGAAAGAATATATTGCTTCAACAATATATTATTCATGGAGTTTTGTTGAACCCGTATGTTTATAAACGGGTAAGTTGTTCCTATTTTATAGGAAGAGGTTTGTCTATTATATTGGCTATATATTAGCCTAATGTATTGCACAGGATGAATAGAAAAATATAATATTATTTTGAGTTATTTCCTGTGTAAATTTGTTGCTGCACTTTCATAATTTTCTAACTAAACCTAGGTTGTTCATGGTTCTCAAGTGGGTTGTTTTAACTGGGCATCACAAAAGGGGAATTTTTCAAAATGATAAAAACATAGGTTTAAACAGCTCTAGGGCATGACCTCTGCTAATTTATTGAATCTCTAATTTGGCTTAGACACCAACAAAGGGCATGAGAAATTTGAATTTGGCTATGAAAACGCAGAGTGGTTTTCGGGAGACAACACACTATTACACTTGCATAGAAAACAAATGAAGTAATAAGTTTCCTTTTCAATTTCCTATTTATAAGCCCATTACAAATGTCACCTTTAGTATGTCATACATTTCACACTTATCATCACAACTAATACACGTGAAACTGTTTTGGTTATATATTGAATGTTTTTACTCTAATTTGTACTCCATTTGTCGCATTCTTTTCAGAATTCCACCTACCACCATACTACACATGTTTCACACACATTATACACCTTATCGATATTTTATATTCCTTACAACCACATTTTAACCTCTTGTTGTTACTTGCAGCTTAAATTCCATTCCGCTCACCACTCCCTCTTTCATCGAAAGGGGGGGCATATCATTAGGGGTCCCCTTATAATCCCCCTTATGTCACCGTATGTCCCAAAATCATGAATCCAACACCTCACAACTTATACCATGAAACTTCACCATCAATCTCCCCTAATAACCTAATATGGGGGCCATAATCGTTTAACGATTTCTAAACACCTTCACATATCATAACTTATCAATTCCCCTCCCTAATGACCTAAATTAGGGGAAACAAACAACTAAAAATCATTTCACGTGGCATCATATCAATTCCTAGAAACTTTCCCCTAATGACCTAACCTAGGGGCGATTAGTGAAAAACCTCACCACGAGTAAACAATCAAAAACAACCAATCAACCAATCAAAATCAATGTGTTCAAATCAGATCATTCAAATCCATGCATAGTATCCCAGATGACCTAACTTGGGAGTTTCATTCACCATTCCATTCCCAGATGACATAACTTGGGATTCTATTTTATACTCCATGTTTTCTTCTAGAAGCCATCTCATTTTCTATCGTGCTCGCTTCCAGATGACCTAATATGTAAGCCATATCATTTTCTATCGCGTTCACTTATAGATGACCTAATATGGAAGCCATCTCATTTTTTATCACGTTCACTTCCAGATGACCTAAATTAGAAGCCATCTCATTCACTATCATGTCCACTTCCTCATGACCTAACTTGGAAGACTTTACATTGCGACGACACAGGGGAAGTGGGGACAAGAACAGATTTCCCCTTATCACTCCTATATGGATCAACTATTTAAACCAAATTCATCTGGATCCAAAATCACCACTTTTTATCTGATTATGTCTGCAGTGGCTAGATCTTGGGGATGTAGTTAAAGCTTGGAGAATAACACACTTTTATCCCTACACTCTTCCTCTAGTGTCGGGACACCCAAATCCTCCCATCATTCCATTTATATACAAGCGTTCAAGTTGGAAACTAATCACTCCCTACCCACCTATTCAATATTTAACCACGTTCAAAATCATCGCATCATCATTTTCATTTTCCACACTTCATTGTGACACTTACACTTTTACATTGCATGGATCAACTCATTGATTCATGGTTTGGCATGCCTTTATGATTTTATCAGCATGCTTCTACTACACACATGTGCATTCTTCTACATCTTGTGTTTATCTAGCTTTTCCTCAGGTACACATATTTATCTACTCTCTATTACCGAGATTTATGTTCACCAACATAAATTGGGGGAAAATGTAGTCACAAAATCACACACTTACTATTACATTTATACCACCGGGTATGTTAATTTATATATGGATCTTGCGTAGTAAAATTATTCGCTAATGACTTATTTCTAGGGTTTTTGTGGTCTGTGAGTCAATCATCTTGGTTTTTTTTTAGTTTAGTCATCGATTGTCTTCACAGTTTTGGCCATCTTGTAGAGTGTCTCAGATGTTGTAAATAGCTTAGTTTTCACCTTTTAGTCTACATCAAGGCGCCTAGGGTTACACTGGGGCACCTCAGGGTGCCCCAATTTGTGATTTTAGGTTCCCGTGTCATTGTAATTAGTGATCTTAATTTCTTTGTTTGAGGTTGGTCCTATCGGTTACCCTATGTATTCCACTAGGTAATAGTCAGTAGTTTTAGGTCTCTAGTGTCAAAATTTGAGCAAGAGATCCCTATATAAACAAAACACACTCACTCCACTAGGGGTAGACATCACACACATCAAGGGAAGCTATCTACTAAGGCAAGGGACTACATTTGGGCTTCTTCTACATCTAAATCACATCTACATCATACAAGCATAAGTGGAAAGGATTTTGTTTTTTCCATTCTATCCATTATTTTGCATTTTATATCTAGTCATTTCCTCTCATTATCACGTCATTGGCACTAGGGAATCCTAGGCAAAAAATTACACACACACACACACACACACACACACACACACACACACACACACACACACACACACACACACACACACACACACACACACACACACACACACACACACACACACACACGTTCCAGAAATACATCAGGGTCTATAATGTAGTACATATTTTAGTGATAAGTCAACTAGTTTAGCAGCTGAGGACAGTCCGACCCCTCTAACCTTTTGTGTTGCAGGTCATTATTTATTTCATTCGGATAATCCAGTGTGAAAGATAGGAAGGGTTTCAAATCTCCTTGAGACACTACCAAACATATATCCTAAGTTTTTTCATAGTTCCCAGCACCAAAAATCTAGACCAGGGCACCCCGAGGTGCCACAATACACTCCCAGGACCCTCAGTACAAACAAACAGTCAATTTATGCCCTTGCTGAAGTCATTTGGTTATAGCCTTCCCAGTCCATATACCATTATGCTACATTCCAATGCACATTGAGAAAAAGTTATTTACAGGCTATTAACATATCCCTCTCATTTTTTTTATTTCAATCCATTCAAATATAAAAGTAAAATATTTAGATCTAACACTTCAATATAGCACTTAGTTTCTATTTAGATTAACTTATAAAATAGTTAAAAACCCATAAAAAGCATATTTTTAGTTAATCAAGCACGATTATACATCATATCAGCATCATGCAACCTCTGATATTCTTCTTGGATCCAAACACAAGGTCTATAATACCAACTCTACCTTGATTAATATGCCAACATCCATTCGTACAACTCTATTGGGAAACAACAAAAGAATGTCTCATAAAGCTCGTGATACAAGTTCTCATCTACCCATTTACGTACATTGAACTCAAATCCAGTGTTAAATCGCTGAGAAAACTCATCCTCCATTATTTTATTCCAATTTTCAATGTTATCCAAAGTAAGGCATTTTTTCATCACACACCATTCTGACAAAAACTTCAAAAGAGGTCTCGAAAACGGAACCAAAATGTAGTCTCACTTCCATATTTCCTTTAAATCCCAAGCACGTCGACCTATCACCCAACATTAATTTGGGTGCTCACTTGAGGTGCGTGCAATTGCCAAGCCCCTCCTTTATGTGATATTTGTAATAATGCTTCGCCACTAATGGAGGAATGTTTACAGAAATATAAATACAAGCATTTATTCTAACACAGAGTAAAAATACTGGATCTAGAATAGATTCACCATGATATAAATGTAATGATTGCAACAACATAAGAGGACTATATATGTACCATGAGTAATGTGAAATACACTAGGGTTTGAACCCATAAACATAGATATACAGACTAACCCATCATATATTGATTATCAAGTGTTTACGGTAGCTATATTACATCAAAAAAAGTTTCAATAATAGATCAATACATCATTCTACCATTATCATTCTACCCTTCCCATGGCTCTGATCTAGAAACCCTATATTATCCCCTTATAACCATTACATAATCCCTTCCTACAGAAATACACCACTCATATGCACCCATACTCGACCTTTAATCTCTAACACCCAATACCAATTCACACACACCTTCTAGATCTAAATACCTCCTTAAATAGGGTAGGATCTCACCTAAACATCATTCCAGAAGCAAGCCCACATGCCAAATGTCATCATATCCTATTATACTCGAGTTTCTAAGCCATGCAGATACCAGCTAGCCATAACAACCTCCACTTTACAACCCGTAACCATAATGATTCCTTGGAATATTATTTTATTGAGCTTCAAGTCTTCATGTAACAACATTTTCATCATTACACTTATTTGTAGCTTCACGTGTTTTGCATGTGATATCCTTTGACTGAAATGCGGCTAAGTACTTAAACCCTTTTCTGCTCCCACGAGAAAACCTATCTTTCCTCATGTGTGTTTACTCATGTACTTTTCCTCATAGTGCCTTCCGTGTGCGCTCATCCTCTACGTTAGGGCTTACTTATTTTTTGGGCTCAACACTGATAAATATCTTCCCACTTCCAAAGAAGTAGTCAATTTGGAGGAGATAGATCTCCAATTATTGAAAAGAATTGAAAATAAAAGGAGAAGGCCAAAGGCTCCCAAGGTAGCTTCTAATTTAATCATTGATCCTTCAGGGAAAACGTTTGTTGAAATATCTACTCCGGCAGCAGGAAAAAGCAAATAAGAATTGACTAAAGAATATTTAATTATCACAAAGGTACCACTATGAGAGGTCACAACTGAAGTTTTAAAGGATGATACACAAACAATAATTAATAGCCTTTTCCATAAGCTATATGAAGAAAAAGCAAAGAATGCTAAGTTAAAAGAGAAAACACCTAATCTTTGTGATATTATAATGACAGTTACAAGAACTTCAACACATGTGGTACTTATAGAGGAACAATTTAATCCTCATGTGATCACAATAATGGAATAAACATGTGATAGATCGAAGGCTATAGAAGAATGGGTGGATGAAATCACTAAAACAACCACATATTACTACAAAGAAATACTGGTAAAAATTGTTGAGTATAATGAGAAACTAGACAAATTAAATAACTTAAAGAAGGAAGAAGATAATGAATGTGGGATTGCTGAATTTCAAATTTAGACTTTGGAGGAGATAGATTCATTGTCAGATAATGTTTTAGTCGAAGAGAAAATTTCACCTAAAGGATCCGTTAGGAATGGGAGGCAACAAAAGCATCTTCTTTCATTTAGGCAAAGAATTGTAAAGCATATAATGAAAAATATGGAAATAATAGAAGAAAAAGATAAGCCAATTTTGGAGGAACTTGATGACGTGATCTATGATCGATAATGTATAGTACTTCTAGATCCCTGTAAACTATTGATGAATTTCTTCAATTATTTCAACAGTTGATGAACGATTTTATTACTCCATTCAATCGAAAGTCTCTGGATAAATTAACAAATCTTTAGGATAACGGGAATCAGTTGGGATCCTATCTTGGGAAGGTGAGAGTAGGTTGCAATGTTATGTAAAAATAATTTCTCATTTTAGAAATAGAAATGGAGGTTGCAGCCGAGGCATATTATAATGCAATCAAATACATGAGATATCAATATATTATCTATAAAGAAAAGCATAAAGATGAAGAAGAGGGTGCATGTGAAGACAATAGTAAAAAGAAAGATGAAGCTGAAACAAAAGCTATCAATCCAGAATAATTTTTCTATTTCTCCTACTTATTTTACTTTTCTTTTTTACTTCTTAAGTATATCCATTGTAAGACTTAATTAATGTGGTGTACAATAACCGTTACTTTAAGTTGTTTGATAAATTAAAATACTTGAGGGTAGTTATTTTGATTTTAATGTGTGAACATTCTAAGAAAATTAGGTTACATGAAAAGAATATTTTGAGGAGTGAAGTTCTCAACTCCCAATTGTTTATTGGTTATTCATTGATTGAAGTATAGTGGATATTTTTTCCTTATGCTTTACTCATAATAACTATAAATAGAAGAAGAGGCCTACGTGTAAATGGATCTAAAGTTTTGGGCAAGCAGCTATTATAAGTTGTATACGGTTATTTTGGACTTTCTGTTGAAATAACTAGATGTACATACTATAAACAGTTGACATTTTAATAAGAAGGAAGAAAAATTTCGGTTGAAATTTGTGTCCACTAAAAGTCTAACCATGATATTTGTCAATTTTAATTTTCTTAAAATTTGTGAGGATCAGCCAATATTTGTTTATTCTGTGTGTGAGTAACTCACTCTGAAATCTACCTGTTGTAAAGAACATTTTTCTACATATCATAAATCCTTTCTCGTTTCTATTCTATGTTTATGCTTCCTTCAAGTTATCCTCTTTAGTTAAAACATGTAGATGCTTACTTGCTTCCAAATTTTTTAACTATGGTGAATGAGTTATTTAATTAAATTAATACCCAAAAATATTTAGATAGGTTGTAGAATAAACGAAAATCATACGGTAGCTTTATTGTTAAATGAAGTGGATCTTTCTCATGACTTCCTAGGTTGTATGTTTAGCCGAGCATAAAATCTAGCCAATGGTTTTTGGAAAATCAATTTGGGAATGAAATACAATGAAGAGACTCAGGCTCATCCCATTTGTATCAGAGAATTAATTATGTGTTGTTTTTAGTTTGTTGCTTGTTGAACTTGTATTTTTAAATCTTTCATTCTAGAAAGCCATCCGTTTACACATGAAAGTAGGGATAAGTGTAGAACTGGTCATTTCTTTCATTTCCAAGAGCAATGCAATTTCAATTATCCACCTCCCAAACCTGAAGAGAAAGTTTATCTCAAGTGGGGAGAGTTCATACTTCACCAAATCAGTTGCAACATAGCCAATTTATAGGTATTATTCAGCCAATTAGTCCTCAGTCATTAATTCCTGTACAAATGGCTCTGTAGTTTCATGTTCTTTTGGGGCAGGGATTTTGGTCCTTTGAACTTAGCTCCTCCTCTACATGAATTACTTAAAGGCTCAAGGAAGAATTTCCCAAAGTTTTATGGAGATGGAAAGAAAAATCCTAATGATCATTTGGTAGATTTCTACATATCTTGTGGAGTACTTACTATGGATCATGAGGACATGTCTGTTAGATTGTTCATTGAGAATTTTCATAACTTAGCTAGAGAATGGTTCTACTGACTGGCTCCTAGAACCATAACAAATTAGATAACTATACAGGAGCAATTCCTAAAGATATTTAAGCCTATAGAGGATGCAAGTATGCTCATTACTTAGTTGACACAGTTGAAGAAGGAACCGCATGAAAATATGAGGGACTTTATTGCTAAGTTCCAGATAATTTTATATAAGATTCCTACTTTTACAGCTCTTAGTGATGAGAACCAGAAAAAAAATTCATAAATGCTTTGTTACCTAAGGCTAGATATCAGTTACGAAGAGCATGGCCGAAAAATTTATTGGCAACACAAAATGTTGCAATTGAGGTTGAAGATGATTTGATCATGTATGGAAAAATTAAATACTCAGTCCCTAAATCTGAAGGGACATATTCAAATAGTGCTTTTGACCCACTACTACAGAGGTTAGCTAATGACATGTTGCATATCAAGAAGTAAATGGCTCAAGGAGGGATTTCTACCCCCTTAAGAGTATGCTCGATTTGTAATTTCAATAGTCAGAATAGGAACCACAATAGACTTACTGTTGCACCAAAAAGACTAGTAATTGAAGCTACTCTAAGAAACAACTTGAAAATAAATGAAGAAGATCACACTACTGATGACAATGAATTACTTGAAGATGAAGATTTTTTAGATCCTACTGGCGACTCCAATATCGTCTACTTGGTTTATGAATCTAAAGAAGGATATTATGAATATTTTTAAGATATTGATAGTCACACATTTGCGGTATTTACAAGATCTCAAGTGCAGCAGGGTGGTGAAGCTTATTCAAGAGGGAAAAGGAGATAAAGAGAAGATCTTGGACCAAATGTCACCATTCTAAAAAGAGGTATTCCACTTCCTTCTTCCTTGGCTCTGAGAGATAAGAAAGTGAATGTTTCTTATAATAAAAAACAATGAATGACATGAAAAGTAGCTGAAGTAATTTAAAGTGTCTTTATTCCCTCTTTTGACATTATTGATCACATTAAGAAGACAAATATTCAGATGTCATAAGTTTGGTACTCAAGGGATTTTCCAAAACAATTGAACATGTTGGTAAAGTATGTGAAAAGTAACGGTTCAAATAATTCATTTAATAATGCTTCACGAGGTAGTCTTTCTAATCCCAAAAATACTCCTCCATTGAATAATACCACAAATTCTTCCCCTACATCTTCCAAGAGGATTGAGCCATTTTATGTTTCATTATTTATTAATGGCTATAAGTTAAGAAATTGTATTTTAGCTTCAAGAGCTTCTAACAATGTTATGCTAACCAAGGTTGCAAATGCTTTGAGGCTAACACTTACAAAAACAATTAGAAGATGCTATTCAATGGAGAAACAAGTACCTCTCATTGGGAAAATCAAATATGCACAAGTTTTTTTTACTACCTTCCCAGATAAAGGAATGAAAATGACAATTCTAGTGGAAGATATTCCATTTTCTTATGGCATGTTATTGAGAATAAACTTTTGCAAAGAATTGGGAGGTGAAGTCAAGATGGATTGGTCATGTACTCATATTTTGATCAAAGGAGTTACTCAAAGATTGGAACCTGAAAAGAACTTAAAGTATATAGTTTCAAAATTTGAAGACCCTAGGTCTCAGATTCTTTTGAGTTTACTGCTTGAATTTTGGAAGACAATGAAGAAAACTTAGCCTGTAGCTAGTGAATCACATATAAAAGATTATAAGATTTGGACTTTGGAATTTGATGGTAGTTATTGCTCTCTTGGATCTTTTGTAGGTGTGGTGTTGATTTCTTCTGAAGGAAAGGTATATTTACATTCTTTCAAATTAATATTTGATAATACTAACAACACAACTAAGTATGAAGATCTGATGTTAGGAATGGAGCAAGCCAAAAGGATGGGATTTAAACTATTGCAAGAAAAAGGAGAAGTTGAGTTTATTATAAAGAAAATGTGTTGTCTCTATCAAGTAAAGAAAGATAATTTGAGGCATTATAGGGACCGTGTGTTTTCTGCTACCTTGTATTTTGTAACTTTCTCCATCTCTTATATTCCCATGGATCATAATTCCAGAGAAAATTCCCTGCAATTACTGTAGCTCTGCTTAATCTATATTACCCACCAGCAATATTTAGACAAGGTGATTATAGATTAGATATGGTTTTTCGTCCAAAGGTACATGTTAATGTTGAATAGTGGAAATTATTCAATGATGACAAGTAGATTGTTTCTTTCCTTAATCAACAAGATAACTTCGAGGAGTTGTACTTTAAAGGAAGTAATTCACTTCCGAGATAGACTACAATTGGTGAAACTGATCTAGAGCTAGAAGGCAGCCAATGGAGTATTCAGCTCAAGGGGAACAATATTCTTAAGGGTTTGGTGTCTCTTGAAGAGATGTTTGATAAACATGATCAACATCTCAAAAGGAATAAGGAATATGGATATATTTCTACTTCCGAGGTGTATCCAATGAACCTTGGGGTGGAGGATGAACCCAAGTTAGTGAATTTGTGTAAGTGTTGTTCAGATGTAGAGTAGGAAGCTTTCACGAATCTTCTTAATAAATATATGGATGTCTTTACTTGGTATTATCAAGACTTAAATACATATGAGCCGGCTGAAGTGCAACATTACATCCCATTGAAGCAAGGTCAAAAAATTTTAAGTAGAACCTTTGAAGGCATAATCTGACTATTTTAGGTACAATCTTTGCTGAGATTATGAAGTTTCTAGATGCAAAGATAATCTATCCAATTCATCATTTTGAATGGTTGGAAAATATAGTCCTTGTGAGGAAAAAGAGAAATAAAATTAGATTGTGTGTAGACTTTCACAATCTTAATCAAGCCTCATTAAAGGACATCTATCATATTCCCATCATGGATCATACTTTACAGGTTGTTACTGGATATGAGATGTTGTATATGTTTGATAGTTTCTTGGGTTATAATCAAATTAAGGTAACTAAAGAAGACCAATATAAGACAACATTTATCACACCTTGGGGGACGTTTTCTTATCAGAAGATTCTTTTTGGATTAATCAATGTTCAAGCAACATTTCAAAGGGCCATGGATCTAGCATTTTCCCATATAAAGCATAAAAGAATTGTGTTTTACCTTGATGACTTGACAATATTTTATAAAGAAATAGGTAATCACATTTCTAATTTAGAGGAAGTCTTCATTCAATGCCAGAAACATGGGATTTCTCTAAATCCCAAGAAACCTATCTTTTTTTTGACATAAGGTAAGCTTCTTGGACATATTTTTTTAAGGGAAGGAACCAGGATAGATCTTCAAAGGGTGAAGGCTATTCAAAATTTACCATTTTTAACTTCTAAGAAAGGGGTTCACTCCTTTAGTAAGGTCAATTCTCTAAGAAGGTGCATTCTTGATTTTTTTGAACTAACTCGTTATATCTCAAACATGATGAAGAAAACGCAAGAATTTAAATGAAGTGAAGAAGTAAGAAAATAATTCAAGAAAAAAGCATCTTTTTCTGAAGCACCCATTCTGATATCACCATATTTTAGTAAAGATTTCATTCTTTACTGTTGATCCTCGGAAGACAAATGTCAGAAATTTTGATACAAAAAAATAAAGGATACATTGAGGCTCTTATTGCTTTCATGAGTACACCTTTGAAGGATTATGAATTAAATTACACTCCTATGGAGAAACATGCATATGTAGTTGTGAAGGCATGCAAATCATTTAAGAACTACAAACTATCTTCACACATTTTTTTTTATGTACCTGATACTACAGTTAAGTCTATCTTAACACAACAAGAGTTGGGGGCTATTCAGAGGCACGTAGGTAAAAAAAGGTACAGGAATATGACTTGGATATCAAGCCTACAAAACTGGTGTGAGCAAGAGGCATTTGTGAATTGATGACTAAGACAAAACAATGTGATTTAGAGGAGGATGAAAAACTACACATTGTTCTCTTTGTGAATCTAGTAGATGAATGGTATGGTAAGATTGCATATTTTCTGACATATGGAGAATTTCCAGATCAGATTTCACGTAAGGAAAAATGAACTATCAAGCTTAGGTCTAGGGATTTTGTTCTTTGGGATAATAGTTTGTACAAGAAGGTAATTGATGGTGTCTTCCTACAATGTGTAGATCATTCTCAACAAGAAAGATTTCTCAGGAAATTTCATGACAAAGAATGTGGAGGAAATTTCTCAACAAGATTCACTGCACACAAGATAATTCAAGCAAGGTATTCATAGACAACTCTCTTTTAAGATACAGATGATTAGGTTTCAAAATTTCTAGGCATGTCAGTAGTTTTTTGGGCGTATTAAGCTTCCATCTTTTCCCTTGAAGCCAATAGTGATAGAAGAAAAATTTCAGCAATGGGGAATTGATTTCATTAGCACATTGAATCCTTCTTCCATTGCTAGACACCATTACATTCTCACTACTACGGATTATTTTAGTAACTGGGTGGAAGCTATTCCTATCAAGAATGGAACATCTGAGGAGGTGTGTAACTTCATCAAGGAAAATATCATCATAACGTTTGGTGTGCCTAATAAGATAGTAGCAGATAATTCTCATAACTTATCTTCTAAGGAGCTGATTGAATTTTGTTACACATATGGGATTCATCTTGTGCATTCATAAAATTACTATCCTCAAGGAAATGGTTAAGCAGAATTGAGTAATAAGAATTTGGTAACAATCATGCAAAATTTAACAATAGAAAATCAAAGAACTTGGCATAAGAAATTGTTTGACACATTATGGGTAGATAGAATTACTCCAAAGAAATCTATATGCATGTCTCCTTTTCATTTGTTGTACAAGAAGGATGTTGAATAGCCTACTACTCTTGAATTTCCTGCATTACAACTCACTAAGGATTTGGAGGAAGATACTTATGAAGATGCAATTGATAAGATAATAATGTGTTTAGATGAGTTACAAGAAGTGAAAGTTCAAGTAGAAAATAGATTAGCTGAGCACTGAAAGAAATTTAAGATGATATTTGCCAAGAAATCCCAAGTAAGGAAATTATAAGTTGGATATTGGGTACTCTTGTGGGATAATAAGAATGCGTGGAAAATTTGATTCATTATGGTAAGGGTTATTCATGGTTATGGGACTTGTTGGATCTGACAGTTTCATCCTTGCTTACCATGATGGAGTTGAGCTGCAACTGCCATATAATGGGTAGCATCTGAAACTATACAAGAATTGATGGTTCAGGGTAAAATAAGTATGTATATAAGTTTTTTTTTCTTATGCTAGTTTGTTTTTGTTTTTGTTTCCCTTTCTATGACTCTGAACCAATGAACAAGACTTGAAACCAGATATGTTGGGATCTCATACTCATTTCTTCCCTTTTTGAAGCAATAAAGATGTCCACAGATGGAGCCAGCTAGTTTCCCCAAACTTTATTTTAGAAATGTTGGGGTACCCCTTTAAAAATTGTAAGTTTTCAGGACTTATGATGAGTTTTTTTCATGTTTGTTTGTAGCTTTAGGTTGTTGTTCAGTGAGTATAGGTTATTTCTTTAACTCATCTGGGTTGTAGGAGTGCATGATGATTCTTCAAGAGGTTACAAGAAGTTTCTTGGGGGTGACTTATGAAATATTCATATATTTAAAATTCCTTGAAAATCCTTAAAAAATCAAAAACTTTCTCTCTTAAGCTATTGGGCTTCTTAGAATGCTTTACTTGTGATGTTCTGAAGTACTTCTACTTGTCAAGTACATTGATTTCAGAATGCCGAAGAACTAGCTTGTTTTCCCTAGTTTAGCACTAAACTCAAAGTGCTTAACTTATTATATTCATTGTGCTAAAATCATATACTTTTACTTATCTTATTATTAAGACAAATAAAGTTGTTTCAAAATGCCACTGAACTAAACCCATTCATTACGTTCAACTCTTACCCCATTACTTAGCCTTTTCATTACACTGAATTCAAATAGCTTTACTTCGCTTAATCTAAAACAAGTAAAGTAATCTCAGAATACCACATAACTAATAACTTAAGTTATCGGCGAATGGAGACTGGTTTACTTCTTTTAAAAGTTACGAAGTAAAGATGTTTTAGAAAGATACATAGAGGAGATGGATTACATGGCACTTGTATGATCAACATTTAATGTCGTGGAAAATATAAAAACTCTGAGAAATCCCACCTGCTATCCATACATTTTCCTTGTGAAGAAAAGAGAATTTGTCGACCCTCCAGACCCTAAGTGACTTCAGTGATCGATTGAAGTATAATTTGAATAAACTGAATCCAACCCATTTATAGATAAGGTTAGAAGATTTTTTCCTCCTTTCGTTTATGGTTTTTCTTTCTTCTGTGTTATGTTTTAGGTTTGGTTTGTGTTTCTTCCTTTTTTGTTTGTTTTCTAGGGTTAATGATTCAAATTTGAGGCATTTTAATTTATTGGTATTATGTTTTAGATATGATTTCAAATCCACACTTACCTTTTAAGAAATTTCATTGAGTTTTTCCGTTCTTAGCCCTAGTTTTTCCTAGGTTTGAGCTTCCTTCTTCGTATGGTATTTTTCTTAGATTTTCAGTGTTTTGAGTTACTGTTACTTCTCTTATGTTTGAATGAAGTAGAGAAGCATATAAACACCACATACCTCTTTATCCCTTTGTTTTGCATCAATCCAAGCCCTTTTTAATTCTCATTTATGGCATTAATTTATGTTATCTTTGTTTCTCTAATTTTTCTGCTTACTTTGTGTTGAAATAAAAGATCTCTACTTACTTTACAATGAAATTAAAGTAGAAAGAAAATACTGGAAATGCAATTCTTAGTTTTGCATCGATCTGGGTATGCTTTACTTACTGTTGTAACAAAAGTAAAGTTGAATGAAATCACCAAAAATCATACCTTTGTTCATTGCATCAATTCAACTTTCTCCTACTTGCCTTGGTAAAAAGAGTAAAGTATTATGAAAATACCACCAACCATATTCCTAGTTCTACGTCGATTTGGGTGTGCTTTACTTATATTTATAATAATAGTAAAGAAATATGAGATCATCGCACAACATTACCCTATGTTCATTGTGTCGATTCAATTGTCTATCACTGGTCTTTTTAACATAAGTAAAGTAATATTGGATCACCGTGAAGTATATTATCTATTCATTGCATTGATTTGTGTTGACAGTATGTCGACACTAAAATTTTCCTCCGTAATTTCTATTTCATTAATGTATGTATTAGGAATAGGATGTTGTTAAGTATAATTAGTAGTAGCATCTGATAGAAGATAACGGCGCCATCAGTACGGTGCCACCAATAATGTGGAGTACGGTAACAGTCAAAGCACAATAGGAATGTTGTAAAAAGTAAATATTTGTCGTAAGTGGTCCGGTAATGTTAAAATGTCAAAGTTTGGGTAATTAGAGAAGTAGGGTCTACATGATTAGGAATTAGAAATATTATATTGGTAGAAAGGACAAGGAGTGAGGTCATAAATATTTTGTATATTTTATTTGTAAAAATTCTAAAAATGTGGAACCCATGTAAAATGATAAGGTTTATCTTATCTTAAAAGATAAGCTTATATGCACAGATAAGAGTTAAAGGTATGGAATATGATTCGTCAGAGTGGATTTCTTATCCTATCTTAGAGATAAGATGGATAAGTCTGGAAGTTCTATAAATAGAGAGGCCACCCCCCTCATTTAGCATAGAAGGAAGTAGTGAGAAATATTGTAGGAAGTGTGCGAAGGAAGCCATCAGTTTAAAGGTGTGTTGAAGAAGCCATTAAGAGGTGTAATTGTAAAGTTTCTCCCATAGTCTTGGTGAAAGGCAAGTGAATTCAATAACACTTGAAGTACCTCATGGGTGAGATTGTAACAGTTTCATGTTAATATTATAATTTACTTTGATATTTCAGATTTTTCATCATTCCATCTTATCATAGTTGATGGTATTCTTGTGTTATGTTGTTGTTTTGTTTCCAGATTACATCCACCAAACTAAAGGCTGTGCATTAGTAAATAATCATAGCACGAGGAGTTCCCGGTGAAGAATTATCATAGTGCCGGATTGGTGATGACATTTTGGTTCCGTTGCCGGGACCATTCCTCGTTGGTGGATTTTCTGGAGAGATATTCCCACTTAGTCAAAAATCAATTAGAGGGTAACCTTGTTTTTTACTGTGCATAGTAGTTACCATGGTAAAGTCATTTTTACCATGAATAGTAGTTACCATGGTAAAGTCATTTTTGCTGTGAATAGTATTTACCGCAGTAAAGTCACTTTTTACCGTGAATAGTATTTACCGCAGTAACTTCACTTTTTACCGTGAATAGTATTTACCACAGTAAAGTCAGTTTTTACCACAGTAAGTCAAGTTTTACCATAGTTTACCGTGGTCATTTCTATTTTACTGTAGAAAGGTGTAAAGTCACTTTCTAGTATAGTGATTCCAATTATTTGTGCACATAAGTCTTGTTGATTGTACTTGTGGGTTGGTATTTCACGGTGGTTACTTTTGAAAATGGGAAAGATTCCTGTTTTTTCAGCTCAATCTAATGAAGATGCTTCTTCTTTCATTCAAGAGTTTAAGCGATCTTGTATTTGTAATGGCCTTATAAGAAGGGAACAATGGACTGAATTTTTTCCTACCTTTTTGGATGGTTCAGCACTTAGGTGGTTTGAAACACTAGGTGATAATGTGAAAAATTCATGGGATTTATTAACTGAAAGTTTTCTTGAAGAATTTGGTGAACAACAGAAATATGCAGATCTCATGATCGAGATCACAAAGCTATCCCAAGGAGAGAAGGAGAAGATAAGGGATTATCATGCTCGTGTTCTAGAGCTAAGGAGGAAGCTCGATGCCCAGATCCGGAAGGAAGGATTAGCGGATGGGTTGATGAATGGCGTGGATAATCTCCTCTGTAAGCACTTCATTCTTGGGATGAAGCCAGAGATCAGACAACGAGTGAAGTATGACCGCCCAGCTACCATTGAACAAGCAAAGGAGATTGCAAGAAGGCAAGAAGAAAGCATGGAAGAGGAGCCCAAAGAAATTGTTGCTAAAGTAGAGCCTACACCAGCACCTTTGGTCCAGAATCCACAACCACTCCCGGTGAGCACAAATATTTCTCCTAGTACATCTACTGAGTATGAAGATCTGCTCAAAAAGATGGGTCAGTTAACTATTAATCTTCTTCAAGGAAAGGAATTTAGTTCTCAGGGAGGAGATAGAGGTCCAAAAAGAAATATTTCTGAAGTTGTATGTTATGGTTGTTATAAAAAGGGTCATTATAAGTATAATTGTCCAGATAGAGCTTCTACATCTGGTAAAGGAGATAATGATAAAGGAAAAGCACCTGTGAATTCTTTTGATGTAGTAGATAAGAGCAGAAATAATGAAGTAGATGTGTTTGTAACAAAAAGAAAGAAAGAAAAAGATAATCAAGATGGAAATGATCCTAAGAAGATGAAAGAAGAAACTAGTAAGAAACATAGGAGAAGAAAGTTGGGTGTGCAGGATTTTCTGATTTCACAGGGGCAAGGACCATACTCCATCTTGGAAGATCTGTCCAAAAGACCTGCAAATATTACATATGGTCAACTCTTGGCTATGTCTTCTGAGAAGAGGCGGGAGTTGCGAAGTGGACTCAATGCTCGACGAAGGAAGGAGGTTGAGGTCCCTGTTTTGGAGGCAGAGGCAGATCCCTATGCTCCACAAGCTGAGGTATTATGTAATGGTATTTCAATTCATGATGTCTTAGTTGATGGAGGTGCTGCAGTTAATGTAATGACCGAGTCTGTAATGAATATGTTGGGTTTAAAAATTGATCGCCCTTCAACACTTATGTTAAGGTCATTAAATAAAGGAAAAACTAAACCAGAAGGTGTAGTTTCAAATGTGGCAATATCTGTTATGGGTGTTGTATGTGTGGTAGACTTTCAGGTGATGAAAAATGGTACTGTTGCGTACCCAATGCTGCTGGGAAGACCATGGCTAAGGAGAGTTCATGCAAGAAACTACTGGAATGAAGGTTTCATGACACTTGGACGTGGTAGAGAGAGGGTGAAGATAAACGTGATCCCTCGACATCATAAAGCAGAACCTGTGGATTCAAGTGATGAAACTGATGATTGGACATCCTCTGATTACTCTAGTACCAGTGAAGTGGACACTGAAGATGAAGAAAGTGAGGTGGATGTTTCAGTCATGGATATCCTTCCAGTCACACCAACTCATGACCCCATAAAATTATCTGAAGAAGAAGTTGATGATCGTCTCCAACAAATAAAGATTGGTGATGCTGTGATGGAGAGTGAGAAGGAATCCTACCTCCAGCTCTTTCGAAGGTACATACACCTATTCACTTTTGATTACAAGGAACTCCGTCAAGTAAGTTGGGTAGAACATTGTATTGAGCTGGTAGATGGTGCTAAGCCCATAAAGCAAATGCCATATAGAATGAATCCTAATTTTTCCAAGACTGTAAAAGAAGAAATAGATAAGTTGCTTGATGCAGGATTCATATTTGCTGTGGAGAATTCAGAATGGGTTTCTCCCATTGTGATCTCAATAAAAAAGAATGGGAAGCTACGCATTTGTGTTGATTACAGGAAGCTCAATAAGGCAACAAAGAAGGATCATTACCCTCTTCCATTTTCAGATCAGATCTTGGACGAAGTAGCTGGCCAGGAGTGCTATAGTTTTGCTGATGGATATAGCGGCTACAACCAAGTTCGTATAGCAGAGAAAGATCAGCTGAAGACCACGTTCACCACTCCTTGGGGAACATTTGCTTATAGAGTTATGCCTTTTGGGTTGTGTAATGCTCCAGCAACATTCCAGCGTTTGATGAATAGGGTGTTCGAACCCTACATTGGGACCTTCATCAGAGTATTTCTGGATGATTTTTGCATCTATGGGAGCAAGTTGGACCACCTGCACCAGATGGAGACAACATTTCAAAGGTTAGATGAAGCACAAGCCTCACTAAACCCTACAAAGTGTGTCTTTGGATGTTCTAAAGGCGTTTTGTTAGGGCATGTTGTATCCAGAGATGGTATTGGTACTGATCCTGATAAAGTTTCAAAAATCAAAGATTTACCATTTCCTATGAATAGAAGTAAGTTGAGATCATTTTTAGGCCATGTGGGTTACTATAGAAGGTTCATCAAGAATTTCTCAAAGATTGCATAGCCACTAACCCAGTTCTTGAAGAAGGATGTTACTTATGAACCAGGAAATAAGGCGCATGAAGCTTTTGGACAACTGAAGGAAGCCCTGGTGTCTTCACCTGTTTTGAAGAATCCAGATTGGAGCAAGCCATGAAAATGGGAATGAACATCCAATTTACTTTCATTGTGTACACTGATGCCTCAGATGTAGCACTAGGAAGTACTTTGAGCCAAAAGGATGAAAATGGGAATGAACATCCAATTTACTTTGGGAGCAGACAAATGAGCAGTGCTGAGGTAAATTATACTGTAACTGAAAAAGAGGCTCTGGCTATCATTTTTGTTGTAAAGAAGTTTAGAAATTACTTGCTAGGGCAAAAATTTCTAGTTGTAACAGATCAAGGAAGCCACTTCATTAATAAGGTGGTAGAAGCCCTAGTCAATAAGTTTTCTATTAAGCACAGGAAGGCAACAACATACAAACCAAGCACAAATGGACTGGTGGAACGAACAAATTTTGTGTTGTGTCAAATTCTAGCAAAAGATGCAGCCTTGCAGGTACATAAATGGGATAAAAGGATTCATGCAGCATTGTGGGCATATAGGGCAACATCAAAGTCAGCAACAGGATACTCCCCATTTCAGTTGGCCTATGGCATTGATCCAGTTCTTCCTATTGAGTTTGATATTCCCACTGTGAGAGTTATGAAAAATGAAAGGATGGATGAAAGTGATTCAGTAAAAGAAAGGTTGGTACATCTTCATTTGTTGGAGGAAATGAGAGAAATAGCAAAGGATACAAGCCATAAGAAGAAAATGAAGCAGAAGGAATACTTTGATCAAAAGATCCGGTGGTCTCCATTTCATGTGAATGACTTGGTTCTAGTATATGATTCTAGATACAAAAAAAGAAGACAGAGAAAATTTCTTCCAAAATGGATGGGGCCCTACAAAATAGCAGCTGTGCATGAAAATGGTACGTACCTACTGGAGGAATTGGATGGCACTCCCATTACGAAATGGGTCAACCACGACAAGTTGAAGATTTTCCAAGCACCAGAATAGTCTACTCCGAGGACGGAGTAGAAGCTAGGAAGGGGGAAGATGTCGACACTAAAATTTTCCTCCGTAATTTCTATTTCATTAATGTATGTATTAGGAATAGGATGTTGTTAAGTATAATTAGTAGTAGCATCTGATAGAAGATAACGGCGCCGTCAGTATGGTGCCGCCAATAATGTGGAGTACGGTAACAGTCAAAGTACAATAGGAATGTTGTAAAAAGTAAATATTTGTCGTAAGTGGTCCGGTAATGTTAAAATGTCAAAGTTTGGGTAATTAGAGAAGTAGGGTCTACATGATTAGGAATTAGAAATATTATATTGGTAATAAGGACAAGGAGTGAGGTCATAAATATTTTGTATATTTTATTTGTAAAAAGTCTAAAAATGTGGAACCCATGTAAAATGATAAGGTTTATCTTATCTTAAAAGATAAGCTTACATGTACAGATAAGAGTTAAGGTATGGAATATGATTCGTCAGAGTGGATTTCTTATCCTATCTTAGAGATAAGATGGATAAGCCTGGAAGTTCTATAAATAGAGAGGCCACCCCCCTCATTTAGCATAGAAGGAAGTAGTGAGAAATATTGTAGGAAGTGTGCGAAGGAAGCCATCAGTTTAAAGGTGTGTTGAAGAAGCCATTAAGAGGTGTAATTGTAAAGTTTCTCCCATAGTCTTGGTGAAAGGCAAGTGAAGTCAATAACACTTGAAGTACCTCATGGGTGAGATTGTAACAGTTTCATGTTAATATTATAATTTACTTTGATATTTCAGATTTGTCATCATTCTGTCTTATCATAGTCGATGGTATTCTTGTGTTATGTTGTTGTTTTGTTTCCAGATTACATCCACAAAACTAAAGGTTGTGCATTAGTAAATAATCATAGCACGAGGAGTTCCCGGTGAAGAATTATCATAGTGCCAGATTGGTGATGACAAGTACTTCCTCCATTCATTGTGTTAAATTGATTAAGTGTTACTCCTTTATAGTGTGGTGAATAAGATTATTATTACTTCTCCCATTTGATTTGTACTACACCAAGTACTCATTGTGTTATCGGCTAATTTTGAAAAATTTCAAAATTTCCATGTTTATTAATTTTGACTTCATAAAATCAATAAACATGGAAATTTGAAATTTTTCAAAAGTGTTACTTTGCATGATTTATCGCCCTCATCGTGCTCATCTCGTTTTTGTGATCGTTCTGGTATTCGTTTCATCCATTTTAGGTGAGAACTCCTCCCGCCAAGTCATAAACTGAATTAAATATTAATTAATTAATATTTAATCAATTTATTACCCATTATTTGATAAAATTAATTTTATTAAAATTTGGGCTTTTTAATTGAATAAATATTAATATAATAATTATTAAAAGTCAATCGTCAAATTTTTATTTAATTTTCAGGGGGAAAGTAAGCTTCTGCTTCCAATTGTTGGGGATGCCAAAGTGGCTTCCCGTACCCAGATTTCCCTTTCCTGGAAAATTCATTTTATTTCCCCACTTGTGGGATTTCTTCCACTGATTTCCAATTCAACCGATTGGAAAACGGGCAAAAAATATCTTGATTTCCCACATGGGGAAATAAAATGGGGATTACCAGCCCACCTTACCATTTATGTTGGCAAATGTTTGTTTATTTCCCACTTTCCCCTAGCAATTAATGCCACTACCCGGGAAAGATGGAATTCGTTATTCCAATGGAAATAAGAAACGGTTGCAGAAGCTTCTTAAATCCTCATAACCAAATGTTCTGTCAAAATCGTTGCAAAATTTTATGCGAAGAAGCTTTGAAGCTTTCAATATTTCAAAATTCTTCTTATTTCCTATGTAGAAGTGTTTTCGAGGAAATAGTTGGAAGAGTTTTTGTTCCATTTAATTAATTTGTTCGTTTGCATTTACATACAAAGAATAGAAAAAATTATTTTCCTGTGAACTGTCAGGGAGAAGATATTCCACACCATTAGATATTGTTTAACACAAAAGACAAGGAGAATTTGTCAAAGCATAAAGTCTGCACATTAGCAAAGAAGATAATCCATGCAATCTAAAAGAAACAAAGAAAATCAATCAATACGCATTCATCAAGGGAGAAAGTCAAAGGAATAATTCAACCCAGGCCATGTACCAGGGAGAAGATCAAGTTTCCACACACTCTTTAGCAAACACTCCACGCAGCATGTAGGAGGAAAACAACAAGTGAATAAGATTAAAGAAAACAATTTCAACGCAGCCAAATGGAAAACCCAAAAAAGTACAGAATTCCCATGCATATGTAAGTAAAAGTAAAATTTCCTACATAGTAGGGAGGAGAGAAAAGAAATTTCCCACGCCCAAGGGAATATTTAAACACAGCCAAACAAAAACATTCCTCCATGAATTTTTTTTTAGCCAAAAGAAAGTTTAAACGCATGTTACAAAGAATGAATTTCAATGCATGGGTAAAAAGAAAAGTGAGAAAGCAATTTAGAGTTTCCACACATTTTTCAGGAGAATAAGTAGTCCAAAGCTAGAAAGAAGATCCACGCAGCCATAGGAGAAAGAGGAAATCCACACCAAAACCAGGCAAGCCACGTGGGGGGAGAGAGAGATCAACATGCAGAAGTTTTTGAGTAGTTTCCATGCCAAAAAGATACAAGTTTAATGCAAACCAGTCCAAAACACATTCATAAATCAAAGATAGTTGTCACACATTTGTCCAGAAAAGAGATAGTACACTGCCCATGCATTGATCAGAAGTCTGCAAGGAAGGAGGAAAGCCCAAAGTATGCATTCATTAAAATCAGGTAATTTCCACGTAAAAGAGACGTTATGGTTCACGCATGTAAAGGAAAACTTGCTCAAGAATTTTTTTTTAAAAGGGGATTGAATTTATCTCACGTGCAATATTAAAATCGGGAGATTTTAATTTAATAAAAAATAAATATCATCGTTGTCGCCAGAATCGAAGGTCAGCCTAGTCTCGGTAATGATGTATTGACATTTTTAAAAAAATTATAAGCCGAGACTATTATTATTATTATTTTTATAATATAAAATAGTTAATATTAAAACATGACCTATATTCCTTTTTTGCATAAATGGAGTTTTAGAGTCTGAGACCTGACCATCCTTTTCATTGTTTTGATGTGCCTGAGTCATTTTTCTACTAAAATTCATAATGGTTAAAAAATATAATAAATCTTGCAGGTAGATTGAGGAAGCTAGTGGAGAAATTGAATAAGTCCGCGCTCAAATAAAAATTCCAAGGAATCATTCCTCCCAATTCCATCAAGTCAGCATACAACAATATCACCGATACAAATCTCGGTCACATCAATGTGCAACAATTCTACAATTGGGTGAAAGTTGAAGGCAAAACCATATTCTCACGTGATAGGCTTTACCATAGTGGTATACCCCAAGCAGCCGAAATTTCCAATCTCGGTGCAATGCCCTAGAGTTGGTTATCACTTGCACAGAGCATTATGATCCCCGAGAGATGCCCGAATTTATAAAGATAATCACAAGACTTTCCTCTTAATCACATCTGAACACATTGAGCCAATTTCTCAACATACCTGACTTCCCTGAGAATGCAGACGATTAATCGAAAGTCAGCACAAGGCTAATTTTGGAGATGAAGAACCCCTCAAGTGGAGCAAGATGGTTAATAACAATTGGTTAGTGACCAAGAGGCCTTGAATTGACCGGCTTCCTAAGGAACTGTACCGCATTGAGTTCATGGAAGAAATCTAGGACATGATTACTCTCTTAAGTCGAGTTCTTCGGTTTACCCTCTACCAGGATTTTCCACCCATGGATGTATCAGTTTATCTGTATCATCCTGGCCAAGAGAGAGTTTGTGGATTGGGCCACCATCATCAGTGATACCCTTCACAAACAATTGATCAAAGTGAAGATGACTGGATGTTTCTACATGACATCATATCTGACTTATGCAGTGGCTAGAAGAAAGCTATTTTCAGGACTCGAAACGAGAGGAGTCATGGGTCCATCAAATAATGCCTTCCATTATTATCCACAACTAAGTTTCAAAAATAGCTCTCATCATTTCAGAAGAGTTAACGATGCATTCACCTTCTGCGTGATTTGAAACCTAAATCAGAATACAGAGGAAAGATTTTCTAAAGAGGCCGTGGATGTCATTTCCCAATGGGGAACATGGTTTATTCAATTTTCATCCTTTTCCTATATTCGCGTAAGTGGCTTTGCGGGTACTCCATGGAAGACTTCCTAAGTATGTCAGTGACAAGTGGGCATTAATGGAGCTTGTGCGACAATTATTCCAAGTTCACTGTCTTCTCAGTGACAAACATCGTTCAGGAATTCATTTCCCAATCCAAATTGAGGGAATACCAATGTCCAAATATTTTCAGTGCACAACTCATGGAGAAAGAGATTTCCCTCATCACTATTCATCCATATGTGAAGAGATCTAGTTTGATATCAATGGATATATGCATAGAAGATTCTTGGGGAAAAGTATCAGCATAACCCTACCATGGAAAATTTCTGGGCTGCCTGTTCTGACACGAACATGAAGTGAGAAGGCGAGAATTTTCCCGCCTAACCCTTGCTCAGATCAAGGCCTTTCACATCAGGAACCCTCCATATTCATTTGTAGATGATGATGAAGATGTTATTGATCCCTCATATGATGTAGTTTCATTTACCCCATTGCCATGAATTGATTGGACCAAAAGAGATGAATTTTCTCTTGATAGCAAGAATCAACCGATTCTCGAAAGAAGCATATCCTGGTATGAAAGAGAACTTGCCAAATTACAATTAATTCAAAATCATACCTTCAGGATTACAAAAATTTCCAACTCTGAGGAGGTCTCCAGTCAACCAAAGCTTCTTCTCAATCAACATCTGTGCCATCTAGTCATACACAACAAGCAAGAAAGGAGTGGTTTCCAAAATCCACTTCACCGAAGAATGTGTCACGAGGTGAAAAATCTAATGGTCCTAGCCCTAGTGAAGGAAGAGAGCATGTATTAGGATTTTCCACTTCAAGTAGAGATTCTTCTACTCACATTGTTGATAGTTCTCAGAAGCTCGTTACAAACAATCCTCAGCCATGCCTTGCACAAGAGTCCACTCAGGTGCAGGTAGTGCAAATATCAAATGCTTCGGAACCTACAGTTCATGAAGAGATTTCCCAAAATCTCCCAAATGATCAAGAGGTAGATATCGAGGTTATTTCTCCTAGAAATCGATGTCGTGGAAAGGATTCTTACAAAATCTAATGATGTCAAGAACAATGAGAATGTTGCTTCGGATTCTAGGATTCTGTATGCAGAAGTAGTGAAGGATACTCCTTTTTGGGTTGATTGTGAAATCAAGAAAAGGAAGAGGGTTGTCAAGACAATTGACATTGACTTCGATGCCCTTTTCAAACTTTCAAATGATGTCATTCCCAAGAAGCCTAAAGTGCTCTCCCAAATAATGGTGAATGATGACGGAAACAGATTTGCAGATCTTGCCATCCCACAAGTTGACAAGGAGCGTGATGCCATGACATCTACTGATTATGAAGTTTCCAGACTTGGACTTGGGAAGTCCACATTGGAAAGTGACATGGCGATAGCTCGAGATTCAATTGATATCATGCTAAAGAGACTTGAGAAATATAAGTCTCAGAACTCTTAGCTCAAGGCTGAAAAGAATCAATTGGTGGAATATGTTCAACATCTGATAAATCCCATATCATCCACTTTCCCAGTACCTGATGCAGTGGCTGCCCCTAATGAAGAAACTCTCAATTTATCAAAAGAAATAAACACATTGGGCCATGTCACTAAAACTTGGCTTTCAAAGATTCTCGTTTTAGGCCAAGAGATGATCAAAACAATTGTTAAGCTCCATGAAGATATTAGTGCATATCTTGATCCAATTCTTTCTTTCAAGGAAAATTTTGTTTCTAACATATCAAATTTGGATGAGATATTGCCTAGTCTACAGGAAATGACAAGTATGGAGTCTTCAACTTTAGCCATTGAAGGAATTCTCGAATTTGAATGTCGAGGGACACGTTTTCTTTGGTGTCTACATCTCAAATCAAGAAAGACACTTCTCAAGGATTCTATGATCCATTATGAGAGCGTATGCAATGAATCCTTCACTTCACTCACCTTGATTCAAGAATTCATAGTTGAAATCCCTTGATGATCTCGTAAATTAGTAAAATCAAAGGTATTCATCAAAACATGTGGAAGAGCAATTTTCACAATTGTTTAAGGACATGTATACTCCCGTCATCAATTTCTCTTCAGCTTCAATGGAATGTTGCATCAAATTAAAGAACTTGTTTGAGAATGCTCAATCAAATATGGTTAATCTGAATGATATGCCAGGTAGGATCTTGGAATTGCAGGTATTTTGTGAGGCTATTCTTTGACCAAATGAACCTCTAGAAGAAGAAAAGATGTTCGAAACATTGGGAAGGTTCAGATCCTTTCAATTGGTGAAGGCGGCAGATCCTAATTTCACTGATGGGATCAAGGAGATAGTTTTCTTGGTATCTAACGAAGTGGGAGAGTCCATTTCTCATACGATTGAGATAGGTGGACCCCATTTCAATGGATAAGGCACTAGTTTTTGTCGTATGTTTTAAAAGTGGTATTTAAAAAAAAGGATTGTTATTATTGAACTCACTTTTGGAAAACTGTGGATAACTTAAGTGATTTCTATTTTTAGTTGCTTTTAATAAAGTTGGTTGAAAAATTCAAAGTCACTTAAGTGCCCTATTTAATGATCATGTAAACCCTAACTACTTTGTAACCAACTTTTGGGTTATAAAAGGAAGTTAGGGGCTCATTTCTAAAGGTGACTTTGAGAGAGGAGAAGAAAATAATTTTGTATGCAAGCTTTGTTTCTAGGAAAGAAACTTTGTGTTCTTTTGAGAAGACATTTTGGAGTTAATGAAATACGAAACTTTGTGTCCCATTCATTATCTCTTATAACATTTGATGTTCTTATGTTCATTAGATGTTAGATGTTTAAATCTTGCATGCAAATATTGTCTTTGATCTTATTGTCAACATTATTAAGTATGTTGTTCTAGTTCACAGTGATCAAGCTCTGATTATTTACTTGCTCATGTGTGTTCCATTTTACTCATTTTCATTTAACTAATGCAAACTCTGTTTTATTTGTGTTAGTTATTTATTGTTCTTCTCCATGCAATATTAGGCTCTGCTTTTACCTAACTCTTGCATGTTCCTTCCATTCGTTCCTTTCGATTCCTTTCCTTCATTCCATTCCATCTCCCTCATTCACTTTTATTTCCATTGATTTTCCAAAACATCCCCCACATACAATTTTGAATGTACAAGTGTAAATATAGTTTTTGTTTTCAATAAAGGCATCCTCACCTTCATTGAGGAGGGACTTCATTCCCACATGGTTGCATGTCATTTTCATGCATACAAATCCATATGCTAACACATTTCTTGCCTAGTCATGTATTGATTCTTGTTGTTATTACTTCTTATGCATTGCGGTAAAATGAATTGCTTATGCTTCTTCAATAATCTACGGTGAACCGATGAGCTACTACTTATTGTTCATTATGGTAAAATGAAAGCATGTTTCTTCCTATTCATTGTGCTAATTTGAATTGATTACGCTTATTAACTACAATTCTTGAGTAGTAATACCCTGAAAAGCCACAATGAACTGCAAATTCAACTATTTCAATTAATCACTTCTAGCAAGCCTAGAACTTGACTTCCAAGGTGATTTTAACTCATTTATTCAACTTTTTCTTCAAAGTTCCAACTACACCAAAAGAATATAATATTAGCATGGAAAATTCTAATGGGTATTGGAAGAGTAAAATAAAGGATGCCATGAAGATTATGAATTTACAATACTTAAAGGAATCAAAGTAGGCTTCTAGATTCCCTATGTCAATTGTGATATATGATTTAATTCAGGAAACTGATGATATCACTCAGTTGCTTTGCAGAATTAATGGTGAGAAGAATGTAAAGCATTTTCATACATGGATGTACTATTTCCTCAGGGTGATTGAGAATGCAAAACCTAATTTTTGGATCAATTGAGCTGAAATCATCAGTGACAATATTGATTTCTAGTTGAGTAATGGCATTCAAACTCTATATTTCAAGATGACCTATTATCTTTTATATGTTATAGTAGCACAGGGAGATTTTCTCAAACTAAGGATTGTTGGTACACTGGTTCATAAACCCATCTATGAATATTATCTGTATTTGGCCTTACCAGGATAATTCAAAGAATATAAACAATTCAATGACTTCTTCTTATACGAGGTCATTTGTAGGCTTAATCCTGACTTGATAGCCAAGAGAGTGACTGATGAAGCATGGAATGCAGTCCAAATATATGGGTGCATTTTTATTCAATTCTCTCATTTCACATATCTAATATTTTTTGGTTTCTTGAATTCTCCAATAAAGTTGCCTAGATATCCAAGTGACAGATGGATTTTGTTTGAGTTATGTAGATAGCTAGCACTAGTCCCTGACTTGCAACAAGGTCTCCATAGATTAGTTGTGCATTTTCATATTGTGATTAGGAAATATCATTATACAAACATTAATAAGTAAATAAATGTGGAGAATGAAATATATCTTTGTTATAATCATAGTTCCTTAATGGTGAGGGTGAATTTTTAGTATGTAAATATTGTCAAGAAATCAATCTCACTAAGTTATGTACCTTTATCGGCACTAGAAAATTTTTGGGTTGATTGCAGAGATGAATTTGAGGTGAGAAGAAGAGATTATAGCCAGTTGACTGCACAACAATTTTGGAATTTGGATTGGCTAAAATTCCAACAGAACTCACAAATGATGGGAAAGTAATTTTTGGTGCTTATTATGATGAAGGAGGTGACAATGCTCCTTTTCTTTTAGTTTCTCACATTTCTAAATAATTATGGAAAGAACTTCAAAGGTGTTTCTATACACTTCTGAATGGTTTCTCAGTCAAGGTGATTTCCTTAAGGAATTAGTGATGAAAGATATCAATCAGATAGGAACTAAGAAACAGGAGGGCACCGGTGAAAACAAGAAGAGGAAAGAAGCTCCAGGAGAAAGTAGTGGAGTGGCTTCAAAATTGAATTCACTTAAAGGGGAAAGAACCAAGAATCCTTTAATTTCATAATCTATTTCATAGGACACAGCTAATTTATTGACATCATCACTTTTCACTCATAATGTTCAAGATATTCCTAGTAAAGGAGAAATTTTGTTTCCCACACTCAATCCCAGCTTCATTCATATTTCGTTCAAGTTCTACAGAAGCTACATCTCCTAGACCTCCTCCCTGCACTCCACCATTTACTCCTCCCCCTCCGTTGTATCTAGAGGAATTATCTATTATGTAAAAATAGGAGACACAAGATTTTGCTTCTCTTCAAGAAGCATCTCAAACATTAGATAAGAGTGAATCCTAGATAAAATATGTAGAGGTTGAAGAAGAAGGGATGGAGAGGGAATTTTTTGATAATTTACATGATCAAACAGTTGAGGTTTCTTCAATCCTAGTTTCTGCAATACAGGATAACATTGAAGACATTGATACATGAACTGGAGAATAAATAGAGGAGGAATTGATAAAGAAAAAATATGTTGGAATAGGGAGGATTTTTACAACAAGACTCTGTTATTGAGGACCCTAGGAAGTAGTTGGAAATAGTAACACTTTCCCCGATAGGAGAAAGTGGAAAACAGATGATTGTTCATCCTAATGTTCAATGTATTTCAAGACAATATTTCACGAATTAGTTGGCTGAGAAATCTCTTCCCACTTCCAAGGAAGTAGTCAATTTGGAGGAGATGGATCTCCAATTATTGAAAATAAAAGGAGAAGGCCAAAGGCTGCCAAGGTAACTTCTAAGTTAATCATTGATCCTTCAGGGAAAATTTTTGTTGAAATATCTACTCTGACAGTAGGGAAAAAGCAAAGGAGAATTGACTATAGAATATTTTATGATCACAAAGGTACTATTAGGAGAGGTCAAAACTAAAGTTTTAAAGCATGATACATAAACAATAATTAATAGCCTTTTCCATAAGCTATATGAAGAGAAAACATAGAATCCTAAGTTAAAAGAGAAAACATCTAATATTTTTGATATTATAATGAAGGTTACAAGAACTTCAACACATACGGGTACTTACAGAGGAACAGGCCAATCCTCATGTGATCACAATAATGGAAGAAACATGTGATAGATTAAAGGCTATAGAAATATGGGTGGATGAAATCACTAAAACATCCACAGATTACTTCAAAGAAATACTGGTAAAAATTGCTGATTATAATGAGAAACTAAGAAAAATTGAATAACTTGAAGTAGGAAGCAGATAATGAATGCAGGATTATTGAATGGTAAATGTCAAGTTTGGAGGAGATAGATTTATTTCCAGATAATTTTTTAGTCGAAGATAAGATTTCACCTGAATAACTTTTTAGGAATGGGAGGCATCAGAAGAATCTTCTTTCATTTAGGCAAATAATTGTAAGCATATAATGTAAAAGAGGGAAATAATGGAAGAACAAGTTGAGCCAATTTTGAGGAACTTTATGATGCAATCTATGATCTCACAAAGTATAGTACTTCTAGATCCCCACAAACTATTGACAAATTTCTTCAATTATTTCAACATTTGATGAACGAGGATATTACTCCTTTCAATCGAAAGTCTTTGGATAAATTAACAAATCTTCAGGATAATGTGAATCAGTTGGGATCCTATCTTCGGAAGGTGAGAGGAGGTTGCAATGTTAGGGAAAAATAATTTGTCATGTTAGAAATAGAAATGGAGGCTATAGCCAAGGTAGATAATAAGGCAATCAAATACATGAGATATCAATATGATATTTATAAAAACAAGCATAAAGATGAAGAAGAGGGTGCATGTGAACACAAGAGTAAAAAGAAAGATGAAGCTGAAATAGAAGCTTCCAATCCAGAATAATTATTCTACTTCTTCTTTTACTTTTCTTTTTTACTTATTAAGTATATCCATTGTAAGACTTAAGTAATGTGGTGTATAATCACCATTACTTTAAGTTATTTGATAAATTCAAATACTTGAGGGTAGTTATTTTGGTTTTTAATATCCGAACATTCTAAGAACAATTAGGTGGCATGACAAGAAGATTTTGAGGAGTGAAATTCTCAACTCCTAATTGTTTGTTAGTTATTCATTGATTGAAGTATAATGGATATTGATTCCTTATTCTTTACTTGTAATGACTATAAATAGAAGAAGAGGCCTACGGGTAAAGGGATCTGAAGTTTTGGGCAAGCAGTAGTTATAACTTGTATATGGTTATTTTAAACTTTTTGTTGAAATAACTAGATTTACGTACTATAAATAGTTGATAGATTAATAAGAAGGAAGAAATATTTTGGTTGAACTTTGTGTCCACTAAAAGTCTAACTGTGACATTTGTTAATGTTAATGATTAGACTAAACAAAAATCATACGGGATCTTCACCATTGAATGAAGCATATCTTTCCCATGAATGCCTAGGTTTTATGTTTAGCCAAGATTCCTTCCCACTCTAATGATAGCTTGGGATCCTTTGCTGTGAAGGAAAGGAATATTTTTTTTTTAGTTTTGAGGGGAAATTTATATGTGGAATCCATGAAATTTTTGCTATAAATATGAGGGCCTATTCTCATATCAAAGGGGGGTTTTATTTTTATTTTTTGAGAAGTTGAAAGAAAGTAATGTAACTATGCATGTTTCCATTTTCTTGTATGAAATACATATGAAATTTGAGTTTTCAATCTTTTTTGTCAAGGTGGTTGCATTGTACAACCATTGGTGAACATTGAGGGAATTTAATTCATTTCCCTTTATGCACCCAAAATTACACGGTGCTACATTGATGGAATTATAAAAATCTCTAATGATGATAACTTTATTTTTCACAACAACAATGATGTCCAGATCCTTCCCTTTATCTTTCAGCATGCATATTTTTCTTTATTTAACCTTGTTACAAAGTTTCATATCTCCTCAAGCCATTTTCTCTACTCATTTTGTGGTTTTCATGACTTTAAGTCACACAACCGTTATAGCGGTTATGAAACTATTGGTTTTCCTAGATTAGAGGTTAAGTAACTACTACAATGGTTCCATAACTTCAGCGGTTGTTATGTAGCCACCAGTCTACGCAGAATGGCCTTTATGTGCACTTTAATATGAGACTTAAGATAGCGTGTTTTGTACACATGTTGTCAACTTCCAAGTGTCTATCTCACACATTTCTTGACCATTTTCCTCTATTTTCAAGCTTTTTGGATGCGTATGAAATTCCTTTTCCTTATTATTATAATAATTTAAACTAGCCCTTCTTAAGATGATCTAGCACTTATTGATTTACCAACTGTGATGGACTATTTCCTTTCCATTTTATATTAAAACTAGGTGTTTTCCCCAAAGCATTGGTTAGAGATTTTTTATTTTGATTGCACCGTTACTCTATTGGAATCTTGCCAGAAGTATTGTTAGTGCAAATCTATAGCACCCCCTAAATGACCTTCAAATCTGTAGTCCAGAATTGGGTCATTTAGTGTGATTGCACAACATTGAGTTTTCTCCAAGGTGTGGGACCTTGCAAGGTGAGAAAATTCTCCAGAGAAAGCTGGTTCTTACTCCTCTATTTAGGTGTATGCATGAATTTGCAGAGGTTTAATACTTGATTCCTATTCTAAATTCCAAGGAGACAGAGTTAAGAGATGCAAAAGGAAATAAAACTAAGTAAAAATGGTGATACACCAAAGGAGTGATGAAATTTTGTCTTGCAAATAAACACAAATCATAGAGATATGTAACACCAAGCATGCACAGATTTCCAAGAATGTAATGAAAGACCAGAAAATAATAATATATGCATGAGAGGATTGAAAGAAATCATTCACAAAACATGCATTACCATTCCCAAATTTGATACAATGCATTACACTGGTAGAAAGGAAAAAAAACATGTCACAGGTTCCATGAAAGGTCTGAAACTCCTCAAATTCATGTGCCAAGGGGAAGAGGGGAGTCTGCAAGAAACAAAATGTTCAACCCTTTACAAATGAGCCAAATCTGGCTTTTAACAATGAAAAATAGAGTCCAGGAAGGAGAAACGTGGGAAAGTTGAAATGAATGTTCAACCACTAACCAAATTCATCAAAATGGCATGGGTACCCTTAAAATTTCATTCCCCAAGATTTTTGACCATGCTGGAGAAGAATGGAAGCCATACTGCATTAAAACTGGTGGTTGAATGTCAGTTCTACTCTTTTTCCCATGCCAAAGGTGTTTTTTATTTTTCTCCCACCAAATTCCACCAAAAAACAAAATTGAAGAGTTCCATCATGTAGAGGACTTCAATATCTTTCCAATGACACCAAGAATTGATAAAAATCTGAGCTCTGGATCAAAAGTTATGCCCCTCTGAAGATTTAGGGAAAAACTAGCAAAATTAGGGCAAAAAATGGATTCGCGGGCCAAAATTTGAATTTTTCCCTTTTGGAAAATTTTGGGGAAAAATCCTCCAAAAATCCTCCACTGTAGGAACCTCCATTGTCACCTTCCCACGTTCTGATTGACTCCGCGGGCTCAAACATTCACTTTTACCTTCGATTTTTTGCCCTTGGGAAAATTTTCCAAAATTAGGTCTGCGCCCTCCGCTATGACTTGGCAGACATGTGGTTCACCACCTGGCTGAATGCGGGATCATCCTTGTCTTTTTACCCCCTTTTGCACAATTGACCACTTTGGAAAAATTCCCAAGGTCCCTCCACCACTCTGACATCTTGCCACTTCTGACAGGACATGTGGCACTATTTTATTGCTCGGCGGGCTGTTCGTGCCAAAATTTTCCCCTTTGACGCCTCCGACCAACTTTGGGCAATTCCAAAAACTCAAAACTTCTCTGCACCCTCTGACTTCTGCCGCTCTGGGACACATGTGGCATCCTCAGTTTCTCACTGGGCCTCTCCTTGTAGGATTTCAGTGGGCCTAACATTGTTATTCCTTTTGCACCAATTGACCAAAGGCATCAAAATTTCTAACTTCCTTCGCTCCACCCGCCGCTCTGCCATGACACGTGTCATCGTCTTATTGGTTGCGGGCCTTCCTAGGGAAAATTTTCCCCAAAAACTCCGCCGAGCCATAACTTGAAAAGTACAAGGAGTTAGGAGGAAAATTTTACCTTTCTAGAAAGGTGAGAAATTATCTATTTGATGAAGCCATTTCCAGATAATTTTGAGTGCCTGAAAAGTGAAAAAAATTGACTGAGGCACAAGGAAGGAAGGAATGAAGGAAAGTTAGCCAAAAATAAGTAGGGGGCTTATTTTGAATAACAATTTTGGTGACTCAGAGGGGTCATCTACCTGCTGGATGAAGTGACTAGCTTCCTGAAGTAATCCATTGGGCAATGGAGTCATGAACTTAACTACTTGTTACTCTCAATCCATTAGAAAATCTCTAGAATGAAGATTGTGAGAGTAGAACATTACTTGGTCTGGAACATGATCTGTAAAAGATGCATCCTTGGGACAACAAAACCTGTGCCAAAGCACTTAGGGAAATGTAAAACTAAGCTATAACAAAACAATGTGCATAAGCACTTGGAGGAATAAAAAATCTAAGCTAATATGTACAAGGTGAGAAGTTTTCCTTCTAGTAGCAATGCTTTAGATGGATTCCATTAACTGGAATCTGCAGTTCTTCACCATCCAATGTAGACAATTGGAAGGCATTGTTGTTCTTACATTTTGTGACCATGTAGGGGCCACTCCAAATGGCATCAAACTTTGAATGCCTTCTTGGCTTTGCTCGGTCTGCATCCCATTTCAACACTAGATCTCCAACTTGGAAGGTTCTAGCTTTAGCTTTCCTATCAAAGCTTCTCTTGATCAAATCTTGGTCCTTCTCCATTGTTTGGGCTGCAAGCTCTCTGATTTCTTAGGAGTTCCATCAATTCTGCATATCTAACCTCCATGGGTTCAAACTCCAACAATTCCAATTGCTTCATGAGTTCCAATGTTGGCAACTCAAGTGACATAGGCAAGATTACCTCTCTCCCATAAACAAGTCTGAATGGAGAGTTACTAGTGGATCTCTTGGGAGTTATCCTATCAGCCCATAGAGCTGATTTGAGCTTAGTGTGCCAAGTCCTCTAATTCTCATCAAGAGTTCCTCTTGATGATCCTTAATAGATTCTTGTTTGTAGATTCAGCTTGGCCATTACCTTGAGGGTAATAATTTGATGAAGTGCTCAAATAGATCCCATTTCTCAACAGCCCATTCAGTGACCCTTGATCCTATGAATGCCAATGCATTATCTGATATTATAGTGGTAGGTATGCCAAACCTGGTTGTTATCCCCTCATAGAAGTCTAGAATTCTAGATTCATTTGCCTCTTTGAGTGCCACCACCTCAGTCCATTTTGTGAAGTAGTCTGTTGCTGTTAGAATCCACTTGTGTCCTTGGCTTGAGTTTGGATTAATGACTCCAATGAAGTCCAAACCCCATTGCATGAATGGCTGGTCAACTGAGATTGGGTGTAATGGAAGTGCTGCTAATCTTTCTTTTCCTGTGAAGAATGCACAATTCTTGCACCTCTTGATCCATGCATAACAATCACTAAACATCTTGGGCCAATAATAATCCAGCCTTCATGATCTTGAGAGTTGTCACTCTTGGAGAAAAATGACCCCCAGCTGATCCACCATGGAACTCTTCTAACATTCTCTCAATCTGATTTGTCTCAATGCACCTCAGCAACACTCCATTGATATCCTTTTTGAACAAGATGCCATCAACAAGTGCATATGGAATAGCCTGCAATCTAAAGTGTCTTCTTTTGGCTTTGTTCATCTCTGGAGGGAATAGGCCTGTTTGTAAGAAGTGCATTATGTCTTGGGTCCAGCAAGGAGTGAGCATACCACCATTTTCTTCTTGAACATCTCTTTGTTCTTGGCTGTCTTACAACACCAAAACAACATTATTCTCTTTGCTTGCTTCCATTGATTGGCTCAAGGCCAATTGCTCACACAATCCCTTTCCTCAGACCAGCTTGCTGACTTTGATCTCAATGTCATACTCCATGACATGAGTAATCCACCCTACACATTTTTCATTTAGATCTTTGTTGAGGAGGAAGTCTTTAACTCCCACATGAGAAACCAACAGTTGAACCTTGTTGTTTGAAACTAGATGCTTAAATTTCTTCAAGCTCCTAATCACTGCAAGAACATGCTTCTCAATGAAGGAATACCTTACTTCATAGTCCTCCAAGCTTTGGCTAAAGAAGGCAATTGGCTGCTCTGCATTTTCTTCATTTTGCTTGTACTAAAATTGCAGAAATTGTATCATTACCGCCAAATGCATAAAGGATGAAATCTTTGGAGAAATCTGGGTTAATGAGAGTTGGAGCTTGTGAGATAGCTTCTTTGATTGCCTCAAAACTTGCCTTACCTTCAGCTATCCATTTGAATGCCATACTTTTCTTCAACATCATAGTTATTGGCTTGACAAGGGCTGCAAAGTTTGGAACAAACCTTCGAAAAAAATTGATTCTTCCTAAGAAACTTTGAAGAGCCTTCTTATGCCTTGGCAATGGCAGTGATCTTATTGCTTCAACCCTCTCTGGATCAATTGCTAATCCCTTCTTTGGAAACAATGTGGCCTAGGAGCTTGCCTTCATGAGCTAAGAAAATGCATTTTTTTGGATTCAAGGATACCCCAAATATTCTACATCTTTGGAACACTTGTCTCAAATGAAAGAGATGATCTGCTGCACTTTTAGAAAATATAGTAATATCATCTAGGTATATCAGCACTATTTTGTTGATCAATCCCTTGAACGCCATATCCATTGCCCTTTGGAAAGTAGCTCCAGTGTTAGACAACCCAAATGGCATTTTTCTATATGCATAGGTTCCCCATTTGGTGGTGAAGGCTGTTTTGAACTGATCATCTTCCTTTACCATGATCTGATTGTACCCTGAATAACCATCTAGCAATGAAAACCTCTCAGAGCCTAACAACAACTTGCAAAATCTACTCCATAGAAGGAAGTGGGTAGTGATCCTTGAGGGATGCTCTATTCAAATCTCTAAAGTCTACACACAACCTGATTTCTCCACTCTTCTTTCTGACTGGAACCAAGTTTGCAACCTAGCTTGAATGCTTGATGGGGAATATGATACTTGCCTCTATTAACTTATTCAATTCCTTTTTCATGAGAGGCTCAATGTGTGGATTGACCGGTCTTTGTTTTTTCCTGATGGGTTTAGCACTTGGATCTAACTCAATTGTGTGTTGAGCTAGCTTGGGATTGAAACCTTTCAAGTCTTCATAGCTCCAAGAAAATACATCTGGGAACTCTTGGAAAAGTTGCATGAACTCATACCTTTCTTGCTCGGTTGCTACTTTACCAATTTGAAGTGATTTTCCTTCTCCAACTGAGATGGGCTCTGAATCCTCTCCCTTGACTTAGATGTTTGCTTTCTCTTTCCTAAATTGATCATTAGGATTAAAGATAGACTCCAAAGTCACAAGTCCTTTTGGCAGTTTGTTGGTTCTCAGCTGTACCACTTGATCACCATACTGCTGTTCTAACTTTTCCTAATTTTTGGCTGAGAACTCAGCTTCTTCTTGCAAGAAATTGATGATTTATTGGTCACTCTCAAACACTTGCCAACTTACATTATTGTCTGGCACTAATGGCCTCATAATCACATGGATGTTTGGCTGCATTTTATCCCTTTTAATACTCTCTACAACATCAAAAGTTTCTCCAACTACTGCAAGCCTATCAGCAGCTTGGTTTTCTTTCCTAGGGATGGAGTTGATGTCAAAGCCCTCAAAATCCTCAATGAGGTCCCACACCCTATTCTTATAACTATTGAGCAGGTCATTCTTGGCAGCATGTTGTCCTTTAACTTGATTAACAATCAGCTCACTATCACCAAAGACTTGTAAGTTCTTGATGCCTCTTTTCCTTGACCAATGTAACCCATGTATCAAGGCTTCATATTCAGCAGTGTTGTTAGAACATGCAAACTGAAATCTAAAGGCTGAATAATACTTAATGCCTTGAGGTGAAACAAGCATAGCTCCTCCTCCTTGCACCTTGTCTACTTCTTGATCCATCAAAGAATAGTTTCCATACCTCATTATCATCTTTATGGTCTGGCTTGGTGATGCTAGGAATAGGCTGATTTTCTTCATGCATGTAATAAACTCCTAGTTCAGATTCCTCTATTTCCTTGTAGGGATAAAAAGCATGTATCTTGCTTTCCCATTCATCAAGATTCAAATCTAGGGATACTTCCAACTTTGGTATCAGCTTCATGTGTGTTTGGATAATCCTCTTGATCAAATGCTAAATAGTTGGCATTGATTGGGCTTGGAGTATGAGGCTCAATGTGAAAGTTTGCAATAGGTTCAGACCTGATTGTGGCCTTGGCTCCATACCTTGTCCTAAACAACATGTGTGACCAATCAACAGATAAGTAGCCTCCAATTTTAGCTGTGAAATCCCTTGACAAACATATGGCGAAGAGTGGTGGTAAATCTATCACTGACACATCTTGCAAAATAGTGACATTGGGGCATGCATGCAAAGTGAGGCTCAAATATTTAATTACCCCAACTGTGGCTACTGTTGTCCCATCTAATTGCACCACCCCCTTGGATATGACTTCATATTGGAGGCCCAACTGATTAGCTATTTGCTTGGGCATCATGAAACTACTTGCCCTAGAATCAATCATGCAATTATGTACTAGTTTATCCCCAATGATCAATGAAACATATAATGGAGGGGGCTTCAAAACTTTACCTTGCTGTCCTCCAAATTTCCCTCAGGCTGAGTGGCATTTGTGAGTACCTTCTCTTGCATATGAGCTTGCTAATTTGAGGTTGACCAATTCTTCATGGTAAGCTTGTAGTAGATCCCTTTGGCCTGGGATGGATAGTGATTCCCACATAGATATGTTCACATTTGTCTTCTTCATTTGTTCAATGATGCTAAATGGGGTTGAAACATCCCTTTGCTGCCCCTGTAGTCTACACATTTCTCTCTTGTATATGGGTTGCAACAACTAGTATTTGAGCTGGTCTAGAAGGTGGCTTGGGCTGTCCTTACACATTTGGAACTGCATTTTGCTTGCCAACACCTTGTGGAGTGATGGAAGGTTGTGGATCACCTGGGGCTAATGACTACCCTTCACCAATGTTCCTCTTCTTTGACTATGTGTTAGCTACTACACTTTGAGTAGGTGTTTGATTCACACCACAAAAATCTTCAGCTTGCTAATTCACAAGTGTAGTCTCATTTGGAGTTGTATCTTGCTGAGATGTTCCTTATTGTTGGTTTGTTTCTTCATTCACCTCACTCTCTACCCCAGTTGTTGTCACCATCAAAGCTTGGTTCAAAGCACCATTGAAGCACATAGATTGGTTTGTGAGGTTCACTACATGGGAAACACCAGTCAATACTCTTGAGCTATAATTATTTTGCACTGGCACTAAGGCTTTAGAGGTGGATGCAACATTGGGGTTATAAGGCTGAAATGGTCTATTAGCAGGAGGTCTTGCTTGATTTTGATTTGTAGCTGGGTTGGGTGGTCTATTAGGCTGATATGGTTGTCTATTAGGCTGAGTTTGAGACTGATAAGAAGGCCTAAAACTTTGAGCTTGCTGTCTCTTGAGTGTAACCAGCTCATTACCTAAATTTTGTAATTGTTTCATAACTTCTTGAAGCTCATTTGAGGCACTAGAGGATGAAGTAGAAGTTTCATTTGAACTCTGATTTCTAGGAGTGGGAATAGGAGCTAAAGTAGGTGCTTGACTAGTACTTGGGCTTTCCAAGTCTGGATATAAGGGCATAGGAGGCCTAGGTGCAAGTTTACCAGCTTGGATCAAACAATTCTCAGCCCTAATGGTAATGTTGTAAGTTGCAGGTATAGTTTCACCTCCCATGGATTGAATTAACATAGAAATGTCAGAATTTAAAGCCTTGAGAAAGTATAAGAAAGCACCTTGAGCTGTTGGCCTCACTGTCACTGGGATTCTATCCCAAGTCCTTTGAAATCTGAAATTGAAGTCTGTTAGCTGCTCATTGGGAGCTCTCTCGATAGTTGTCAGTTGCTCCAATAGAGACAAGTTGTCTCCCTTTTCTCCAAATTAGTTATGGAGAGCTATGCACAACTAGTTCTAATTTTGAATAGAGCTTACCTCAAGGCTCCTAGAACCATTGCAAGGTCTTTCCCTTTGAATGAAGATGCCAGCAATTTGACAGCAATTTACATCTCAACAATCTCATGGATTACACAAACATTAGCAATGTCTTTGACATGATCACCAGGAGTGGTCTGATTTTCCCTAGTAAAGTATGGAATATTCTTCAATGCTGCAATTGGAACTGGGTTTTGTGCATTGAGAGCAAGTGGGCTGCTGCCAATAAAGTTGACATAAGGATTGGGTTGTGCCATTATGATTGGCCTGAGAACCCTTGTTGATTGGGTGAAAGGTCTACCAGGTGGAGGAGTTGATAGAGTTCTGTTTAGGTGGAGATGGAGACCTTTGAATCCTCCTTCCCCTCTCTCTTTTTCTTGGGGATAATTGTAGATACTCAGGTACAATCCCTCTTCTTTGGCCCTTGACCTTGTTTGGATTCTTCTCATGAATCTTCAGACCTGGACTATTGAAACCAGTTGATTCCATCCCTTTGGAGTCAACCAAATGTGCAAATCAAGGCTCTTTTCAAGCAAGAAAATTACAAAAAATGCACATCAACTTTGTTCTAATGAAGATGAAGACCTCTAAGGTCCCACTTAGGCATGCTAAAACTATTAGTGCAAATCTATAGCACCCCCTAAATGACCTTCAGGATATGCAGTCCAGAATTGGGTCATTTAGTGTGATTGCACAACATTGAGTTTTCTTCAAGGTGTGGGACCTTGCAAGGTGAGAAAACTCTCCAAAGAAAGCTGGTTCTTACTCCTCTATTTAGGTGTATGCATGAATTTGCAGAGGTTCAATACTGATTCCTATTCTAAATTTTAAGGAGGCAAAGTTAAGAGATGCAAAAGGAAATAAAATTGAGTAAAAATGGTGATACACCAAAGGAGTGATGAAATTTTGTCTTGCAAATAAACATCAAATCATAGAAATGTAACACCAAGCATGCAAATATTTCCATAATGTAATGAAATACTAGAAAACAATAACATATACATGAGAGGATTGAAAGAAATCATTCACAAAACATACATTACCCTTCCCAAATTTGATACAATGCATTAAACTGGTAGAAAGGAAAAACAACATGTCACAAGTTCAATAGAAGGTCTGAAACTCCTCAAATTCATGTGCCAAGGGCAAGAGGGGAGTCTGCAAGAAACAAAACATTCAACCCTTTACAAATGATCCAAATCTGGCTGTTTAACAATGAAAAATAGAGTCTAGGACGGAGAAATGCATTAGAAAGTTGAAATGAATTTTCAACCACCAACCAAATTCATCAAAATGGCATGGGTACCCTTAAAATTTCATTCCCCAATATTTTCAACCATGCCAGAGAAGAATGGAAGTCATACTGCATTAAAACTGGTGGTTAAATGTCAGTTCTGCTCTTTTTCTCGTGCTAAAGGAATTTTTTTATTTTTCCCCCACTAGATTCCACCAGAAAACAAAATCGAAGACTCCATCGTCTAGAGGACTTCAATAGCTTTCTAATGACACCAAGAACACAAAAATCTAAGCTCTGGATCAAAATTTATGCCCCTCTGAAGATTTAGACAAAACCTAGCAAAATTAGGACAAAAAATGGATTCACGGGCCAAATTTTGAATTTTTAACCTTTTGGAAAAATTTCCTGGAAACCTTCGCATGCCTCCGCCAATCTGGGACATGTGTCACCTTCCCATTCGCTTATGAAATGTGGGCTTAAAATTTTCTTTTCTTTCAATTTTTTTCCCTTGGGAAAATTTCCCAAAAAAAGGTCCGCACTCCGCCACTTCGCTACCATGTGGCAGCTTCTGGTTCGCCAATGGGAATGCGGGATCATCCTTGTCTCTTACTCCTTTTGGTTCTTTAGAAAATTTTCCCAAACAGCTCTACACCTCCACCATTCTGCCACTCCTGGACACGTGGCACCTTCACATTGCTCGGTGGACCTGTGGGCCAAAATTTTGTTTTGTGCCTCCGCCAACTCCCTTGGCAATTTTTTAAACTTACCTCCGCTGGCCCGACCTCCTCCACCACGTGGAACTTTCCTATCTCCTTATAGGATTTCGGGCCTATTATCTCGTAAAATTGACAAGGGCAATTTTTACCGATAACCATACGGAAAATTTTGTTTCGATCCCTCGTTAGGGATCCCTCGCGTTCAAAACGTTGTAAAATCCCTTCCTGGGAAATCTAGTTTTCGAACTTAGTCTTTCTGAGCCTTTTTTGGCTGGGCGCATGAAATATCCTTGTAACACTAGCTTTTGATGCGCCCCCTTAAAAGCCTTTGGCGCATGGTTTTCCATGTTAACACATATTTCGGTGCGCCAAAGGATGTTGAGTCTCTTTTGCGTGCGCCAAGGCGCATGTGCCTTATTGTTGACACAACTTTTGTTGCTCCGCTTTTTGGTGCGCCAAAGGGCGCGCATAATCTTATGTGCAACAAAACTATTTTGGTGCGCCAAAGGGCGCACATAACTTCATGTCGACAATGCTTTTGGCGTGCAAAGGCGCACTTCATCTCCTGTTGTCAAATACTCTCGTGCGCCAAAGGGCGCATCCTTTCTCCGTGTCGACAACAAATCTCATGCGCCTTTGAAAAAGTGGTTGGCGCATTTATGACCAGTTTTTCTATATATATATGTGAGTGCGCTCCCAAATGTCATTTTCACTTTTGTTGAGCACGTGATCATTCTGAACTTGTCAGCCTCTGCTCCGTCATTTTCATCGTCCTGTGGACCCGTTGCAACTTTTGCTATATATCCAGGTAAGAGGTGTTATTTCTCTCTTGTGCGTTTTGTGCTTTCAGTTCCTGGTGTGTTCCTGGTTTGGTTCTTGCTTGTTGGGTGGTTGTTTATATATAAATGTGATTGGCCTAGCCTCCTCCGTTTGCTGTCTGCCCCCCATGCTATCCTTCCTCTTTCCAGATCTGCTGGAGAAGGTCATTTTCTTGAAACCATGGTTATAATCCTCTTGGTTTTAACCGTTTCGTTTGCCCACTGAGCATGTTAAAAAAGAGAGGAGAAGAAATCTAAGAATCATGTAAAAAACCCCCTTTTAAGAGTTTAGTTTTCTGTTTTTCTCCTTGGCGCATCTGTCACCCCTGCAACACTAAGAACAGTTGCGCCCCCATGGTGCACCTACCTGCCCTGTTACAAAGAGCAAAATCCGCGCCAATGGCGCACCCTTTCGGCCTGCTGCATCATGAGCTCATGCGCCCTCAAGGCGCGCCTTTTCCGCGTGCTACAAGTGCTGAAACTGCGCCCCAATGGCGCACCATCCATCCATGTTGCATCCTTTTTCCATGCGCCCATGGCGCACCCAGATTCCATGCAACAAAAGTTTTTTCTGCGCTAAGTATGAAACTATAAAGGCGCAGGCGCATCCCCGATTGCAATAACACCATGTTGTGTGATTTTTTCGTGCACCGCGCCATATTCCCTTGGGCGCATCCTGTCCCAATGTAACACGCACTTCTCATGCGCCCTATATCAAATGCAATATGCAGTATCCATGCGCCATGCGCCTTTGGCGCCAATTTAACCTCTGCAGCACTCCTTTTCTGTGTGCCTTATCTATTTAGCCCTGTTAGCTGCAGTTTTCATGCGCCCCGCGCCCTGAGCCTTAAAATCTCTAACTCTTTCTTCTGCTAACATTCCGATGGAAGATCAAATGGCTAATTCAACCTTTTTGGATTGGGTCTCGCTTCTTCTTCATGCAGATCAGCAACTGAGTTCAAAAGAACATATGTCTACATCCAGCAAGAGACCCACCAAACCAAGAGGAAAGGCTAAGCTTACAGAGGAGGAGATGAAGTACAAATATCAAAGGGTCAGGATGCCCGAATCACAGGCTGAATGCAGTATGGATGTCAGGGACTCAGAGTTGGGTCACATTGACATGGAAGAATTCTGGGTTAGGACTCAGAAGGTTACAAGAAGTCCGTGGATGGACAAATTAATAGGCAGTGCCCTGCATTTCGCCGGAGGAATCCCCGTCAGTGCCGTCAACAATGAATTCATGATGGTGATTGCACAGTCTTACAACAAGGACACAAGATGTGTCGAAAACAGCAAGGGCGAGGTAATCATAAACCTCACTGCCCGTCATTTTGAGATAATGCTCGGCATCCCTCACCACCGGCACTTTGTGGCCGTCAGCCAAGAAGAGTGCATCAAGGCCTGGGAAGACAATGAAGACCAATGCATGCAACTAATGAACGAAGTCTACCTAAAAAACAAGAAGGTGGTAACCCGGTGGCCCCAAATCATCCACCGCAGTGACTTCTCAGAAGAGCTCAGCGATACTATTACTTTCCTGAGCAGGGTCTTCGGGCTTTCTGACGCCCACTACTTCCATAAATGGATGCTGAGGTACTTGGAAACAATGAATAAGAATGTGCCTGAGCAGCACTTTTGCTGGGGAGAAATAATAAGCAGCACCATCTCCGAGCAGCTACAACAATTCGCCACAACGGGAGTGTTCCATATGAACTCCTACGTAGTCTACGCTGCAGCGTCGGAAAGGGATTATCCAGGGCTAAACCGAAGTGGAATTTGGCCTCAGGTCAAAATATATGAATATTATCCAGAACTAAGGTTGGAGAATAGCATCCCTCAATTCGCCAAAATTAATGATGCTTTCTTCTATCACATCATTTGCCTATTAAGGCCAAATCTAACTCATGGTCGCACGACCAAAAACATTGTGTCAACTGTGGAGAAGTGGGGGGCCCTGTTCACCCAGTTTCCCACATTTACCTATCTGAGGGCGGTCAACTTCTTGGGCGAGCCAACCAGGCTACCGAGGTATGCTGGACCTAAGCTGATTCTACTAGAGTTATCAAGGCAGCTGGTCACATACCATGAGAAATGCCTCAAAAGAAAGAAGGGCGGAACTCCTTTCCCCCTCACAGTGGGCCGGTACACATGCTCCTCCCATCACAAGGTGAAGGAAATGTTCGCAGAGCTGGAGTTGCTCAATTTGAAACATGACTTCCCAGCCAGGCCTACCTTTGACCCAAGGGGCTACCTGCCAAGGGCTAAGCTTGATCCTATCCATGTCCCTCAAATTGAGGATATTTACATTGACGTCATCCACGAGGTGGAACTCAGAAGAAAGGATCATTCTCGCTTAGCATTGGCGGAAATTATCCAATACGGAGTGGCCATTGTCCCCAAAGGCTTCCAAACTATGGAAGATGAAGTAGACAAGGTGTATAATGACACGGAAGGGGATGATTGGCCCTTCCCGGCCATTGACAGAAGCAAAGCTCCTCAAACAATTAAGGAGAGGGTCAAGGAGACTATGCGCAGAACAGAGCACTGGTGCCACATGAACGGGCTGATCTACCTCGGGGTAGATTTCACAACCTCCCCATTGGGCAATGCACCTCCAAGGTCAAAGAAGCAGCTAAAAGGCAAAGGTGCAGAAGGTGAACCTAGCACCATTCAGGAAGAAGCCCCTGGAAGTCCTCCTTCCACAGTGCCAGAACAGGTAATAACTCTGGATTCGCCAGAGAAAGAAGTAGCAGAGGATAGTCCCATACGCCCATCCACTCAGGATGTCGGCATTGCTACAACCACAGAGGTCCCTTCTGTCCCTTCTTCTTCTCTTTCTTCCCCTCCTCAAGTGACTCAAATGACCACCCCTTTGGTCGTGTCCTCCGCCCCTTCTTCTACTCTTTCCCCTGCCTCTTCGTCTATCTTCTCCTCCCTCGCTGATTTATCTTCTTCCATTTCTTCCCTCATTTCCGGGCTCCCTTCCCTTCCTTTGTCTTCTGCAGTTGCGGTTTCCCTTCCTCCCGTGGACACTTCTTCGGCTATGCTTTCAATGCCACCGCCGCGTGTCTCCACGTTTTTCCCCTCTTCTACTGTTGCTCCCTCCTCCTCTATCTCTGGTCCTTCTTCTATGGGGCCAGCCTGGATCTCTCAGCAGTTGAGCCAACAAAAGAGGAAAGTTCCCATCGCTCCGATGGACTTTTCAGTGATTCCGGCCAAAGGGGCAAAGAAGCTGAAGCCTGTTGCACGCTTCTCTAAAAGTGCTGCAGGTGAGAGGATCATGGAAATTGCATACCCCGATCCCCTCAAAGAGAAAAAGGATCTTTCTCCGGCAGATTTTACTGTGACCCAAGTCACAATGGGGACATCTTCTGAAAGTCTCCAGGGGGAAGCTCTTTCCGCGGTCGACGCCCTTTGTCAAAAGCTTCAGGAAACAAAAGAAGAGAAAAGGCTACTGAAGGAGCAGAACAAATATCTGCTTCAAGCCTTACAGAAGATGGGTAGTGCACCTCCCACGACTGCCGCCGAGACTTCTGAGCTTCTCAGCCAGGAGAAAATCAATGAATATTCAAAGATCGGTGAGCAGGGTATGGCCGTTTCTGCTTGGAGGAGCCAGATCCTCAAGGACAGTGAAAGAGTGATCGCCGAATATGTCAATTCATATCTAAACATCAGAAAGGTGAACAAGGAACTCCAAGTATTAGCGGGTCCCATATCAGAAGAGCTAGATCATGCTAGACTCCAACATGAGACCTTTCAACAAATGTTCGACTGTTCAGTCGAAGATCTGGTCAAGTTCGGAGTTTTCGGCCATCCAAGGGCCCTCAACAAAACCATGTCCACTCTGGACTATCGGATAGATCAGCTGGAATTTGTTCTGGAAAAGATAGACAAGGTGAAGGAAGAGGCCCTGGATGCGATGCATCAAATGGAGCGAATTGTTCTTAACATGTCTCCAGGGCTGCTCACTCCTTCCTTTACCATGAGATCAGCTGATGAAACTATCCGGATCTTCAAGGAGATCGCTTCTCAAGGAACGGGGCCAGAGGTCACATTTGACACTGAATCTATCAACAACCTGCTGGCCTGTAGGGACTTCATCGGGTTCCTCATCGAGGCGGAGAAAGATTATTCTAAACTCCCAGAAAAGCTCATAAGCGAGCGGGAGACTTGCGAAGCAATCAGCGAACGGCACAAGGATCCATCACAGGATCAATTTGGGCCCATGATTAACAAGTTTTTGGAATACCGCGCTCAGTTCCACATATCATCTCCTGAGCAGCATCAGAAGCAGGCAACCCCCTTTCGGCCGCAGGATGACGATGACGAGTAGCTGCTTCTTTTTCTTCTTCTTCTTCTTCTTCTTCTTCTCTCTATTCTCCGACTTTCTTGTTGAAATGTCTAAAGTGTGTTGGCACAAATGATGACATCATCCATGTTGCATCATGGGATGATGTCATCCATCAAGTTGTCAAAAGTCAACATGACTTTTAGATATTTTGTAAATATCTTTGTAAATATTTGTTGGCTCCTTTTTTGCTTTCCTTCTCCTCTCTTCTATAAATACTGGAATACTTGTTGTATTCAGTGTGAACATTTTTTAGATGAAAATAGAAGTGAGGAGAGAAAGACTTTGAGCTTTCTTGTAACAGAAGAAAATAGTAATACAAATATTAAGACTTTGTGCTCAATAGCTGTGTTATGCATTAGATCTTCCTTACGTTAGATCTGTATGTGTTTAATCTGTTGGATTCATATCTACTTTTCTGTCATTTGCTCATCAGTATTGCTTTGTTTATTTATGTAAGTAGGTTTGGCTCTGTTTACTACCAACCCAAAAACATAAATCTTCTGACCTTTCTGCTTTGGAATTCATTTCTTTTCTTCCTTCGGATCTGTTCTTTCTCTTTTCCCTCTTTCATTCCTTTCTTTTCGCAGCCGAAAAACACTCTACTGGGATGAGATCCCAAACCCCCGAAGGCAGAATCTGTGAGACTTGCATAGATTCCTGCTGGTAGAATAGCAATAAACTAGTTTCGCTTTGCTGACTCAAAGAGGGGCTAAGCCCTGCACACTGTTGGCTCGTCTATCCATAGATCTGTCCAGGCGACAGATTTTCGGACCAACAGTTTTTGGCGACTCCGCTGGGGATCGAATAGATCTGTCAGATCTATGAGGGTAGTAAGATATAAAAATCAGAAAAAATCAAAAGATTGCTGCCTGTTTGCAAATCTGAACTTTTTGTTAAAAATCCAAAAATTTGCAAAAGTGCTCAAACTGAAAAATTTTCTTCTGAGAGTCATAGATCTGGTCCAGTTAAAGATCTTTAGTTCGCTGAGTTTTTGAAAAAATTAGTATTTTGCCATAGATCTGAGTTTTTGACTGTTTGCAAAAAGTTTGAAACCCTCTGAAAAAAGTCAAAATCAGATCAGAAAATCAGCTTACTAATCTTCCCTGCCATCTTATCCTCGTTGTAATTTGTCATTTAACCGCAATCGGTTTTCTGAAGAGGATAGTTTTTAAATATCTAGAAAAGTGCCTGCTGCTGGTTTTTGACAGAAAAACCAGAAAATCAGCAAGTACAACCAAAAAGAAAGTTTAAATCTGCGCCATAACATTGCAGATCTGGAAGGAACACTGGCGAGTGAACCTTTTACGCGCAGCAGGCGAGCCCGTGGAGAAGCTGATCCTACTTTCGATCTGCTTCAAAGGCACAATTTCAGCGTAACACCGGCGCATTTTTCAGCACTAAGCTCGGCTAGCCGGTCATCCAGGAGTGTCTCACCTTCACGAAGAAAAAGTCTTTTGCAGGGGGCATCCACATCCCTTTGTAGTGCCTTGCTACTCAGCGGAACTACAATTCCAGCTCGTGTTCTCTTTCCAGCTTTTCAGATGGCGGTACCATGGGGAAACACGATGGGTCCTTTGGCTTTACCACATCCAGTTCACGCTCTCCCTCACGGAAATCGAAAGAATTTTCCCAAATTTGACGGGAGCGGAAATCAAAGCATGGATTCCCACATATCTGCATTCATCATGTCATGCAATATTTTGGATGTGACCCACGAAGATGTGTCGGTTCGCCTTTTTCTGGAAACCCTACAAGGACCTGCAGCTGAATGGTTTCAGGCATTTGCCGGCCGGATCTATCACCAGTTGGGCCACCTTGCGGGATGCTTTTGAAGATAGGTACAAGCCTTCAGAGGATGCATTTTCATTATTATCACGAATCACTCACCTGAAGAAGGAGGTGAATGAGACCATGCGTGATTTTGTCACCCGGTTCAATGCACTAATCAACCGTGTCCCTGTTGCCATGCTTCCAACGCCGAAAAATCAAAAGTGTTTCTTCGTAAACGCTATGAGCTCAAAAGTTAGTTTCTTGCTCCTTCAGGAACGAGTTTCCACCTTGGTTCTCGCCCAAGCCGCTGCCATTCGCATAGAGGATAATCTGATAATATCCGGTGAATTAAAAAAGGAATCAGCCAAGCCTAAATCTTTGGGCCCTTCGCCCACCACTTCGTCTGATCCAGCATTCCAAAAGATGGCGAACGATTTGCTTGCATTGAAGAAGCAGTTGGCCCAGGCCTCTCCCAGTTCCTCATACCGGGATATTCCGCGGAGGAATTTCGTTCCTAACAATGTTTCACAAAGACCGCGCTTACCTACAGCTGCTCCGCGGTTGGCACTTGAGGCCCCTCCGGTCAATGCTCTGGCCGAGATTGAAGAAGAAGAGTAGTACTATGAAGAACCTTCGTCTCAAGGCGAAGATGATCAAGATGTCGGTGAACCGACTGGCGACTCTACTATCGGGTACATGGAATTTGATGAGGAAGAATCTGATGAAGAGGAGAGTACTCAAGGCTATGCAAGCGGACAGTCATACGCTGTTTTTTACTCGCTCGCAAGGAAAAGAAGCGGAAGTTGCTGCCCATGTCCAGCAGGAGAAGGCCGTGTCAAACGCGCCTCCGATCATTGCTAAAAGAGGTTATCCTCTTCCTACTCAACTCCCTGGAAAATCTTTTACAAAGAAATCTTTTCCCCCTATCTCTCCCCCAAATCAGTCCTCTCAGATTCCTACTAAGACCACCAATTCCTATTCCATCATCGCGAGGTGAGGGACTCATTCCTTTACTAACGCAACCCTTGGCCGCGTTTGATATTATAGATCATGCAAAAAAGACCAAGATCCAAATGTCTGAAGCTGAGTATCTTCAGTCAAACCCCGAACAACTTGTAAGATTAACTAAGTATATCCAAAGCCAAGCTGTTATACCTAATCAGGCTTCCCCAAAAGGAATCCTTTCCGCTCCCCCTGAATCCCATATACATGTTGCTTCAACATCTGCGTCAGGCAAGATAGAGCCTTTCTATCTCTCTCTTCTGATCAATGGACATAAGCTGAGTAACTGCATAATTGATTCCGGGGCTTCTGATAATGTCATGCCGGTAAAAGTCGCCCATGCTTTGGGCCTCACTCTTACCAAGCCTTTTGGCCGATGTTATTCTTTGGAAACTAAGCAAGTTCCGTTGGTTGGCCAAATCAAAGACGCGCAATTTGCATTTGCGGCTTTCCCGGATAAAAGAGTAAAAATGACAGTCCTCGTTGCTGACATTCCGGTAGCATATGGAATATTGCTGGGAAGAAATTTTTACAGCGAAGTTGGTGGAGAAATTCATATGGACTGGTCCAAAGCTAGAATTCCAGTCAAAGGCGTAATGCAGACTTTGGAGCCGGAATAACAAAAGAAATACTTGGTTACCAACTCTGAAGACCCCAAAGCTCAAATCCTTTTTGAATCATCAGGGATGGGGAATTACTTCTTATCTACTGAGACGGATAAAACAGGGGCTGTTCTCATTCAGGAAGGAGATCTTAATAAGATCTGGACATTGCAATTCGATGGGATCTGTGCAACTAGTGGATGTGGTGCTGGAGTCGTGTTGATATCTCTTGAGGAAGAAGTCATTCCTCTCTCTTTCAAATTGTAGTTTTTCAACACCAACAATACTGCTGAGTATGAGTCTCTCTTACTCGATATGCAGGCCGTAAAAGAAAGAGGAATTAAAAATCTAAAAGTGCAAGGTGATGCTGAGCTAGTTGTAAATCAGGTCAAAAGGATTTACCAAGTAAAGAATGAAAGGCTCAGACATTACCGTAATGCAGTATGGGACAGCATCGAAGAATTTGATGCCTTTTCAATAGGGGCGA